>SJYG01000489.1:1075660-1143350 GCA_006410535.1 Litocranius walleri | reverse complement strand
TGACGTATTGATGCTGCAGTTCAGGAAGCCGTATGTTTCTGAGTGCAGAGCTGCGCAGAACAACCTTTGGTGGCCAGTGAACTCAGGAAGGGTGCCGTCCGCCCTGGAAGACGTGGTCAGAGGACCACGGATGACATGGGAGGCAGGCTGGCAGGGAGGGGGCAGACTGGGTGGGGGGTGCCTCCCAGAAGGAGCCCTGGCGTGATGCTGGGGGCTGGAGGGCTCGTCTTAGCGTGCGATGGAAACGGTGCCAGCCTGTGTTGGCTTTCGTCCAGTCACCACGTCCTGTTTGCTGAGGCCATTGGCACTGGCAATCTGTGCCAGAGACGCAGAGAAAAGCCAGCACCCCTAGAGCTCGCAGCCCCGCGGGGGTGGCAGGGGGAGCCATGGGGAGCAGGTCCTCACTACTGAGTCCTCCCCTCCTCCTCCTGCTCCTCACCCTGCCTCCATCCTCCCTGGGATCGTCAGAGGCCTCTTGCCTTCTAACCCATTTGCCTGCTCTGTGCACCATCTCCCACACTAACCCACTCGCGCTTGACAGCAGGAGGAAATCCTGTCCTTTTCTGTCACCCGAGGCGCCTAGAACAGGGCTGGGATAGTAAGCCCTCCTGAGGGTTTGTTGAGGGGATGGAATGAACTCATGAATAAATAGCTACATGGGATACTAATATAGAGGTGTAAACAGAGGCATTGTCGAGAGGTGGGCTGCGGTACATTCAAAGAAAGTTTCCAAAAAATGATGCTGCCAAAGAACTGCCACAGACTGAGATGGCGAAAGAGAGAGAGAGAGAAGTCGCCCAGTCGGGTCCGACTCTTTGTGATCCCATGGACTGTGGCCCACCAGGCTCCTCCGTGCATGGAATTTTCCAGGCAAGAGTACTGGAGTGGGGTGCCATTGCCTTCTCCAGGGCAGAAGACTGAAACGTAGAACAAATGGTGCCTTTTCCTGCAGGAATGTGTCGCCCAGGGTGTCTTTACCTTCTGCGTGCTTCGTCCCACATTCTCACAACCATGAAATGTTTCTCAGAATCACCAGTATATGTTTTCACATATAGACTTGACTGCTTTGGCTGTTGGTCATGATGATGGCAGGCACCATTTAGTGAGCACGTTTTTTAAGGAACTATTTTGCCGAAGGGTAATCCAGAGATGGGCTTCCCAGGCAGCGCTAATGGTAAGGAACCCACCTGCCAATGCACGTAGACGTAAGAGATGTGGGTTCAATCCCTGGGTCAAGAGGATCCCCTGGAGGAGGGCACAGCAGCCCACTCCAGTGTCCTTGCCTGGAGAGTCCCCTGGACAGGGGAGCGGGTACAGTCCATAGCGTTGCACAGAGCTGGGCATGACTGAGGTGACTTACCATGCACACACACAACCCAGAGATAATAACTAGTAAGTGGGAGAGCCCAGGCCTGATCCTGGGGAATCTGATTTCAGAGCCTGAATCCCCACCTTGACAAACAGATCTTTAAGTTTTAGTGTTAAGTGAAAGTTGCTCAGTTGTGTCCAGCTCTTTGCGACCCCATGGACTATATAGCCCATGGAATTCTCCAGGCCAGAATACTGGAGTGGGTCACCTTTCCCTTCTCCAAGGGATTTCCAACCCAAGGATCAAACCCAGGTCTTCTGCATTGCAGGTGGATTCTTTACCAGCTGAACCAAAAGGGAAGCCCAAGAATACTGGAGTGTGTAGCCTATTCCTTCTCCAGGGGATTTTCCTGACCCAGGAATTGAACCCGGGTCTCCTGCATTGCAGTTGGATTCTGTACCAACTGAGCTATCAGAGAAGCCTACCTTGACAAATAAGTCCACCCCCAAAATAGGCACTGAAGCACCCCTGGGAGCTAAATGTTCCAATTAGTGAAGGAAGCCTTCCTGGAGAAATAGATATCAGCCTTGAACCGGGAACGTCTGGACAGCGGTGGGAGACGCAGAGGGTAGGAGCATTTTCCGGGGGCAGGTGGAAATGACCGAATGGCTGGATACAGAAGGGCTGTGCATGGAGGAAAGTCGATTGTTTTTGTCTGTGACTGTGGCTTGGCTCTGATTTGGAAGGTTTAGACGCTGGACTCTTCCTGGCTCATTCTTCTGTGTCAGTAGTGATCCTCTTTCCTATTTCCTTAAGCAGGGAAGCTGGCATAAATCTGCATGCGAGCTGCCATTTAGCAGGTGGGACAGTGTGGTACGGTGGCTTCACTTGTTCTTGGAATATTATCTGGGTGCCCCAGGTAGGGAGCTTTCAGGAGTCCCCCGGCCACGGGATTCCCTGGGGGAAAATGAAGCCGTTCTAGACCCTGATTCCACGCTCCCTTCACCTCTCAAGGCTCTGACTTTGACCCAAAACCCTAAGTGGCTCCCTTTGTTTCTTCTTTCCACGTCGCCTCTTGCAGGCTCAGGGTTTCCCTGTTTCTCTATTTTCAGCAGCGAGCAGCTGCCCTGAACCAATATAAGTTGATTTGCCAAAGACAGAGACGCTTGAGACCAGAAAAATAACCCTGAAATGGATCTGAATAAAACATCGCATGCCAGGTGTTGATTCCTCTGAAAATGCCTGGATTCGGTGCTTTGCAGCAGAAGTCTCTTTGTGACATGTCACTTGCTTCAGCTCTGTAAAGAGAAGCTGAGAGCGCAGAGAGAATGATTGCCTTGTTTAAAGTTCACCAGGCATAACAATGAGCTTTTTTCCAAGTGACCAGCCTGTGTGATTTATGACTGTATGCCAGAAAAATTAAATTATAAGTCATAAATAAGTAGAGTTGATGTGGGCTCCACAAGTAACAGGGAGCTGCGCAGTTGCTGTCTTCTCCCAGTGAGAATCCACCTCTGATGGCCTGGGCTGGGTCTGCCGTCTCCTGCGCATGCAGTTCTGACTGAGCTTGACGAGTATCTGTGTATGAGACTCTGGACACCGTGGGCTGGTGGCTCATGGAGGACCTTTGTGCCTCTTGTCCAGAGTTATCAGTGGCGTGCAAGCTGCCACTAAGGCACTGAGATTTATTTTTAATAGTGATAACCAGCTGAGTCACAGCGCCCTGCCCTGCCTTGTGCCCCAAGACCCCACAGGACGTGTATTTGGTCCACACTCTCTAGACTGACTCACCCTGAAGGGCAGGGTGAGCTGAAAGGACTTTTGAGGTTTCTTCCTGCCCTGTGTTTGTGAGGATGTTATGAAACCTTGTTGCTTTGTTTGTGTTATCACGTGGGTGTAGGCTGGAAATCCAAATCAGCAGGATAAAATCTCCCAGGAATAAATGTAGTCTTTCATGTTGGTTAAAAAAATGAAAGCAATTTGGAGAACACCTCAGCAGAGAGATCTCAAGAGTGTTTGCCAGCAGAACAAAACAAAACGCCTGGAGTCTGAGCTGACCTCATGCTCCACGTGGCCCATCTGAGACACTGTGGCAGACTCGGCAATAAATAGGTGTTTTGTTTAATTATTAATTAATATTAAGTATTTGCTTTGACCGAATGGCTGGATACAGAAGGGCTGTGCATGGAGGAAAGTCGATTGTTTTTGTCTGTGACTGTGGCTTGGCTCTGATTTGGAAGGTTTAGACGCTGGACTCTTCCTGGCTCATTCTTCTGTGTCAGTAGTGATCCTCTTTCCTATTTCCTTAAGCAGGGAAGCTGGCATAAATCTGCATGCGAGCTGCCATTTAGCAGGTGGGACAGTGTGGTACGGTGGCTTCACTTGTTCTTGGAATATTATCTGGGTGCCCCAGGTAGGGAGCTTTCAGGAGTCCCCCGGCCACGGGATTCCCTGGGGGAAAATGAAGCCGTTCTAGACCCTGATTCCACGCTCCCTTCACCTCTCAAGGCTCTGACTTTGACCCAAAACCCTAAGTGGCTCCCTTTGTTTCTTCTTTCCACGTCGCCTCTTGCAGGCTCAGGGTTTCCCTGTTTCTCTATTTTCAGCAGCGAGCAGCTGCCCTGAACCAATATAAGTTGATTTGCCAAAGACAGAGACGCTTGAGACCAGAAAAATAACCCTGAAATGGATCTGAATAAAACATCGCATGCCAGGTGTTGATTCCTCTGAAAATGCCTGGATTCGGTGCTTTGCAGCAGAAGTCTCTTTGTGACATGTCACTTGCTTCAGCTCTGTAAAGAGAAGCTGAGAGCGCAGAGAGAATGATTGCCTTGTTTAAAGTTCACCAGGCATAACAATGAGCTTTTTTCCAAGTGACCAGCCTGTGTGATTTATGACTGTATGCCAGAAAAATTAAATTATAAGTCATAAATAAGTAGAGTTGATGTGGGCTCCACAAGTAACAGGGAGCTGCGCAGTTGCTGTCTTCTCCCAGTGAGAATCCACCTCTGATGGCCTGGGCTGGGTCTGCCGTCTCCTGCGCATGCAGTTCTGACTGAGCTTGACGAGTATCTGTGTATGAGACTCTGGACACCGTGGGCTGGTGGCTCATGGAGGACCTTTGTGCCTCTTGTCCAGAGTTATCAGTGGCGTGCAAGCTGCCACTAAGGCACTGAGATTTATTTTTAATAGTGATAACCAGCTGAGTCACAGCGCCCTGCCCTGCCTTGTGCCCCAAGACCCCACAGGACGTGTATTTGGTCCACACTCTCTAGACTGACTCACCCTGAAGGGCAGGGTGAGCTGAAAGGACTTTTGAGGTTTCTTCCTGCCCTGTGTTTGTGAGGATGTTATGAAACCTTGTTGCTTTGTTTGTGTTATCACGTGGGTGTAGGCTGGAAATCCAAATCAGCAGGATAAAATCTCCCAGGAATAAATGTAGTCTTTCATGTTGGTTAAAAAAATGAAAGCAATTTGGAGAACACCTCAGCAGAGAGATCTCAAGAGTGTTTGCCAGCAGAACAAAACAAAACGCCTGGAGTCTGAGCTGACCTCATGCTCCACGTGGCCCATCTGAGACACTGTGGCAGACTCGGCAATAAATAGGTGTTTTGTTTAATTATTAATTAATATTAAGTATTTGCTTAATAGGAGAAGGCAATGGCACCCCACTCCAGTACTCTTGCCTGGAAAATCCCATGGATGGAGGAGCCTGGTGGGCTGCAGTCCATGGGGTCGCTAAGAGTCGGACACGACTTTGCGACTTCACTTTCACTTTTCACTTGCATGCATTGGAGAAGGAAATGGCACCCCACTGCAGTGTTCTTGCCTGGAGAATCCCAGGGATGGGGGAGCCTGGTGGGCTGCCTTCCATGGGGTTGCACAGAATCAGACATGACTGAAGCGACTCAACAGCAGCAGCATTTGCTTAATAAGCTATTATTGTTGCTGATTAATTGACCGCTCTCTGGCAGGTCCTAGACAGGTGCTCACAGCATTGACTCATTTGATTCACACATATATCCTCTGAAGTAGGTGCTCTATTAATCCTGCCTCACAGATGAGAAAACTCAGAGGCGTAAGGTAACTTGCCGTGTCCTGTGGTGGTGGATCTGGAACCCAGTTCGTCTCCAGGGTTCCCCACGCAAGGTCCTCTGCAGCCACGGCCCCACTTTTGGGGTGTGGGCTCAGCCCTGGCAGCGTGTCACCTGGTGAGGAGCCCACTGTGTCCACAGTGGTCCTCGTCAGAGGGGATGAGGGCACAATCATAGAGGTGGTACAATAGCCTTCCTATTTTTAACAAACTATTTTTCAAATTTTGAACTGTGGTGGTGTTGGAGAAGACTCTTGAGAGCCCCTTGGACCGCAAGGACATCCATCCAGTCCATCCTAAAGGATATCAGTCCTGGGTGATCTTTGGAAGGATTGGTGGTGAAGCTGAAACTCCAATACTCTGGCCACCTGATGCAAAGAGCTGATTCATTTGAAAAGACCCTGATGCTGGGGAAGATTGAGGACAGGAGGAGAAGGGGACGACAGAGGATGAGTGGAAGGATGGCATCACTGACTCGATGCACATGAGTTTGGGTGAACTCCGGGAGCTGGTGATGGACAGGGAGGCCTGGCGCACTGCAGTCCGTGGGGCAGCAAAGAGTCGGGCACGACTGAGCGGCTGGACTGACCTGACTTTTAAGATGATTTATTCTCGGCTGTGCTGGGTCTCCACTGTTAGACGGGGGCTCTGCTAGGGGTGCTGCAGGGGTTTCTCACTGCTGTGGCTCCTCTTGTGGCAGAGCAGGGGGTCTAGAGCTCCGGGGCCTCAGTTGTTGCCACTCTCCGCCTCTAGAGCATGGACCTGGCATGTGGGCTCTTACTTCCCAGACCGAGGATTGAACTTGTGTCCCCTGCATTGCTAGGTGGATTCTTCACCACTGGACTTCCCGGGAAATCCCAATGATGGCCTTTTTAAATCACGGAGACTGACTCAACAGGGTTCTCACTTGCCCCAATGGGAAGGGCTAACATCATCGCCGGTCCTGGGTGAGAGCAGTTTGAGAGATGTGGGCTTAGGGACCTCCAGACAGCCCCAGAGGCTCAGCTCCGGAGGAAGCCACCCATCACCTTGCAGGAGCCCCGAGGCAGGGGGTGCGTCCTCTGTCAGGAAACCCTGAGATAGTTGGCATAAGATAAAAAGACGAGGCTGCTGCCTATGGACTGACTCCTCTGCCCCGGGGGTCAGAGCCACCACGGTGGAGGTCGGCCTGCTCCGAGGGGAGCCTGCCCCACAGCAGCAGCAGGATGCAGAGCCCCTTCGGAAGGCAGACAGTCCCCTGGTCAGCGCTGGATGTTATTAGTCCTCAGGGTGCATGTCACGTTTGATGCCACGGCCTCAGACCAGCATGCCAAGCATGGCTGCATGTTTGAGACCCCGGGGAGCTTTCAGAAGGCTGAGGTCTGGGACCGCCTCCTCCCACATTGCTCTGGGGTGAGCCCTTGGCCTCAAAGGTGTTCCGACCTCTCCAGGTGACCCAGTTTGTGAAGCCTGTCCTCAGGCCCTAGCAGCTGGTTCAGCCCTGCTAAGGCGTGACCTTGGGCTGATTCTCTGGGCTCCGTTTAGCCTTTTGCCCGTGGTTTAGTTAAAGAAGAAAGGTGTTTGCTTAGGAAACATGTTCAGGGTTCAGGAGGAGTCACAGGTTTCCAGTTTATGGAGTTTTTATGGCTATTTCATTCCATTAGGTGCTAAACTCCCAAGACAGAGTTGCTTCACATACAAGGCATTCGAGTCCCTCCATGGTTCACACCCAAACTCCCAGTCTGACTTCCATGGCTCTCCTCTGCGTGACTTGTGCTCCAGCTGAACTGAACCGCATTTGCTGTTGCTGTTCAGTCGCTTAAGTCGCGTCTGACTCTTTGGGATCCCATGGACTGCAGCACGCCAGGCTTCCCTGTCCCTCACTGTCTCCCAGAGTTTGTTGAAATTCACAGCCATCGAGTCCATGATGGTTTCTAACCATCTCATTCTCTGCCATCCTCCTCTCCTTTTGCCGTCAGTCTTTCCCAGCATGAGGGTCTTTTCCAGTAAGTCAGCTCTCCCCGTCAGGTAGCCAAAGTCTTGGAGCTTCAGCCTCGGCTGAGCCACTTGCCATTCCTCCAGTGTTCCCTTGTCCCTGCCCTCTTTTCTTCTGCTCTCTGAATGAGTTCCTGTAGTTTATAATGTCCTCTGACTGTCGTGCCTTGTCAAACTCTGCCGTCCTTCAGGGCTCACCTCAAATACCTCCAGGGAATCACTTCTGATTCCCCAGCAGGAAAGGGTAACAGTCGGCACATGCCTCCCTTTGGACACCTGTGACAGTTTGCTTTGAGTCGTAGAGGCAATGGCATGTAGCAGATTTGGTGTTGGATAACTTCGGGTTGAGCCAGGCTTCTGCCTTCTGCCTTTGGTTGCTTCTGTGGGGTCTGGGTGCAGGTCTCCTAGCCTCCATTCTCTTTCACATTAAATGTGAATGACTGCTTCTTCAGTGGGCTTCCCAGGCAGCGCCGGTGGTAAAGAATCCACGTGCCACTGCAGGAGACCCCAGATGCCTCGGAGGAGGAAATGGCAACCCACTCCCGTATTCTTGCCTGGAGAATCTCAGAGACAGAGGGGCTTGGCGGGCTCCTCTTTCCACTTTTTCACTTTCACATCCTCATATTTGGGACAGAAATGTCCCTCTTTCTCTGGCAGTCTCTTAAGGATAGGACACACAGGCTGCTGCTGCTAGTAAGTCGCTTCAGTCGTGTCCAACTCTGTGCGACTCCATAGACGGCAGCCCACCAGGCTCCCCCATCCCTGGGATTCTCCAGGCAAGAACACTGGAGTGGGAGTGGGTTGCCATTTCCTTCTCCAATGCCTGAAAGTGAAAAGTGAAAGTGAAGTCACTCAGTCGTGTCCGACTCTCCGAGACCCCGTGGACTGCAGCCCACCAGGCTCCTCCGTCCATGGGATTTTGCAGGCAAGAGTGCTGGAGTGGGGTGCCATTGCCTTCTCTGCACACAGGCAGAGACTCATGTAAAGGGCAGAGTACACATATATCCAAGTGGAGAAACACTGTTTCAGCCCCAGGCTAGACACTGACCTGCCAGCCCAGCATCAACTCATTCTTTCTTGAGTTACCTAGTGTATTTATCCGCACAAGAGAAACCAGATCTGAAATGTGTGCTGCTCAGCCGTAAAGCTGCTCAGCCCCCGCCAGGCAGTGTGTGGTGGGATGGTCTGCTCTGGAAGACCCCTGCGTGGGCTTCCCTCCCTTCTTCCCCTGAAGGTGAAGATCAGCTGTCATTCCTGCTTCTAAAAGGACCAAGGAGGTGACCAGACAGGCCTCTGTCTATTGCGTTTCCCCCCAGCAAGGCATCCTCACTCAGGGGCTGTGTTCAGGGGCTGCCTGTACTGCCCATTCCCAAGGACAGACACGAGGGTGTCTGTCGGTGAGTCCTGCTGGGCTGACAGTCCCAAACTGCTTCACCTGGACTAAGTGACCTCCTGTCTCCTCGACACAGTGGCATCTATCTGAGAGAGAGCAGCATGGCTCACCATTCTTTCATGAAAAGGGTTAATCTAGCAATTCATGACACCATGGAATCTAGTCCAGCCTCCGGGAGTCAGAGGGCATGCCAAGGCCAGAACATTATTGTATTTTGCCAAGTAAGGCTCCCCCCCAAACAAAAACGGGAACAAAACAAAAATAAATTTAGCAGGACCCGTGGTGGTGGTGCAGTCGCTCAGTCGTGTCTGACTCTTGCGACCCCAGGAACTGTAGCCCGCCAGGCTCCTCTGTCCGTGGGATTCTCCAGGCAGGAGTACTGGAGTGGGTTGCCCTTTCCTTCTCCATTGCAGAACCAGAACTGATGTTAAAGAACAGAATGACGATCATAGATTTAGCAGAGAATGTAAAATTCACAGGGCAAAGTGTGATCCACGTGCGTTTGATGAAAGCTAAGAAACAGAGCCCGGAGGGTCCCCTCTGCTGTGCAGTATTTTCTGGGGAGATGAATCCCCTTTGTGTGTAACTGGGTCTGATGGGATGGGAGCGTGTAACTGTGAGGTTCAGATCAAACGCGAGCAGAGCGCGGCCCACTTAACACCCGGGAGTCTCTGACTCACCTGGAATTCACAGCGCAGATCCCCTAATTGCTGGCCCAGCCCCGCTGTTCATCTCGCTGCCCCTCTTGAAGTGGGAGCCTTTGCTCTGTCTTCCGTGGAAGCCTGCAGCCCTGGGCCCCCGACAGGTGTTGTCAGCCCAGTTCTAGCTCCAGGGACTTCGGTCCTGTCTCAGCTCCTGGGCTAAATGGGGCCTGGCTCTGAGCCACGTGGCTGAGATGGGAGAACGGTGATGCTGCTCGCGGGGGCGTGAGTGTGTCCTCCACCGAGGGGACCACCAAGTAGGAAGAGAATGGGAAAGTGCAAGGTGGGCAAGAGCTGTAGGCCCACTGGTGACCCCGCTGTGCAGGTGAATGAGATGCGGGGATACTGGGAAGGATTCTCTGCTCCCTGGACATGTGCCTCTCTCGCCTCTTCCTTGGGGGGAAACAGCTTCTGCAACTGGAGGGTGAGTCTGTGCCTTCGATTTTTTGTTAACATCTCTTACAGCAAGGGTGGGGGTTGCATCCCAGACAGAGCCATGGCTGTCAACTTTGCGTGCTCCCCAAAACACAGGTGTTGGGCCCCGTCGGTCCCCATCAGCAGAGACTGGCACTCGTTTGGCCTGGGGCAGGATTGGCCATTGGCCACTTACAAACTCCCCCTGGTGATTTGAATGCACGGCCAAGATGGGCGCTGCAGTCTCAGTGGGAATGGCCTCCTCAGAATATTTTAGTATGGTTGGCTTACAACGCTGTGTTACTTTCAGGGGTACAGCAAAGTGGTTCAGTTATACATGCATATTTATTTTTCAGACTCTTTTGTCTTATAGGTTATGACAAAACAGTATGGTGCCCTGTGTGGCACAGTAGGACCCTGTCGCTTACCCCTTCTCCATCTAGCAGTGTGCATCTGTTGATGGCAGCCTCCTAGTTTATCAGTCTCCCACCCTCTTCCCCATTGGGAACCTAAGTTTGTTTTTTTACATTCTACTTCTGTTTTGTATATGAGTTCATTTGTATCATTTTTTTTTTTTAGATTCTAAGTGTAAGTGATTATCATATGGCAATGGCCTTAGGATGAGGACCTCATTAGAACTTTTTAAGTCAACAAGTTTCATGAGTATGAGGTTGAGGAACTGGGTTTGTCAGCCCAGTTCTAGCTCCAGGGACTTCGGTCCTGTCTCAGCTCCTGGGCTAAATGGGGCCTGGCTCTGAGCCACGTGGCTGAGATGGGAGAACGGTGATGCTGCTCGCGGGGGCGTGAGTGTGTCCTCCACCGAGGGGACCACCAAGTAGGAAGAGAATGGGAAAGTGCAAGGTGGGCAAGAGCTGTAGGCCCACTGGTGACCCCGCTGTGCAGGTGAATGAGATGCGGGGATACTGGGAAGGATTCTCTGCTCCCTGGACATGTGCCTCTCTCGCCTCTTCCTTGGGGGGAAACAGCTTCTGCAACTGGAGGGTGAGTCTGTGCCTTCGATTTTTTGTTAACATCTCTTACAGCAAGGGTGGGGGTTGCATCCCAGACAGAGCCATGGCTGTCAACTTTGCGTGCTCCCCAAAACACAGGTGTTGGGCCCCGTCGGTCCCCATCAGCAGAGACTGGCACTCGTTTGGCCTGGGGCAGGATTGGCCATTGGCCACTTACAAACTCCCCCTGGTGATTTGAATGCACGGCCAAGATGGGCGCTGCAGTCTCAGTGGGAATGGCCTCCTCAGAATATTTTAGTATGGTTGGCTTACAACGCTGTGTTACTTTCAGGGGTACAGCAAAGTGGTTCAGTTATACATGCATATTTATTTTTCAGACTCTTTTGTCTTATAGGTTATGACAAAACAGTATGGTGCCCTGTGTGGCACAGTAGGACCCTGTCGCTTACCCCTTCTCCATCTAGCAGTGTGCATCTGTTGATGGCAGCCTCCTAGTTTATCAGTCTCCCACCCTCTTCCCCATTGGGAACCTAAGTTTGTTTTTTTACATTCTACTTCTGTTTTGTATATGAGTTCATTTGTATCATTTTTTTTTTTTAGATTCTAAGTGTAAGTGATTATCATATGGCAATGGCCTTAGGATGAGGACCTCATTAGAACTTTTTAAGTCAACAAGTTTCATGAGTATGAGGTTGAGGAACTGGGTGGGCTAGAACCCACTAGAAATAATTAAAAGGATAAAAAGTAATGTCGAAAGAGCTAAATGCAGATACTACTTCATAATCATCAAGATACTCAGTTTTGCCAAGTCTTTTAATAATTAATTTATTCCCTGCAAAGCCTTTAAAAATGCCTCTGAACTGTCTTTAGTAACAGAGTTGTCTGATGAGATTGTCAGATTAATTGACAAGAAGGAGTGTGGGCGTGTGTGGAAAACTTGCTGATTTTATTGTTTTGCCTTTGAGACAGGCTTCTGTTTAATAGGGGCCTTCCCCGGTGGCGCAGAGGGTAGAGTGCCTGCCTGCAATGTGGGAGACCCAGGTTCAATCCCTGGGTCGGGAAGTTCCCCTGGAGAAGGAAATGGCAACCCACTCCAGTATCCTTGCCTGGAGAATACCATGGATGGAAGAGCCTGGTGGGCTACAGTCCATGGGGTCGCAAAGAGTCAGACACGACTGAGCTAACTCACTTCACTTCACTTCTGTAATAGCAGGAGGTTGTCAATGTTGTCCTGAAGAGGACTCTTCCTTTCCTGGGAGGACATGTCACGTGAAGGGTGAGGTTTCCCAAGGTCCATGGAACTAACTGAGAGGAACAAACACACAGAATCATGACATGGAGCCCAGCAGTGGTTGCCCAGGGTCACCGCCCAGGTGACAGGCAGTGACGTCGGTGGGCAGGGACCTGGGCGCTCCACTGAAGGTGAGCACGGCACGTCTCACGGCCCCAGCGTCAGCCAGCGCTCCAGTGTGCAGCCTTTATTGCCGCAACGCTGAGCCACAGCAGAAGAAAAATATGCCGTGTTCATCGTTAGTATAACATGGGAGTGTGTAATTTACCACGCTGGAAAATCTTTCCTTGCATATCTCAAGTCTGTTAGTCAGGCTTTCTCAAGTGACTCTGACAAATTATCTCTGCATTCTCATTCCCAACATTTCTAATTGGATTGCTTCTAACAGTTTGAAAAGCCATGAACTTTTAAAAATAAGTACCAAGTGGGGTTGCACGATTATGTGCCTCTTAAATACTCATTTCTCCTAAGATCTAAAAATGACATGTTTATTTTTATGGTAGAGTTTTGTTTTCTTGACTTTCCTCCAAAATTATTGCTAGCATTCCAGTTAAAGAGAAGCATGTTCAGCATTTTATTTTAATGAAATTGAATACAAGAGGGGAAAATAGAGAATACCAGCTTATATAACAGGAGTAAGGGTAAATATTGCCTGCTGAAGCCTTTACTCCAATTGGAGGTAGGTAGGTTTAGTTGGTCAATAGTATCTGACTCTTTTCACCTCATGGACTGTAGACAACCAGGTCCCTCTGTCCAGGGGATTTCCCAGGCAAGCATGCTGAAGTGAGTTGCCATTTCCTTCTCCAGGGGATCTTTCAAACTCAACCATCGAACCCAAGTCTCCTGCATCACAGGCAGACTCTTTACTGACTAAGCCACCAGGGAAACCCCAGTTGTGTGTGTATGTAATTAGGCTATCAAGTAAAGTTTTTATTGTGGTCCATGGAAAAATTCTGGAATGCTACTGGATCATGGTATTAGTTCATATAATCTCCCTGCCCAAACCACGGACATCAAGTCAGTCAACTCCCTCGTATGTTCAGAGAAATACAGAGGTCAGGAGGAAGGAAGGGCAGCCTGACTCCGTCTCACTTCGTGTGGAGCAGCTGGACCCATGGTTCTCAAAGTGTGATCCCTGGACCGGCAGCATCAGCATCACTTGGAAACCTGCTGGAAGAGCCAGTTCTCAGAGGTGCTGTCCCAGATCTACTGCATCGGAAACCCCGGGTGTGGGGCTCCGCAGACGATGTCTTCACAAGACTTCCAGGCGATGCCCTCCTGATACCTGCCTGCAGGGGGAAGAGAACATGTGGCCAGGCAGGTGTGCGGACGGGCCCTCACCCCTTACAGAAGACCCGCATCTACGTGGTATCAATAGGCACTTAAGCCTACAAATCAATCATTATTTCAGTGGATAAGGCTTTTTCTTTTTATTTTAGTAGCTAATTTTTAAAATATTTTTATTGGGGTATATTGTAAAGAATCCGGCTGCAATGCGGGACACCTGGGTTCGATCCCTGGGTTGGGAAGATCCCCTGGAGAAGGGAAAGGCTACCCACTCCAGAATTCTGGCCTAGAGAATTCCATGGACTGTATAGTCCATGGGGTCTCAAAGGGTCGGACACAACTGCACACCTTTCACACACACACACACACACAGATGGACCCCCCCCGACACACACACGGACACACACACACACGGACACACAACGGACACACACAGATGGACACACACACAGTTGCTTTACAGTGTTAGTTTCTGCTGTGGAGCAAAGAGAATCAGCCATCAGCTGCATCTGTTCCCTCCCTTTCGGATTTCCTTCCCAGTTGGGTCACCCTAAAGGACTGAGTATCTCATTAATTGTCTATTTCATACACAGTATCAATAGTGTATATATGTCGACCCTTGTCATCGATTTTGTGCTGGCGGTCCCTTGAAGCAGACTCAGTGGCCCTGGCAAGTTCTAAACTGATGCTGGCCTGCTTCTCCCGGTTTGCGGCTCAGCCTCTCTGCTCTCAGACCAGCCCGGAGCCCCCAGGGCACCTCTGCCTTTCACAGACCCTCCACTCTGCCTGACTCTTCTGAAAAATGCCCGTGTACGCAGCCTGGTGCCCAGCTTCTGTAATTCAGTCCATCCGCCTGGCAGAGTGTCCATAATGAAACAGGTACCTGCAGTCTGAGCATCTGTCGTGCCTGGAGGCACATGCCAGCAATTTTAGACGCAGGGGCAGGCTAATGGGAGGGATTCTGTTTTCTTCGGAGGGAATGGGGAGCTAGGGGGAGGACGAAGTGCTCTCAACACTTGTCAGATCACCCCACGCAGATAATTGCCTGCTCTGCTGGGCCTCGGGCTGGGTCAGCTTTTGTCTAAGGGGCAGGCAGCGGTCAGCTTTGGCGTGGAACAACGTTACCATCCTTTGCTGAATTCAACCCCTTTGTCCGTCTGCCTTCATACGAGTTTCTGTTCTTGTGCCCCTCATCTCTTAAAAAATGTTAGCACAGCAACTTTAGGCAAGTAATTAAAATTGGAGAGAGCTCAGCAAGAAGCGTTTCAACTTTTGATTGTGACTCCGAACTCATCTGTTTTTTTGCGGAAATATTAGACATCAATTCTTTCAAGTACTCTCACCTCAGAGCCAGATAGAACACTGGCCGAATTTTTCTGACAGCGCTTCATCTATTCTTAATGTCGGTAAACACAACCCACTGGAAGTTGTTCTTTAAGAAACTGAGTGCAGAAATCTGATTACTTCAGCACCACTCGTTTCTTCTCCCGCCAAGGGTCGCAGCGTCTTTCAAACTTGAATAATGAAGCAGCTTGAATGAGCTCACCTGAGCGGGCCACAGTTCACCCCGGGCACTTTCAGATTCTCTGCTTGTCGGAGCCAGAGGTCTGCTCCCAATTCAGGGGACGTTTCAACCATCTGCCAGAAGGAATCCTCTTTTAACTTCACAGGAAACGCCGGAACGAAAAGGGGTCACTTCATCCTGTGATGGAAGTGGTGTTTCTGCCGGTTCTCCGGGGTGGGCTCGGGCTTCCAAAAGAAGATGGGGACGGATGTTCAAGTCCTCGGCCACGGGGTGAGGTGCGGCCGGGCGGTCCAGGCGTCCTGGGTAGACAGGCCTGTGAGTCAGAGGAGGCCCCGAGCAGATTCCCTCTGGGGGTCCCTGAGAATGGAGTCTGTGAGTGGGATTTAAGGACCTGTGGTCTGCCAGGGGTACTCCTGGGCAGACACCTGCGCCCCCTGACTTCAGTTCAGTCGCTCAGTCGTCTCTCTTTGTGACCCCATGGACTGCAGCACGCCAGGCCTCCCTGTCTATCACCAACTCCCGGAGTTTACTCAGACTCAAGTCCATTGAGTCACGTCCATTTACTCAAACTCAGGTCCTGACTTCAAGAGGACAGAAAAACAAAGGAGCCAAAGCAAATCAGCCAAATCAAGAGCTTCCCCGGAGCAGCTGTGGCCCCACTGCTGGCCAGTGGGTCCTGTGCTCGGAGTGTCGAGGTGGCCTGGGGAGAGGGCACATGGCCTGCCAGGAGCCAGAGGTGCTGGGCTGCCTCGTGGCTAGCCTGGGGTGTGGACGCGCTTATTACACTCCTCCCAGAAACAAGCTTTGACTGGACATCGTGTGGGGCAGGGTGTAGAGGGGGAAAGATGGGCACACCCCAGAGTAATGGATGCCTGAGCCCAAGTGAGGACCCATGTGCCGGGCAGGGAGAGCTGTTGGGAAGCGTGTGGGTGAACGAGAAAGAAAGCCTCTTAGTGGAAACTGGCCCAGGGTCAGCCGGCGGGGATACTGCTGTTTGCTTTTATGCGGCTTGATCGTATTCTTTGGGCAGAAATCATTTCAAGTGTCCCGACTTTGAAAGCTGGCACCTCCCCCTACCCCCACACCCCCACCATCATGGACGTGCCTGAGAGGCTAACAGAGACCCATTAGAGACAACTTCCTGGGGTGACTTGGAAAGGAACCTCGGGATGTCTCATTGCAGGTGAGATTGTGATAGAGAACAGCCTTCTGGGAAGGGAAGCCCAGCGCTTGTCACTTGTCCAGCGCTGGCTGCTCCCCCAGGGAGCGGCGCTGAGCATAGCGGGCTGACCTGTGCGTGGCAGTGCCCACGCATCCGATTTCCAACCCGTTTTCCTGACGTGGAGGGGTGGGGCAGACACAGTGCCGGCCCTGCTGATCGTGCCTATTGGGGCAGGGAGCCAAGATGCCGCGGAGGTCCAAAGGTGCTTTTTAAAAAATTACTTCCTGGGAAGAAAACGGCGTTGTTATTAATGCATTAGTTGAAGTGGTCCAAATTTAATTTACAGAGAAGAGCCAAAGGAGATGGCTGAGCCTAGAAAGGGAGTAATTACAGGAGGAAGGCTAGGGCTGAGAGCGCCTACAGTCCCCTTAGGTGAAGGCGTTGCTAGGTGACCGTGGATGTGGAGCTCAGGCACACGTGAGTCAGAGGCCACCGCCGTGGGGATGCACCCTGTGGAGGTGGGTTCCTAATAGGAGTGCCCCCAACATGGTGACAGATCCCCTCCCCTGCTGCCCCAGACGGGGCCAGACGCACCAGATTGGCCAGGCCATGCCGGCTGATGCTGCCCGTGGTCGCGTCTCACCTGCTTCTGTTCATCTCCTTTGCCTGCACCCTAACCCTTCCCGCTCTCCTTTTCTCCCTCCTCCTCCGTCTTCCACCATGCTACCTTCCGAGGACGAGCAGAGGAAATGGCCACTAATGTGATTTCTGAAATTAACACGAGTCTTCTTTAGGGAGGGAGCTTAGAGATCCCGAAGCAGAAGACCTCTGTCTGTACACCGCCTCTCCTGCAGTGCGGCCAGCCTTCCAGGAAATAAAAGTGACACTGTGACTTGATTGCTTGTGTCTAATGGGCAGTTACTAGGACAGATCCCCATGTCTTCATACAAAGAGGAGGTGGGTCGCGGTGTGTAGACCGTTCCGAGGGGTCGGGAGAAGACAGGCAGCTGGCCGCCATGTGCGTGTCAACAAGGCTGGCTCCTTCTCTATCATCCGCTCGTCACTGTAAAGGGACAGAGTCTATGCTTCACTGAGAGCCATGAGGGATCAGGAGGTGATTGAAAATGTTCAAACCATATTTCTATGTGTGCTCAATTAAAAAAAAATGTTTATTGTGATGAAACGTACATAACATGAAATATACCGTCATAACCATGATTTAGGGTACAGTTCCGGGCGTGTGAAGCACAGCCTCACTGTCACACAGCTGTCCCCAGCATCCACGTCCATAGATCTTCTTCCTGCAAAAGGGAAGCTTTGTCGTCAGTAAACGCTGACTCCTCGTCCTGGCTCCCGGCCCCTGGTCCCACCAGCTACTTTGTGTCTGTGAATATGAATCCTCCACACCTCTCATGTAGGTGATATCAGTGTTCCTCCTTTTGTGACTCGTCATTTCATGAAGTCTTCAAGGTCCATCCAAGCTATAGCGAGTGTGAGAATCTCCTTCCTTTTGAAAGCTGTAATTGCTTATTTTTAGCTGATTGACGTATAAGCAGAAACTCTGGACACCAGCTTATTTTCATGCAGGAAATTCACTGAGCTTCCAAAAATGTGGCCAAATCTGTCGCAGTCCCGATGAGTACACACGACGAAGCCAGAGGTTTTGGAGTCAGACCGACTCTAGCCGGAACCCTGGCCCCGTGAGGACTAGCTGCGTCACCTTGGAGAAGTCGCGTGACCTCTTTAGTCTCATGCTTATAAAATCAGGCTAATAATAGTAACGCTTCATAGTGTCAGGTGGCCTGCGTGAGCTGAGATTTGTAAAGTACTTATCTTGGCTTTAGAGTATTGGCCGTCCTTGTGGTAGCTGGTTGTCTCTGCTACTGTTTGGGGGTCATTTTAAGAAAAATGTGCGTGTTCCTTATTAACATTTTTACGGCAGCTGCCACAGGAATGTTTTTCCACTTGGAGACCATGCAAGGGCTTCATATCCCCTGTTCTAAATAGGGTAAACTGGTCTTTTGTCTTCTCACTTCATATTGTGAGAGAGGGGCCACCAGCATGACAGTTTTAAATAATTCTCTCCACCAGTGTGTATTAAGTACTTGTTACATGCCAGATACTCTGAGGGCCCTGTGGACGCAGCCATGACCGATAGGGACCTGGTCCTGAGTGAGTGTGGAAGGGAATGGACTTGGGAAGAATAAACCTGTGTTTAGGTAGCAAGGTGGGGGCAGGGGGCTTTAGAGAGAACTCAAGCCCAGTACGAGTATCAGGAATAAGAGAGTCGGATGGACTTCTGAGAAGTGCTGCTGGGAGGTGATGTTTGAGCAGGGTCTGGTGGGAAATCGGGGGCATACTATGAAGAGCCCTGGGGATGGGCTCTGAGTCGCGGGGAGAGTAGACTTAAGGGAAGGCTTTATGGGCTGTGCATTTCTTTCCATTGAGCTTGATTTATTCCATCTTATTATGAGCCTTGTCAGTGTCCTCCCCACCCCACCCCCAGACCCCTGTGTTAAAGCCCTTGTTACCATGTGATGATTTGGAGATGGGTCTGTGGGTGGTAACCAGGGTCAGGTGAGGTCACAAGGGTGGGGCCCCGGCAGGGGATTAGTGTCCGTGGATGAGAGGTCTCTCCCTGGCACTGTCTGCATGCCAGGAAGGGAGCTCTCACTGGAACCCCGTCTCCCAGCACCTTGACCTTGGACTTCAGCCTCCAGAGTTGTGAGAAGTCGTGTCTGATGTTTAAGCCACCGGCCTGTGTGTGTGGTCACAGCCATCTGAGCCGCCTAGGAAAGCCTTCTGCTCCCTGAATCACTCAACTCACATCCCAAGGCCCACGCTTTTTTCTGATTGACACTAACTTTTTAAACAGATGCCTGCCTTTTGATAAGTGGATGCTGCATTCAAGTGAGGCAGAGTCAAATACCTTCCCACTCCTGGACAGGCATGCTCACCTGCCTGTCCGCTGAAGGAGGAGCCAGGTGGGTCCCAGCTATGACCTGCCCCTTCCCGATGCCCTCCGACCAGAACTGCTGGGCCCCCAGTCTCCTGAAGCGCGTGGATTTGCACTCCACCGGAGGCTCACATCAGGCAGCTTCTTTGCTCACGTGGTGCTCTTGGGCCTCTGCCAGCATCAGGCAATTTGCTGGACACGTGGTGATTTCCGTGCACAGGGAGGGCTGCTGGGCCGTGGACTTCAGCAGATGGTGGTCATTACTGATGCCAACGTGTGACCAAGCTTAATTGAGCTGGAAGGGCTGAGGCCGTTGATGGTTGTTCTGTCCTTCGGCCCTACTTAAAAAATATTTTTAGTGGAAAGTGATTAAATGGACGAGGCTTTAAATGGACAGGCAGCAACAGTCTATAAAATATCAGACTGTCCATAAATGCTGTCTCACCACCCCTGGGTTTTAACAACACTGTCTAATACTCAGATATACATCATCTCTCATTAATCATCATGTAGTTAAAAGTGAGATGGGCTTATTCCTCAGTGGATAAACACTAAACACTACAAGACTTAAAATTTTGCTTTAATTGAGTGTAGCGACACTCATGAATATGTGAAACATGTAAGAAATACTTCTGCATCCAGCCGCAGAAACTTTAGCTGGCTCTGTTTGCATACCGTGAGCCCTCCGGGTTGATTGACAGCACAGGTAGCTTCAGGCTTGCACGGGCTGGTCCCACCTGCTTCCAGCATCCTGGCTCTCCCTGGAGCTGGTCTGCCGCCCATTGGCCTATAAAACTAATCTCTCTGCTTAATAGCTTGCAGCTTGGGCCTCATGAATTCAGAGAACTCAAGCCCATACAATAGGCTGTAATCCCTGGTATTAAGATATTGTAATTTGGCCCCCAACTGGAGGATTTTCTCCTCTCACTGTGTGGCACAGCTGTAATTGTTTTCCTGCAGTTTGCTTTTTGAGAAGTCAGGGATTTTCTATTGTATTCCTCATCTGGCGGGGGTTGGGTGGGGGGCGGTGAGGGAATTTCTCAATGGTATTGGAAGTCTTAATCTGTTGATAGCAAACCTTCTTTTAGACAAAAGAAATCAAGTGAATAGGAATAATTATAATCACCTTCAGAACAACTAGTAGTTACTGAATAGGTATCATATCCTCGTGGTAGTCACTCAGTTGTGTCTGACTCTGAGATCCCATGGACTATAACCCACCAGCTTCCTCTGTCCATGGGATTCTCCAGGCAAGAATACTGAGTGGGTTGCCATTCCCTTCTCCAGAGGCTCGTTCCTATCGAGGAATCAAACCCGAGTCTCCTGCACTGCAGGCGGATTCTCTACCATCTGAGCACGAGGGGAGCCCGTCATGTGCTAAGGAAAGCTATAAGCAGTTTCATTGTGTTAACTCACAATTCCGTAACAACCTTATGGGACATGTTTCCTTACCCACATGCTGCATTTGAAGAATGGAGACCCTGAGTGGTCGAGCTTCATTTGAGCAGTTAGTAACAGAACTGAGACTAAAGCCAAACAGTCCATTCTTCATCACCATTTAGTGTAGCTTCTGGGACATGTATTTGAATGAGTCACCTGTAGACCTGACCATCTGAGCCACTTGGGCACCTGCGCTGAATTTCTGGGTGAGGGAGAGCAGCTATGAGAGTCTGGGTGAGAGATCAGCGCCGTTGTTGGTTGTTGTGCGAGGGGGTACTTCGTCTTAATTCCAGGTTGGAATCTTGGGGCGTGTCTTCCGGACATAGTAGAAATGCTCTTATAATTTTGGATAAACTTTGTATTAGTGTGTAGAAATAGGGCATCATTGTTGTTTGATTTCTAAGCCATATCCAATTCTTTGTGACCCCATGGACGGCCACCAGGCTCCTCTGTCCATGAGATTTCCCAGGCAAGAGTAGTACAGTGGGTTGCCCGTTCCTTCTCCAGGGGAGCTGCCCAACCCAGGGACTGAATCTGTGTCTCCTGCCTTGGCAGGCCAATTCTTTAATCCTGAACCACCGGGAAAGCAGAAATGGGGCGTGGTGAGGTATTTTTGAGGGTAGAAACTCTGTCTTCTCTACTTTTTCCTTCCCAGGACCCAACAAAATGATGATGCCACTCAAGTATTTTTGAGTGAATGTTAGGCATTTTTCAAAGCTGCAGGATTTTATACCTCATTTTCTACCTATTGCCAGTCATTTCTCTCCATACATTTTATTCAGCATGTGACAGCGGCAGAGTAGAATAAGCTGATGTATCGTTTCTGAGGGAGAAGCAAAGAAATGGGAAGTAGTTATGTAAAAATAGATATACTACCAAACTACCATCAAAAATAAGGGATGAATTTAAGGCACTAGTGAAAATCATGTTGACGTGACAGCCTGGCTCCAAGCAGTGCCACAGTCAAAGGTCACGCAGACCCCTAGAGCAGAGCTCCAGGGGGTGTAGCAGTGAATGTTTAGACCTAAAATTTTTCCTGAAGAGTTGACCTTTAAAAAAGTGAGAAGTGTAAAGAGGATAAAAACTTTTTCAGATGAATATTCCCTAATAAATATAGAAAGATTATGAATTTAGAAAATTATGATTTTGTCATTCCCAATGCCATAGGTGATCCAGGCAAAAATTGTCAATGAATGCTAAAATCATTCAGTGACAGTCTGGGGACTAAGCTAGCTGTGAAGTCTCAAAGTGTCGTTCCATAGATTCTTATTAATGAAAAATGGAAAATGAAACCACCTTTCTAATTAACATCACTTAACCAGATGATCAAACTCAGTAATGAAAACGTTGGAACAAAATATGTGCTTCTTGGGACGGTGCAGTCAGCAGCCCACAGCATTCCTTACATAATATTATTGCCAAGAATGTTCAAGTGAATCTAATCATGAGAAAATAATCAGATAAGTCCAGATTGTGGGACTTTCTAGAAGACAACAAGCCTGGATCCATGAAAACAAAAATAAACTAAACCAAAAACAATGTCATCATGGAAAACAAAACAAAGTAAAAATTGGCGAGGCAGAGGGCGGTGGATGCATTAAATTCAAAGAGAGAAACTAGAAAAAACAAGTGCAAAACGTTACACCATGATTCGTTATCTGATAAAAATAAATAGATACAAAAGGCATTTTAGAAAAACTAGGGAATCTGAATAAGGCTCAGGATTATCGTTAGATATTTTAGGGGTTATAACTCAGAGATGTTTGTGCTGGGTGTGATGCTGTAGGAGAAGGCCTTATTAGGAAACTCATGCTGAAGTTCTTGGGTGTTGTCTGTAAGTGGCTTTCAGATGGTTTAGCAGGGACAGTCTGTGTGTATGTGTACACCCACACATGTACGCACCCAGACAGATGCATGCGTATACAGAGAGGGCAGGAGCGGGTCAGTGCAGTAGTGTGCTACAGCAGTGACGTCTCCTGAAGCCTGTGCAGACGCTCACTGCACTGCTCTTTCGCGTTTTTCCCTAGTGTCATGACTCTTCAAACGGAGGCAGGTCGGGCAGGTGGGAGGAAGCGATGTCTGTCCAGCAGGGGCAGCAGCTGTGGGGAAATGTCAGGCTGGGCTTGGATCACCTTCTCCTCTACAGCGCCCTCTTCTTGGGTGAGGGCTGGGGGTGGACAGGGAGCATCAGTTTGGGGTCACTCCTTTTTCTGAGCTGTAAATCCACAGAGGAGGGCTTCAGCAGGTGTGGCGGGCTGTTTCTGTAGCGTCTTCTCAAGTTGCGTCCTGCATGGGGGCGCAGGCCCGGGGCCGTCGCCCTGGGTCAGTCCCTGCCGGCTGCCAGCATCTCTGACTTCTGGGCACACCTGGCCATGTATTTTCTAGGAGAGTGTTTTATCTTTGCTTTCTCCCCAGGTGAGAGTGTGGGGAAGGTACTGTGGTCAGCACCCTTCAGGGGCGGAGATGGTCAGAGAGGGCAAAGGGGACCAGAAAACACATGCCATTCAGGGTCGACGGCAGTGTGGTCTCCACCCGCTCATCATGCGTCCAGCCTCTCCCACACCTGTCTGCCCAAGGGGGTCCTGGGAGAGGAGCAGTGACGCTGTGGGTGTGTCACAGGTGGTGTGTGCAAGGTGTGCCTAGGCACAGATACGTGGACGTTTCTTGCCGGCTTTGCGTCTTCCTTTCACAAGGCAACGCTTCCACGCTCTGCCTCAGACACCACCCAGAGGCATCGGCATCCTGTCCCCTCCTGTCTCTCCTCCCGCCTCCTCTCCCTTTGCAGGAATAGGTGTTTTAAAGGAGGAGGGAGCTGACAGTTGGTGTTGTCAGTATCTCAAAAATTTTGACAGTAAACCCAGACAACAAATATGTTTCTGTATAACAACCATGCATGTATGTGGGTTTGTATGTGTATGTGTGTGTGTATATACACACGTACACACACGCATATTTATTTGTATGCCAGAGGACCTGTAGGTGTAAAGTATAGGTTTATGTGTATGTATCTTAAAATATATGATACAAAAATTTTATCAAACCTTACACTTACTCTTAGATGTTTATTAGTATTTAATATGCTCCCTTCTTTAGAGAGATGTTGCTAGTTGGTGCCTCCTATATTAATCTCACAACTTACAGATTGAATAATGGATTAAGTAACATGAATGACATAAAAGAATGTAGTAAACAGTGGGTCGGGGTCTGAAACCAATTCTGTCTGTGTACTGTGTGTGTTTACTTAAATGCGTGCGTGTCTTTCTGTGTGTGGGTCTACTTGTGTGTGTGTGCCGGCCTGTGTGTACATCTGCGTTTGTGTTTGCAGTGAATGCACGGTAGCCACTGGCCTGCGGTCCTTGGCACTCCTTTTTCTCCTCCTTCAGGGCGAGGCCCTGTCGGAGCCTGGGTGTGTTGACCTTGGGGCCTGAGCTTTGGCTTTCTCTTTCCCTAAAGTCGTGTGATTACAGCCCAGGACGGGTGGCTGTGCGGTGAGCCAGGAGGGGAGCCTGGAG
The DNA here is from genome assembly GCA_006410535.1 of Litocranius walleri. Lineage (NCBI taxonomy): Eukaryota > Metazoa > Chordata > Mammalia > Artiodactyla > Bovidae > Litocranius > Litocranius walleri. The sequence continues at coordinate 1,119,322 of SJYG01000489.1, read as the reverse complement.
GACAGTCCGCATCCCAGTGAAGCCACACGCTGACCCGGTTGTTACGTCCCACGAAGGGCTCTGCTTCAGAACTGGTCACGCTCTGAAATCCCGTGGAAGAGGAGTGGGCAGGCTGTAGTCCACGGGGCCGTGAAGAGTTGGACACGGCTGAGGGACTGAGCACACACTAGTCTTGCCGAATGAACAGCGTGTTCAGGTGTCACGTGTGCGGGGCCACAGACGTGCTCACTGGTGGCTCTCCCCCAAGCCTGGGCAGCGGCCGGGGATGCTCTGGGGCTGGGGCTGGGTTTGTGCAGCAGGGCATCTGTGGGCAAAGGACGGCCAGCCTGTGTTTCGAATTGAGGATCACTGTCTGGTGATGTTATGGTCAAGATGCCATCAGAACTTTAATTACTGTTGAGGCATCCTAGCAGATGTGCCTGCTTTGGTAGAACTTTTCATTCTCCCAAGTTCAAGGGTTTGTCCTGTTCAATTTTCCAACCAGTAGAAAAGCAGTAAGAGTAATAATAATAAAAGCAGCAATAATAACAACAATTTACAGAGGAGGGCTTCAGCAGGTGTGGCGGGCTGTTTCTGTAGCGTCTTCTCAAGTTGCGTCCTGCATGGGGGCGCAGGCCCGGGGCCGTCGCCCTGGGTCAGTCCCTGCCGGCTGCCAGCATCTCTGACTTCTGGGCACACCTGGCCATGTATTTTCTAGGAGAGTGTTTTATCTTTGCTTTCTCCCCAGGTGAGAGTGTGGGGAAGGTACTGTGGTCAGCACCCTTCAGGGGCGGAGATGGTCAGAGAGGGCAAAGGGGACCAGAAAACACATGCCATTCAGGGTCGACGGCAGTGTGGTCTCCACCCGCTCATCATGCGTCCAGCCTCTCCCACACCTGTCTGCCCAAGGGGGTCCTGGGAGAGGAGCAGTGACGCTGTGGGTGTGTCACAGGTGGTGTGTGCAAGGTGTGCCTAGGCACAGATACGTGGACGTTTCTTGCCGGCTTTGCGTCTTCCTTTCACAAGGCAACGCTTCCACGCTCTGCCTCAGACACCACCCAGAGGCATCGGCATCCTGTCCCCTCCTGTCTCTCCTCCCGCCTCCTCTCCCTTTGCAGGAATAGGTGTTTTAAAGGAGGAGGGAGCTGACAGTTGGTGTTGTCAGTATCTCAAAAATTTTGACAGTAAACCCAGACAACAAATATGTTTCTGTATAACAACCATGCATGTATGTGGGTTTGTATGTGTATGTGTGTGTGTATATACACACGTACACACACGCATATTTATTTGTATGCCAGAGGACCTGTAGGTGTAAAGTATAGGTTTATGTGTATGTATCTTAAAATATATGATACAAAAATTTTATCAAACCTTACACTTACTCTTAGATGTTTATTAGTATTTAATATGCTCCCTTCTTTAGAGAGATGTTGCTAGTTGGTGCCTCCTATATTAATCTCACAACTTACAGATTGAATAATGGATTAAGTAACATGAATGACATAAAAGAATGTAGTAAACAGTGGGTCGGGGTCTGAAACCAATTCTGTCTGTGTACTGTGTGTGTTTACTTAAATGCGTGCGTGTCTTTCTGTGTGTGGGTCTACTTGTGTGTGTGTGCCGGCCTGTGTGTACATCTGCGTTTGTGTTTGCAGTGAATGCACGGTAGCCACTGGCCTGCGGTCCTTGGCACTCCTTTTTCTCCTCCTTCAGGGCGAGGCCCTGTCGGAGCCTGGGTGTGTTGACCTTGGGGCCTGAGCTTTGGCTTTCTCTTTCCCTAAAGTCGTGTGATTACAGCCCAGGACGGGTGGCTGTGCGGTGAGCCAGGAGGGGAGCCTGGAGGACAGTCCGCATCCCAGTGAAGCCACACGCTGACCCGGTTGTTACGTCCCACGAAGGGCTCTGCTTCAGAACTGGTCACGCTCTGAAATCCCGTGGAAGAGGAGTGGGCAGGCTGTAGTCCACGGGGCCGTGAAGAGTTGGACACGGCTGAGGGACTGAGCACACACTAGTCTTGCCGAATGAACAGCGTGTTCAGGTGTCACGTGTGCGGGGCCACAGACGTGCTCACTGGTGGCTCTCCCCCAAGCCTGGGCAGCGGCCGGGGATGCTCTGGGGCTGGGGCTGGGTTTGTGCAGCAGGGCATCTGTGGGCAAAGGACGGCCAGCCTGTGTTTCGAATTGAGGATCACTGTCTGGTGATGTTATGGTCAAGATGCCATCAGAACTTTAATTACTGTTGAGGCATCCTAGCAGATGTGCCTGCTTTGGTAGAACTTTTCATTCTCCCAAGTTCAAGGGTTTGTCCTGTTCAATTTTCCAACCAGTAGAAAAGCAGTAAGAGTAATAATAATAAAAGCAGCAATAATAACAACAATTAAACTCTTACTAGAAGCTCATGTCTGTGTGTGTGTGTGTGTCTGTGTGTGTGTCTGTGTGTGTGTGTGTGTGTGTGTGTGTACTAAGTTGCTTCAGTCCTGTCTTGACTGTTTTTGACCCTTCTGGACTGAAGCCTGCCAGGCTCCATCATCCATGGATTCTTCAGGAAAGAATACTGTAGTGCGTTGCCGTGCCCTCCTCTAGGGGATCGTCTTGACCCAGGGATCGAACCCAGGTCTCTTACAGCTCCTGCACTGGCAGGCTGGCTCTTTCTTCACCACCAGCACCACTATGAGCTCAACTCAGGGCTAAGCACTTTTGCGTATTTTCCTCTATTCATTGCACGAGTGCACGCTCAGCTTTAGTCATATCTGACTCTGCAATCCCATGGACTGTGGCCTGCCAGGCTCCTCTGTCCATGGGCTTTTCCAGGCAAGGATACTGGGGTGGGTGGCCACGCCCTCCTCCAGGGGACCTTCCCCACCCAGGGATCCAACCCACACCTCCTGCAGCTCCTGCCCAGCAGTGGATTCTCTACCGCTGAACCAGTGGGGAGGCGCCCTTTTATTTTCATTCAGAGAGAGTAAACTCAGTCGTTTGTTGCTTTTATCATTCCCTTCTTTTCCACATGGGTTAGTGGCATATAGTTCACTATCCATCTTGGAAAACCTCGAGCCTGCCAACCAGTGTCAGAGGGAGAATTGCTAGCTCCTCAGATTCAGTGCATCACAGTGAGCCTGGTGGCAAAATGGACTGTGGTTCACAGACCACACCTGGCACTAACCTGTGACTGTCTCTGGCAAGGCCCAGAGTGAACAATCGGGAAACTACTCGTCTATTCTCAGGCTGAAGTGGAAAAGGCGAATGAGCCTATTCTTGGAGTTCCTATGTTGCGTCTTCAAACTGTCCTCTCGCCTTTCTGAACTGAATGCTTACAGGCTTATTTGTGCCTGTGAGGTAAGTTGATCTGGTCAACCCAATGGACTGCAGCCTGCCAGGCTCCTCTGTCCATGGGATTCTCCAGGCAAGGACGCTGGAGTGGGCTGCCGTGCCCTCCTGCAGGGCATCTTCCCAACCCGGGGACTGAACCTGCATCTCTTATGTTTCTTGCATTGGCAGGTGGATTCTTTACCACTATTACCGTCTGGGAAGCCCTTACAGGCTCATAAAATACCCAAATTCCCACCCCTCCCTTTGTAGCCCTGCACTCCCGTTTTCTTTTAGATCCTCCCATTAATAGAAACACTCACATCTTTGTGTCTATTTTGCAACATTATTTGGTACTAAAATGTTTCCCGTGGATTGCTTTCTAGGGCATGCTGATTATTCCTACGTGCAAAACATTTTAAAATATGGAAGTTACATGCACTGTTGATAACTATATGAAAAACATAGTGTTTCGTCTCTAGCTGATGCATGACTCAACAGTTTAAAAAATGTTAGTGAATTATTTAAAATAATACCGATCTCTTAGAGTCATGAAAGGATTCTTAAACCTCCTTGGCAAGGGCCTAGGACCACCTGACATCCCCGAGTAATTAGCTTAGTCATTCTCAACCCACGAGTGCTGAGCAGCTGTTTTACAAAGATGTTCATCTGGGGTCTTTGCACAGGGATCCTCCCGTGTGTCGTGTAATTGTCATTTGACAGGTGAGGCCAGAGAGCCGAACACGGACATCGGTATGTGTTACTAGGACTCCAGTGCAGGGCTTTGTAAAGGAGAGACCATGCCATCTGAGGATGGCGGTCATAGCATCTCCTGGTGTTTGGGAAGGTTGTAACTATCAGAAAACGAGGCCTGAAGGCGTCAACAGCAGAGGACAACTTAAGGCTCCCTAACAGAAACAGCACCCACGGCAGACATGTGCCTCTGTGGGCAGGAGATCCCGGGCTTCTGGAAGCATTCAAGAGAGACTTGCAGAGGAGCCTTAGCGTGGGCAGACCCCGAATGCTGGAGGGGATTTGGGAGAGGGGCCGGGACTGTAGATGGACATGTGGGCAGGCGGGGGACAGAGCCTGGAGGAGACAGGAACACCAGTTTTCAGGGCCAATGAGAACTGGGCAAAACGCCTTCTCACAGTATGGTTGACTGCCTGAACAGCACGGCTTTGAACTGTGTGGGTCCATTCACACACGGATATTTTTCAGTAGTAAATATTACATAAAGGACTGCACGGTCCATGATTGGTTAAATTCAAGGATTCCAGGGAAGCACAAATGCCAGGGTTTGACTCTAAATTATATGATTAACCCCTTCAAGTTGTTCAAGGGTCAACTGTACATGATGTCAATCCACTTTCCGGTTCCAAATTATCATCCATTTTTAGGGAAAACCAGTGAGAATCAGATGAAATTATTGAGTTTTATTTCCAAGAAATGAAGTTGTTACTCTTAGATGAGGCATTTTTCATTAATCATGTTTCTCCATGCCTTCTCCTGTGAAGACCCCAGTCCACACAGAATACAGGGTCTGCAGCACTCTGCTTCCCCTCCACCCCATCCATTGGTCCATGTTTACCAGCTTCCACGGGAGAGGGAGGCAAGGCTGATGAGAGTGGGACTCGGTCCCCAGGTCAGTTCTGCCCCCAGTTGCTGAGAAAGCCATCTAATTTCTGTGAGACAGAATTCCCTCCTCTGTCGGTGGAGATGCTAAGCATCATGTCATGGGTTGCTGTGCAGTTATGGTGAGATCCTTGCTGCACAGGCTGTGACATGCCCAGAATGATGACTGTGCTCAGCTGTGATTCATCAATCGAGGGTCATTCCCTATCAATGGCACCCTGTGTACAGATGGATTCTTCAGAACAGTAAGAGAATCTTACATAGAAACTGGTGTCAGGGATCATTCATGGAGAAAACTAAAAGGATGGTGCTTAATTACCCAATAAATGAGGCTCAGCGTGGGGGTGCTAGGCAGGCAGGAGGGTGGTTTCTCCCAACCTGTGAACAACCAGCAGCTTTGATGAGCTCGCCGGATACTTTCAGGCAGAAAGCAGGAAGTAACAGAGAATCACATTTCTTGTTTCCCTATGATCGTGGGCTGGTCTTCATGACAATCATTCTTCCAGCAAGCCAGTCCCTTCTTGCAGAATTACTGGGTATATTTGTGAAAAGTGTTACTACTGTCTTTTTCATTCTCTGTGTCCTTCTGAGATATTTTTGAAGAGACGGACTGGATCGACTCACAGACCTTGGTTGATCTTGTTGGTATCTGCCATGTCTTCCCTGATATGGCAGGAAGGGTCCCTTATCACCTTCTAATCTCTATGGTAGATTTTCTGAGAGTTATGTATATAAGATTTCTTTCATTGCAACCATCCACGATCCCCTTGTGCTTCTGAAGCCCCATGTTGCCCAGAAGCATTTCTGTCACAGGTTAAGTTTGTGGTCTGCTGTGCTTCCCCATCACAGTCATCTGTCTTCTCCCAGAAACACTTGCCCATCGGTGCCACCAGATCCAGACCTCACTGGACGTTATGGCAGTAATGGCATTATTTCAGGCTTCGGACTTTGCATAGATGCCTGTGGGAGTTACGTGAACCTCCCAAGACAGCCAAGGTCAAGTAGGAGGGAACTTTTCTAAAAGAGAGGACTCCAGATTTTCACCTGGTCGCTTTGCTTAATGTATAAGCAGCAGCTTAATTTAGGAGAAGAGATGCAAAAACCCCTCTCCTAATTAGAGAGAGCAGAGGAGAGTCAGTGTTGAAATACGTGCTGTTCACTGGAGCATTCCTGGAGCTCGGGCAGGACCGAGACCACCCCCGAGAGGAAAGAAGCAGCTCCTTTCCTGTGAGCCAGCCCCGGAAATTACAGGGCAGAGGATGGGGCAGAGGACCAAACAGAGGAGGCAGAATGGAGATTTGAGGACCTCCCTGGCAGTCCAGGGGTTAAGGCTCTGCACTGCCAACGCAGGGGTTCGATCTCTGGTCAGGGAACTAAGATCCCACATGTCATGTGGCACAGCCAAAAAAAAATTTTTTTTTTTAATTTTCAATTAAAAAAAAAAGGTGGGGGGGGGTTGTTGGGCAGAGTGAGCAAGTATTCAGAATGCAGGAACCAGAGTGGTGAGAAATGGCCGTATTAGAGTGACGGGACAGAAGGACAGGATATAGATGCGGGAGAGGAATGGGCAGAGGATGAAAGTGTGAGAAGAGAAAATCAACCTAGAACAACTTCAACGCAACATCTAGCTCTGGAAGCAGGACGTTATCGGTCTTTGAACCCTGGGCAACTTCTGAACGTGGCCGAATCATTCATCAAGGGGCAGGAGAAGGCATCCTTCATTTCAGCAAATGTCTGTGGGTGACTTGGCGTGGGCTGGTGTTACACGCAGGCCAGGTGCATGGCAAGGCCGAATAACCCTCCAACATCAGAGTTTGGAACAGAGAAAGGTTGCAGGGCCGTGAAGCGAGACCAGTGGCTCGTGCCCAGATAACTGTGAACTCCCCAAAGCTTTCAGCAAAGCCTTTTCCTAGGAAAGGTGAGGGAGGGGCACGGTCAGTTGTCGCAGACTTCTTGGTGTTAGAGCCTTTGTCCTTGAGGTCAGGTCACGGTCAGGGAGCAAAGGTTCCTGGAGGTCTCCGGTAAAACAAATATTCTCTGTTCTGACAAGTAAGGGCAAGGTCCGAAAGCTCAGCTTCCACCCTCCAAGGTCCAGGTCCTGGCTAAGAGGAGGAGGTTCCCACGGGGTCGGTTACCCAGCCTTGAAGCGTTCATCTAGCATCCAGACTGGATCCTCTCCTGGTGCTGATCAAGTGGCAGATCTCAGCAGGCAGAGTCCTCAGCATCAGGCACCCGGACCCGCCCAGCCATCATCACTCAGGGAGCCTGGCGCCCAGGACCCAGCCGACCCTCAGGCTCCCTTGTGACCCACGGAGGCGGAGGCGGGGGAGAGGTTCACTCCTGCCGCAAGGCTGGGGTCTGGCGCTGGCCATCGCGAGGACTCTGCAGCCTGCAGCACAAGCCTGGCCCGGGGCTCCCAGCTCACCCGCCGGCCCAAGTTAGGGTCCCGGGGAGAGGCCCTATTCTGCTCTCCCCATCCTCCTGGCCTCAGGAGAACCGCCAGGCTGACGCTGCTGAGACGACCTCGGCTACCCCACTTCCGGTCGCGTGCCAGCGGTCTGGCGCGAACGGTCCAGTGCTAACGGCCGTCCGCTGACCGTTGGCTCCCGGCCGCCCTCAGGAACACAGCTCAGCCCTCGGGGAGCCGCGGGCCTCGGAGGGAAGGGAGTCGAGATGCCCCGATTCTCAGTCCTCCCAGCGGCCCCACGGTGAGGACATTGCCGGAAACTGCAGGGATGCTTTCTAACCGAACCCCGAGAGACGGTGCGGCGGCTTCCTAGAGTCTAGATGTCTAACCCCGGGTGGGGGGGGATCCGTAACCTTCTCTGACCCACTGCAAGGGCCCGTGGAAACAGCATCTTGGGCAGACGTGGCGTCAACCCAGCACTCAGGGCTCACACGTGTTGGGAGCACAGACGTGTCCCCGCTTCCTCCCCTCCGCTCTGTCCCAAGTGCTGGGCAGCTGCTTTGCGGCCCCACGTCGTCATGGCAGCAGGGGGGATGCATCCTTCAGGCCCACTCCACTCCCCGCCAGCACCCGCACCGCGGTGCTGGGAGACGGCCCTTGGCAATGGGGCCTCCTGGTCAGGAGCCTGGGACTAAGCACCTGCCGTCGAGTGCGGGACGCCATTCCTGGCTTTCTTTGTCACTGTTTTGTTCATTACCGTCTTCACCGTCTGACACCAGCGGGAATGCTTCATCAGGGCAGGAACCGTTTATACCAACTGTTCTGTACTCAGCACCTTAGGAGAGGGCAGGGCAGGCAGCAGGCTCTCAAAATACATTCACTGAATAATTGGAATAAATGAATGAATTGGAATAAGGGCTTCCGGGATGGCTAAGTGGTGAAGGTCTGCCTGCAGTGCAGGGGATGCAGGAGACATGGGTTTAATTCTGGGTCCGGAAGATCCCCCTGCAGGAGGAAATGGAAACCCACCCCAGAATTCTTGCCTAGGAGGATTCCATGGCCAGAGGAGCCTGGCAGGCTACAGTCCATGGAATTGCAAAAGAGACGGAACCAAGCGACTGAGCACGTAATTGTAATAACGGTTCGATTACCCCCTAAAGCTTGTCTTACTATATTTATGTTCTCAGGATAGTTCTTCTGAGCCTTTGAAGACAGTGGCATCTTCAGATTGACTAGTTTCATTCAGATGGTGGTTCAGATTTCTGGGAGCCCTTAAACATGTCTGGGTCTCCCCCAGGAGAGTTATTTCTCCTGGAGGTGGGACCCAGGCTGTTTTGGTTTTTGATTCAGATGATGGTCCAGGCTTGGGAACTAGAGAGTCCATCGTCCCCTTTTCACAAGAGAAACAGTAGGCTCAAAGACACAAAACACCTTCCCTCTCAGCAGCCAGTTCCCTTCTCTGCAATCTGGTCTGCATCTAACAGGAGCCTGGAGAGAATCTCCCTGCCAAGAGGTGACTGAGGGTGGAGTTTAAGCAGGCTCTTGAGGGACAGTAGATTTATGACTAACAGTAACATTGGGAAGTTGATTCCAAGTGAAGAAAATGCATCCAGTGCCGTTGAAGCAGAATTAAGATCGTAGCTCCTCACTAACTCTTCCCTGGTGTCTCAGTCGGTAAAGAATCTGCCTGCGGTACAGGAGATCCCGATTCAGTCCCTGGGTTGGGAAGATCCCTTGGAGAAGGGAATGGCAACCTACTCCAGTATTCTTGCCTGGAGAATCCCATGGACAGAGGAGCCTGATGCGCTACAGTCCATGGGGTTGCAGGAGTCGGACGTCATTTAGCAACTAAATCACCACCAAGATCAAGACCTGGATGTGTGTGTCTGTGAGTCGCTCAGTCATGTCTGACTCTTTGCAGTCCCATGGACTGTAGCCAGCCAGGCTCCTCTGTGGAATTCTCCAGGCAGGAATACTGGAGTGGGTTGCCATTCCTTTCTCCAGGGGATCTTCCTGACCAAGGGATTGGACTCGGGTCTTCTGCATTGCAGGCAGATTCTTTACCATCTGAGCTACCAGGGAAGCCCAAGACCAGGATAATTTAATACAGATTCCTGTTTGTTAAAGGCTTTCCTCTTATTTCTGGGTGATGGGTTTCCTGCTCAAACGCACAAGTGACATCCCAGGAGCCCAGGTCAGTCCTCAGCACTAACTTCTAAACTGTCTTCATGTTGATGGATCGTTGTCCCCATAGCGAGTACTCAGCCTCACAGAGTTCATGGTACCCTCACCTGAAGCATATAATTTATGTAGAAATGTCAATATATTATTTAGGAGGGCACTTTTGCTGATTTTAGCAATTCCAGAGCAACTAGGGGAAGGCAGAGGGAGGATTGTGAAAGTCCAAGGTGATGATGGCTGATGAGACAAGGAGGCTGAATGGGATTTAGATGTTTCATTTCAGGGTGAAAGCAGGTGGTTAGAAATTAATAAAATGGAGGTGATTTCATCTACCCGGGATAGGCTTATGATTTCTAGAATGTTTTACTTAAATTCTGTTTCACTGCAGAGATCAGTGTTCTAGTAATTTCATAATGTACCCTTTGATTATTTCATTGTCTCTGCAGTGGGCAATTAGCCTTCTGTGTCCTGGAATTAGTGTCAGACAATAATATGTTTTATAGAATTTGTATGATGACTTATTTCAGTGCCTATGTATTTAGAAAACTAAGAGAATTGGAGGGAGGTTATTTTCAGAATTTTGAGCTGGATAATATCTTGAAGATATTGGACATAATATATTGCTTTTTGTTGCATTCTGGCATTCCCCAAAATATAATTTGCAAGTTCATTTTTAGACACAATCCATTTAATTAAAATTCTCATGGTAACTTTCATATGCAGCAAATAAATTTTCTCTGAAAGGATTAAGCATCTCAGCTTTGAAGCTGGATGAGTGATTATTATAAAAGCTAAATTAATGCAATTTGACCTAATTTCAAGACAGTGACAATAACATAAGTAGCCTTATAAGAATGGCTTTTATTGCAAATATGTAAGTTTACAATTGGAAAAGACCCTGATGCTCGGAGGGATTGGGGGCAGGAGGAGAAGGGGATGACAGAGGATGAGATGGCTGGATGTCATCACCGACTTGATGGACAAAGTCTGGGTGAACTCTGGGAGTTAGTGATGGACAGGGAGGCCTGGCGTGCTGCGATTCATGGAGTTGCAAAGAGTTGGACACGACTGAGTGACTTTCACTCTAGTTGTTTAGATCCATGCTGGGTGAGAGAATGTCAAGTAGAGATATAAAGAAAAATAAGGTTTGGGGTTAAAGTGTGACATCCATAGGAGATCGGGACAGGAGAGGGTCTGTCACCTGAATGGGGCCATAGATCACTCGGGGTCCAGAGCATAGTCACTGGTGCAAGGCTTTGGGTTTTATTTTGAGTGAATCTGGGAAGTATTGGAACAGAGAAGCAAGAAGATCTGCCTATGCTGTCAATACCTGTCTCACTAAATTACAGACCTCCAGGCTGCATTAAAAAGGAATTGTGTCCAGGTCAGGATGTAGCCTCAGAAGTCACATGAGCAGATACCCAGCAGGCCTGGGACCAAGAGAAGCAGGAACCAGGAACCAGGACTGGCTTCCTCTGCCCTTGGCCCTTATCCTCTCCGGGCCAACCCACCACCCTCTTTGCTTCTCCCCTAGAGCCTCCTATTCCTGACCTGCTCATGCCTCCATATCACGGTAAACGTGGCCCTGCCTTGACACCTTCTGCCCTGCCCACCAGCCTCTCAGATCATCACCTGCAAGACCCAGAGACAAACACACAATCTGTCATCAATTTTCACGCAACCAGAGATTGGTTCTCCACTTTCTACATACATGGCTTTCAACAGGTTGCCTTATGCATCAGACTTCAGTGTCCTCACCAGTAAAAGCCCACCCGCCTCAAGGGGCAGATTAAGCAAGAAGATGTTATGAGACTTGGTGCACACTGGTTGCATGAGATGCCCTGTGAACATTGCTGCAGCCAGCACGCTCCTGTGTTTGCACCCTGTTTCATGCATGTGCTCTTGTTTTGCATATGGTATCACGTGTATTGGTTCTATTCTACCATAAAATCTTCAAGAGTAGGAGCCGGGACATTGGGTGGGCGGTGGTGGCCCTCAGTCCTCTGCTGGCTGGGCAGCTGCTTGTGCACCAGCCATCTCCTCTTTCACCCCGCTTTCCTCACCATGAGCCCTCCAGCCTGCACAGCCTCAGAGGCGTGCCTGCCGGATGGCGGCCCTGTTGCAGACTCTTCCACTCCCCTACTGAGTATTTCTCATAGTCGGCAGACACTTCCTTGGATATGTGTCTTCCCAGATTCAAGTTTAGTGCATCTCAAACCTGCCTCCTCTAAATGCCCATTTCTCCTGAATTCATCATTGTGGGAGCACAGCCTCCATTAATCTCTGTCAGTCAAGAGGGCTTTGTAAATTCTTCCCTTTCCCTCTACTTTCCTGGTGTCCCACCTGGACAGACTCATCAGCCCCTGATCCAGCCTAGAGGTACTCACTGCCCACCCGCCTTGCACACCTCAGCCAGGGTATATTTACGAGCGGAGATGGTAGTTCTTGCCAATGGTGAGGGTGAAGGGTGGGTGCTGCGGAGGGCAGGTCAGTGACTTGCTTCAGGGTTCTCTGAGTGAAGCACCTCACGGTCACCTTGCTGTGACCAGAGTCTCACCAGAGTCTCAGTGGCCAGAGGAGCCAGCAGTGTGCCCCCAACTCCCCCATGACAGTGTTCCTCCTTAATTGTTACCGAATGCCAGTTCCTGTGCCCAGCACACAGTGGGGCTAAACAGCCTGATGTTTGGAGCCAAGAAAGTTTATTGCAGGGCCATACAAGGAGATTTGTGGCTTGTGCCTCACAAACCCCAGAGCTCCCCAGAGGGTTTCAGCACAACTTTTAAAGGCACAATGATGGAAGGGGTGTGGTTGGTTGTTGTAAACTTCTTGATGTCAGAATCGTTTCTTCTTATAACTACACACCTAGGTCAGCTCACCATGTTTCTGTAAACCTCCAACAAGACAAGTGTTATTCTCTGTTCTGCAACTTTTTATCTTTATATGAATGAACTCTTACCTGTGAGTATCCTGAGAATGGACTATCCTGTGTATTTCAGGCTGTGCTGTGCTTAGTTGCTCAGTCATGTCTGACTCTTGGCAACCCCGTGGACTGCAGCCCGCCAGGCTCCTCTGTCCGTGGGGATTCTCCAGGCAAGAATACTGGAGTGGGTTGCCATGCCCTCCTCCAGAGGATCTTCGTAACCCAGGGATTGAACCCAGGTCTCCCACATTGCAGGCAGATTTTTCACCCTCTGAGCCACCAGAGATGCCCGTTTCAGGCTGTAGGCAACACGCTTTTACAAAAAGCACTAGCTGACGTGACTCAGCACAGGCACTATAATGATCCAACATGGAGTCAGATCTGTTCTTTCCTGTTACAGTATCCACTGAAGGAAGCCTGGTTGCTTGTCAAAGCCCCCAAGGTGCCATATCAATAAAGGTTCTTTTTCGGTAGATATTCATCTAAGAAGTGATATCTGTAAGTAATTTAGCTGAGCAAAGGCCTCCATTGATTAACTTTTCTTCCTTTATTAACTCCGCTTCTAAGAAGAAGCATGTGACAGTAAAGCAGCCCCTGTGAGCTATTTTGTGTGGATGGAGAGTGGATTCACGCCTTCCTCACTTCCCTCTGGCTAGACTCCGTTTCCATGAGGGCTCCAGGGAGGCGGAGGGGTCCTCTTCCACCCAGGATGGGTTTTGCATGTTTGACTTCACTAAGGTAAAGACTGGATGAGTATATCTAGGGAACTTTCAATGGAGAGTTGAAATTAGTGTTTCCTGTTAGTCCTCAGTTAATTAGAAAATTAAATTAATCACAACCCTCATTCCCAGAGCTTTCTGGTTAATTGATGTGTTACTGTATTTGGGTTAGAGAAGATCCCAGGAGGCACAGAGATATAATTGTGTAAAATTAGAGGATGGAAGGAAGAAGGAACTGCAGACGGTTTGCAAAGTTGCAAGGCAGCAGTCCCGTGGCCAAGACATTGCTTTGGGAGACCTGGGGCCAGAGTGTGAATCCTCAAGACACACCCGCCGTGAGTCCAGAGCTATTTAAAGGAGGTGAAGGTGTTGCCTTGCACTCTGCATCTGATGAAGAAAAGAAATCGGAAGCGCTAACCCTAAGTTAGAATCATTTTAATACTTTCAATTTGCATTTAAAATGCAAATGTTTTTCTTCTCTCAAATATGGGTCATCTTGAATAGTCTCCTAGTATGTAGACTGGATTTGTTTAGAAATACACAAAGTGGAGAACAGTCTAGACTCTTCAGGAGCCAAAAGACTAAACAGCTGAGGGATTTAGATGGGACATCCTCAGTCTTAATATAAAGTTTTAAATGCCCCAGTGAGAGACCTTTACCAGGAAACACATTGCAATCTGAATGACCCACGTCGTTGTTAAGTCACTAAGTTGCATCTGACTCTTTGTGACCCCATGGACTGTCATCACACCAGGCTCCCCGTCCTTCACTACCTCCCAGAGTTTGCTCAAACTCATGTCCATTGAGTCGGTGATGCCATCCAGTGGTCTCATCCTCTGTTGCCCCCTTCTCCTCTTGCCCTGAATCTTTCCCAGCATCATGTTCTTTTCCAGTGAGTTGGCTCTTCACATCCGGGGGGGCCAAAGTATTGGAACTTCAGCTTCAGCGTCAGTCCTTCCAGTGAATGTTCAGGGTTGAGTTCCTTTAAGATTGACTGGTTTGATCTCCTTGTAGTCCAAGGGGCTGTCAAGAGTCTTGTCCAACACCATAATTCAAAAGTATCAATTCTTCAGCACTCAGCCTTCTTTCTGGTCCCACTCTTCCATCGGTACGTGACTACTGGAAAAACCATAGCTTTAACTAAACAAACCTTTGTTGGCAAAGGGACATCTCTGCTTTTTGATACACTGTCTGAGTTTGTCATAGCTTTCCTTCCAAGGATCAAGCATCTTTTAATTTCATGGCTGCAGTCACTGTCTGCAGTGATTTTGGAGCCTAAAGAAGGAAAATTTGTCTCTGTTTCCACTTTTCCCCCGATATTTGCCATGAAGTGATGGGACCGAATGCCATGATCTTAGCTTTCTGAATGTTGAGTTTTAAGCCAGCTTTTTCACTCCCCTCTTCTACCCCATCAAGAGGCATTTTAGTTCTTCTTTGCTTTCTGCCATTAGAGTGGTAACATATGCTAATCTGAGGTTGATATTTCTCCCAGTAATCTTTATTCCAATTTCTGTTTTATCCAGCATAGCATTTTGCATGGTGTACTCTGCATAGAACTTAAATAAGCAGGGGGGTGACAGTATACAGCCTTGGCATAGCATTTTGCATGGTGTACTCTGCATAGAACTTAGATAAGCAGGGTGACAGTATACACCCTTGGTGTACTCCTTTCCCGATTTTGAACCAGTCTGTTCTGTGTTTGTTTGAACTGTTTCTTCTTGACCTGCATACAAGTTTCTCAGGAGGCAGGTCAGGTGATCTGGTATTCCCATCTCTTTAGGAATTTTCCACTGTTTATTGTGATCCACACAGTCAAAGGCTTTAGTGTAGTCAGTAAATGATCCATGCTGGGGCTTAAAGCCTATGGTGGAAGCAGAGTTTGCATAATGACCCTTGCCTTGGAAGATTCTAATGAAAACTGAGGTTAGTATGTGGACTAAGTACTGTTTACGACTCAATAAAATCTCTTATAGGTTAGTCAGGGGGGATGCTTATTCAATAAAGAGTTGCTTGTAATTGTCATCCAGCCTTTTATAATTTTTGTCCTTGGGGCTAGGGGTGGGAACAGCTGTGGGCAAGCCATGGAATTGGCCCACACACATTTTTGTTTCTCCTTTTGGACCCAGTAACTTTAGGTTGTACACTGATTGCTTATTTAAAAGTCTCATAACCTTTAGATGAGAATACACTTCCCTGCATTTTTAGAAAATTGACTTGATTTGACTCTCCAGCCACTGAAATAATAGCACAAATAAACCATATAGTGGTTTACTGTGTGCATGGCACCCTGCTACACCATCCACATGCATTATAGTCTTAATACTCAGAACACCTTCTGTGTGGGAGTTACTAGTATCCCCACCCTACAAGCGAGGAACTGAGAGAGGCTCAGTAGCATGCTCAAGGCGGCAAGCCAGCAAGGGCAGAGTTGGGCTTCAGACTCTGCCATCTAACCCCCAGCTTGCTGTGGTGACCGCTGTGCTAGGGGCGTGGAAGAGAGCCTTGTCCCAGACGCTCCAGGGAGGCTCTGCAAGGGAGAAAGAGACAGAGAGAAAGGGAATAGAATGTTCCTGTTTTCCCTTAACTTCAGGAAGAAAAGTTGACCAGATTGCACCTTCCTGGGCACAAAGGGAGGCTGTCTGATGCTTATATTGGAGCAGAGATAAAAATACATTAAAAAAGGCAGGATAAAAAAAGGCCATGACGGACTGTGGTGACGAATAACTGGCATCTAACAAAGAGCCCGGAGCACACATAACCTTGGTTTCCCATCATGACACAATTTCCACCTGTTAGTAGAGGCAGGATGTTATAATAAGTGATGAAATGCGCAGGAGATAGGGACCTACTTTCAGAATCTAGTTATTTTGGAACAGAATGAAGCTACTTCTTTTTTTCTGTCTCTGTCTAGCAGTGGGTATCAACTGAGCAGTGGTACAGTGGTCCCCAAAAGGATGGGAAGCATGCGTGCTGGCAAGCATCGCCTTTATCTTATGGACGTGGTGATGGGGAGGGCAGTCTGCTGAGAAAGCAACGAAAGAACCACATTTCAGTTTTAATTCCTCATTCATAAACTTCATTTAAAAAGGAGAGAGAATTCTAGAATCTGCGAACTGGTGGAAAATAATGGGTTTTTCCTCCTAAAAAGGAATGTCTTTGTCATGAAGCTGCACCTGCATCCTTGGATAAAATATTAGCAGTGTTGTGTGCAATGTGATTTCCATAGGAGGAATTAGCAGCAGATGACCTGTAATGAATCATATGCCACGGCTGCAGGCTGCTAATACCAAGATTAATTCTCTTCTGATGGGGAGGCTGCTCACATTCGGATGGAAATGTTGATGGTGCTGGGTTTGAGATGAGTTCTAATATATTTGTTTACTTTCCAGCACTCCTGAGATGCAGATGAAAAAGCTAGCTGGCAGGTGTACAATACGTTCATCCGCTTTGTGCTATGTGTGGGGGGAGGAGGGCGGTGAAGGCGTCTTTTCTAATAAACAGCCCTCTCTCTCTTGGCAGGTACCCAGACATTTCCAGGTCTTGGTGCCTTTGGGCTTTAGGGCCAGTTTTTCAATATAGAACATTTGGAGGGGGTGATCACTATTCATTTCAACTTACTGTTTCCCTGAATGTACATTCCCGGATTTATATCCAGCAGTTGCAGTGCTATGAAACAGATGGTAATTCTGGGCACGGCAGCATTGTTAGTAACAACTGGTGCATCTCCGTGGATGTGTGTAAGGTGTAAGAGTGATAAGGACCGTGTATCGAGACTCTGATCTGGGAAAAACCCTGAAAAGATCTTGATGGTGGGAAAGATTAAGGGCAGGAGGAGAAGGAGATGACTGAGGATAAGGTGGTTGGATAGCATCACCGACTCAGTGGACATGAGTTTGAGCAAGGTTCCAGAGATAGTGAAGGACAGGGAACCCTGGTAAGCTGCAGTCCATGGGGTCACAGAGTTGGACACGACTGAGCGACTGAACAGCAGCATGGAGACTCGTGTTGTGTGCTTGTGACCTGCCAGGCAAGGCACCAGTCACGTTTTGTGTGTAACTTACTAATCTTCCCAGTTCCTCCATAAAGTAATCATTATTATCTCAGTTTTAGAACTGAGGTGCATGTCATTTAAACAGCCTGCCTAAGATCTTTCAGCTAATTAGCAGCACAGCCCAGATTCAGCCCCAGGTGGCTCTGGAACTGGCGCGCTAGACCGTCGCACTGCCAGC
Source organism: Litocranius walleri (assembly GCA_006410535.1). Taxonomy (NCBI): domain Eukaryota; kingdom Metazoa; phylum Chordata; class Mammalia; order Artiodactyla; family Bovidae; genus Litocranius; species Litocranius walleri. The sequence continues at coordinate 1,101,944 of SJYG01000489.1, read as the reverse complement.
CTGCTCCTAGAGATGTGTTTGTGTGTTGATGGCAGGGTGGCACCTCTTGTTTTTGATTTGCACTTAAAGTGCCTTCATGACCCGTCTAATCACCCTCGTATGCAGGCACCAAAATGATCCTCCAGAGAAAGTATCTCTCTCCATTATATTTCTTTTTCCACTTTATGATCACAATTTTTTCTCCATCTCAAGTGAATGGGCAGCTTGCTTTCCTCACCCTCTCCCGATTCTGGTTATGCTGCTTCTGCTTTGCAGATTGAAGCAGCCACAGCAGGCAGAAAATCAGGTGCCTCGGTGCATCCACACGCCACACGTTTACTGGGGCATCAGATTCGGGTGTCACAGAGGCTTACTTTCTTCTTTCGAGGGGGAGCTGCATCTTAAAGACCTTGTTCATTCATCACTTCTGTCTCCTTAATTTCCCTTCCCGAAAACAGTAAGACTTGGGGACTCTGAAGATCATCTTTACATGGCACACTTGATTGCTTAGGGAAAGAAACTTAAAAACACTCTCTTTAGAAGGGAAGGTATAGTTTCCCCAGAGTAAACGTTTTCAGCCAGATCCTGGAGAGGTCTTGTCTCCCAGCAACCCTGAATTGAGGGCTTTGTTAAGTGAAAAATAGCAGCTTCAGGAATTAACGGTGAATAAAATATTTAAACTGCAGCCAGTGGCCTTGCGTTCAGACATGTGGTTGGTGAGTGAGAACCAGACTCCAGTGACAATGAATCTTTGGATTCTGGAAATTCAAGAGCAGCCATGCAATCTCTATGGAGTCACCACCTTTCTTTTTATAGGAATAGGGAGAGGAATCCTCTCTCCTAAGGAAAGTTAGCTTCTCAGGCACCAAAGTCCATTGCACTTTTGTTGTGTCATTGATTCAGTTTAAACACAGTGTTCTTATTCAGATGCAACTGTGTGCTAGGACAGAACCAGAAAGAGACGTCTCATTTATTTTTCTGTGTGAGTGCTTAGTCGCTCAGTCCTAACTGTCTTCAGCCCCACGGACTGTGACCCCCCATTCTCCTCTGTCCATGGGATTTTCCAGGCAAGAATACTGGAACGGTTGTCATTTTGTACTCCAGGGTGTCTTCCCAACCCAGGGATCGAACCCATGCCTCTTGCATCTCCTGCATTAGCAGACAGATTCTTTACTGCTGTGTCACCTGGGATGCCCAGTTATTTCTCTGTCACTCTCCTTATTTTGTTACAGTTCTACTGATCGTCAAGTGGTTTTTCAAGGTTCCACTATCATTTCTGCAAAATGGGAATAATCAGACCTTCCGTATTAACTTCCTAGATTTGTCATAAAAATGAAATGAAACCGTTCAGGTATCAGAACTCAAAACGGCTCAAACTCAGTGCCAGGTGTCGGTTTGTTGATACTTTTGTTGCAGTTGAAATACCGCAGTGATTGTTCCAAGTGTCTCAGTGGAGGGCTTACTCTGGGCAGACAACTGTGTTCACCCTGTCATAGAAAATGAAAAAGCGAGTCTGTCTTTGCGCACACACAACCCAGTAGCATGTGGCAAGTGCTGAGGGCCAGGCTGATGCTCTTGGAGGCCCAGGGGATGGAGGGTGGGCATCACCAGGTGCTGCCTGCCTTCTGTTCTGCCAGACTTCGGGGTGAGCGCTGTCACTGCTGTAAAGAAGGATGTAGCTTCTCTCCAGGTGAGGGCGGGTCTTCATGGAAGAGACTGAATTGTAGTGCACCCTTGGATGTTAGATACAGTTTAATAAGTTATTGCGTATATGCTTGTCGCAGTATTGGGGCTTCTGCAGTGGCTCAGGGGCTAAAGAATCCACCTGCAAACAGGAGACACTGGAGACGCAGGTCTGAATTCTGGGTCAGGAAGATCCTCTGGAGGAGGGAATGGCAGCCCATTCCAGCATTCTTGCCTGGAGACTCCCATGGACTGAGGAGCCCGCGGGCTACAGTCTGTAGAGTCACATAGAGTCGGACAGGAGTCAAGTGACTGAGCATGTGTGTATGCACGCACGTTATAATATTAGAAAAATATAGAAGAAAGATTCTTCAGGAAAGAGAGAATGCCAAGGCCAAACACACAGAGAAGCATGGACATGTTTGGACAGGGCCCAGGTGTCAGGCTGGGGAGAGTGTAGGGTGTGTATACAGCAGCAGTGTAGGGTCTTGCCAGAAAAGCCAGCAGGGGCGGGGGGCTTGCAGGAAGCTGAGAGTGGCGCTGAAATCTATCTGGAAGTCATGGGGTGGAGAGGAGACCGGCAAGTGGCGTGGCTGTGCCAGGAGCATTTCTGATCCTGCTGTTCTTGCCCTGGAAGACCCAAGCCCGCTGCCCTCGCGGGGAAAGATGCCATCTGGGTCTCCCTGGGTCTCCACAGCTGAGGCAAAGCGAGGGCGGTTGATGAGGAGAAGTATCAAGGCACAGCTCTGATGGCTGGGCGTCTTGCTGAGGGTGGAGGGAAGGAGTCTTGAAAGAGGGCAAGGCTCCAGGCAGTGCGTTAATAAGCACAAGCGAGGCAGCCACTTGGAATAGATGCTGAAGAGCAAATTCAAGCTTTGGGAGTGTGTTTGGAATGAATTTGGAGCGTGCTGGGCCAACGATTCTTGCAGTTGCTTGAAGTCATGGGCCTGAATGAGATCCCGTAGGGAAAGAACTTTGAAAGAGAAGAGGGCTGAAAACAAACGGTCAGAGCCAGCCAAGGACAGGGAAACGGTCCAGCCAAACGCACTTCCAGGACAGGTGAGCATTTCAGTCCTGAGGTGCAGGGACAGCCATACCAGTAAAGCTCCTCAGATTTCACAGGTAGGAGCTCGGGGCTTCGGATTGGTCGAGACGCATTTGCAGTGAGGGGAGATGCCCCAGAGGCGAGGCTCCGTTCTGATTCCTCCCATTTCTTCCGGCTTCATGTATCTCCTTCTGTATCCTCATGAGCATTTCTTCATGGCACAGCAGTCCCTGAACTCTTGGCTCCTACATATTGACAGAACTCTGCTGGAAGGAGACGCCCTCCCGAGCTGATTGGCAGCCTGTGCCTGGGGCTGCGTGTTTGAGGATGTGGGCAGCAGAGGTGGAGAGCTGGGGGTCGGCACGTCTTGGGGAGTGGGCTCACAGTGGGCCCCAATAGGCCTGGTGCATGGAAATTGAGACCAGTGCTGGGTAAGTGGTAGGAGAAAGCAGGGCTTTACTTTGTGTTTATTGATTTATCCGTGTGGCCCCATAAATATTCAGTTTACATCCTGTGGACTCTGTTTTACAAAATCAAAGTAGGAAAGAGGCTTCTCTGAAGGCCTTCACTCTTTGTGGGCTTATCTGTGAGTCCTCCAAGAATGCATCACTAGAATTCCTCCCCTCACCAAACTCCACGAAAGAATGAGGATGCCTTAATTGCAGGCATCTTCAGCAAGCAGGTTTCATCAGCTTGTAGACTGTTGGCGCTGAAAAGGGTTTTAGACCTACAGGTCATCTGGCCCACATGTTCAATTTAAAGGTCAGGAAGCAACTCAGAGAGGGGAGTGACTTCCAGCCCTGAGTTCCTGTGAACTCAAGACAGAGTGCTCAGGGGAGGGCACACAGCCCCCCAGGTGAGGGAAAGTGGCAAAAGGATAAAGCTCTCAGCACAGTCTGAGAGCCTTAGTTTATCAACATTTTTAATTGGAGTGTAGTTAATTTATAGTGTTGGGACTTCCCTGGTGGTTCAGTGGTTAAGACTTCACCTTCTAATGCAGGGGCTGTTGGTTTGATCCCTTGTTGGGGAGCTAGGATCCCACATGCCTTGTGGCCCAAAAAACCAAAAGCCCCATAAAACATAAGCAGTATTGTAAGCCACCAGGATACCCATCAAATTCAATAAAGACTTTTCAAAAAATGGCCACATTCGGAAAGAAAACTCTTTGCAGTGTTTCATTAATTGCTCCTGCCCAGCAGTGATTCGGTTATATTCAGTTCAGTTCAGTCACTCAGTCATCTGTGACCTCGTGGACTGCCGCACGCTGAGCTCCCCTGTCCATCACCAACTCCTGAAGCTTATTCACACTCATGTCCATCAAGTCAGTGATGCCGTCCAACCATCCCGTCCTCTGTCGTCCCCTTCTCCTCCTGCCCTCAATCTTTCCCAGTATCAGGGTCTTTTCAAATGAGTCAGCTCTTCGCATCAGGTGGCCAAAGGATTGGATTTTCAGCTTCAGCATCAATCTTTCCAATGAATATTCAGGACTGAGTTCCTTTAGAATGGACTGGATACAGGGATTCTTTTTTAATATTCTGAGAGTCTTAATGTATGTTTAGTAATCATTACTTGCCAATACCCTGAGGGCTCTTATTTAAGCAGCCTGGTAAAGACTATCCTTTGTTAGTATTCACAGACAAAGAGGCAGATTAAGCTGGAATGCTAAAGAAATGCACAACTAATTCCCAATACCAATCACTTAAAATACAGAAACAAACACCAGTCTCCTCCCCCTAAAAAAACCCTATTATTATGAGACTGAAAATTAGTATTGGGCAGAGGATGAAATGGTTGAAGGGCATCGCTGACTCAATGGACATGAGTTTGAGCAAGCTCCAGGAGATACTGAAGGACAGGGAAGCCTGGCGTGCTGCCGTCCATGGGGCTGTGACACGACTTAGCGACTAAACAGCAGCAATTCATATTCATATACAGTGAGACAGTCGCAAGCCAACTTTGTACATTTGGTTAATTACAGTAGCCAGTCTTGAGGTCTTCGCATTTAATCCCTAACTGTCCTTGACTGATGAGTTGAAATCTAAAACATACTGTTTTTCCAGAAAAGACTGTTCTAAACTGAAAGTCTCTATTTGATAAGATGCTGGAAACGTTTTCCACTGTGAGTCTGTCATTCATTCCTGCCTAACAGATTATCTCAGAGCTTAGTGAGCAGCTTGAGATGACAGACGTGGAAAGAACAGAAATTTTAGAGACATGTAAATCTTGTTCAAGTAACAACTCTGGTTCTTCAGTTCAGAGGCTTTAGGGATTCCCCATAGTTGCAGAGTTCTGGAGTTTTATTATGTCTAAAACAGCAACACTGATAGCCAACTGTCAGAGTTTATAACGTGCTGTCAGATACACACCTGAAAACACCTTGTACTACCTGTGCCTTAAGTAAGAGCATCATGAAATGAACTTGTCTTTTCTTTGTTGTCATAACAACATTCATCCATAACATAGTTCACTGGACTTTGAACTGATGAGTGATTCTCTCATTGGATCCAGACGGAAACTAGCATTAAAGTCACTTCCAATGATAGTTCCACTCCTTCCCTCCAGGAGGCAGTAGCTGATGCGCACAAGACAGGAAATCAAAGATATAACATGGGTGATACCAACATTCAGAAAATGAAGATCATGGCATCCAGTCCCATCACTTCATGGGAAATAGATGGGGAAACAATGGAAACAGTGTTAGACTTTATTTTTTGGGTGCTCCAAAATCACTGCAGATGGTGACTGCAGCCATGAAATTAGAAGACGCCTACTCCTTGGAAGGAAAGTTATGACCAACCTAGATAGCATATTCAAAAGCAGAGACATTACTTTGCCGACAAAGGTCCATCTAGTCAAGGCTATGGTTTTTCCTGTGGTCATGTATGGATGTGAGAGTTGGACTGTGAAGAAGGCTGAGCACCAAAGAATTGATGCTTTTGAACTGTGGTGTTGGAGAAGACTCCTGAGAGTCTCTTGGACTGCAAGGAGATCAGCCCTGGGATTTCTTTGGAAGGAATGATGCTGAAGCTGAAACTTCAATACTTTGGCCACTTCATGCAAAGAGTTGACTCATTGGAAAAGACTTTGATGCTAGGAGGGATTGGGGGCAGGAGGAGAAGGGGACGACAGAGGATGAGATGGCTGGATGGCATCACGGACTCGATGGACGTGAGTCTGAGTGAACTCCGAGAGATGGTGATCGACAGGGAGGCCTGGCGTGCTGCGATTCATGGGGTCGTGAAGAGTCGGACTGAGTGACTGAACTGAACTGAACTGATATTAATGGCACATATCATATCATGTAAATGATGGCCAGAAGCCATGCACACTGAGTTGGGGACTCTCTGCTCAAATCAGTGGAGGGAATTGTAAAGCAAAGACCGTACCTGTTGCATAAAGTCAGAAGCATGAGCTTTGTAAAGTTCCACATAGGAAATAAGAAAAGAAAGAACAAGGCAATGGGAAATGTTAACAGCAAGTAGGAAAAAGGATCATGTCTTTGAGCCACAGCCATGCTCATAAGAAGAAAAATCAATACGAAGAAAATTACAAAAGCCAAACATAGAGAGCCTGGACACAGATGAACAGACAGAAGAGAAAATGCGGCCAACTGCTGGTTAGGCAGAAGCGCCAGCACACCAGTAGTCAAGGAAATTCAGATAGAGGTGGAAAGGAGATATCTGGCTTATAAACTTAGTAAGTGTTTTCAAAACATGATTTCCAATTTGAGTACTGATGCAATAAAAGCAAAAGAGGCACCCTGTCTCAGCACTCAGTGGGGGTGCAGATTGGATGGACGGGTTCCAGACAGGAGACTGCCTTGAAAAGGCTCAGGTGCCTTGACCCAGAAATTCCACATCCAGAAATTTATCCCATGTAAATAATATTATGTAGGGTAAAACTATGCACCATGGTGACTGCAGGCATGAAATTGGAAGACGCTTACTCCTTGGAAGAAAAGTTATGACCAATCTAGAAAGCATATTGAAAAGCAGAGACATTACTTTGCTGACTAAGGTCCGTCTAGTCAAGGCTATGGTTTTTCCTGTGGTTGTGTATGGATGTGAGAGTTGGACTGTGAAGAAAGCTGAGCACCGAAGAATTGATGCTTCTGAACTGTGGTGTTGGAGAAGACTCTTGAGAGTCCCTTGGACTGCAAGGAGATCCAACCAGTCCATTCTAAAGGAGATCAGTCCTGGGATTTCTTTGGAGGGAATGATGCTAAAGCTGAAACTCCAGTACTTTGGCCACCTCATGCGAAGAGTTGACTCACTGGAAAAGACTCTGATGCTGGGGGGGGTTGGGGGCAGGAGGAGAAGGGGACGACAGAGGATGAGATGGCTGGATGGCATCATGGACTCGATGGACGTGAGTCTGAGTGAACTCTGGGAGTTGGTGATAGACAGGGAGGCCTGGCGTGCTGTGATTCATGGGGTCGCAAAGAGTTGGACACAACTGAGTGATCGAACTGAACTGAGCACTTTTTAAATAATAAAATCTCAAAAGGAAATCCATTAAAATTATATTTAAAAATAAGTTTAATAGTAACAGCAGATGTTTATTTTGTACTTCGGTGCCAGGCACTGTGTCTATGTGTTTAAATATGTGTGTGTGTGTGTATATATATATTCACACACATACATGCATGCATGTATTTGTAAGTGGACCCTTGAACAGCAAAAGTTTGAGCTGCATGGATTCACTTATGTGAATTTTTTCCACCAAATATGTACAGAAGTACTTTCTGATCCAAACTTGATTGAATGTGTGGATACGGAGAACTGACTTACTGTTGCACATGATGGACTTTTGACTGGGGGAGGGTTGGCACCCCCAACCCCATGTGTTCTTCAGGGGTCAGCTGTGTATATATATGTGTGTGTGTGTATGTGAGTGTGCATGTGTGTGTATGTTACAGGCTCTCATTTAATTTTCAGAACCAATCCTATAAAATAGGAACGATTGTTCTTCAGTTTACAGACACAGAGACTGAGTTGGAGAATTCAGTAGGTCACACAAAGTCACATACACATTGAAATACTCAGTCTCATTCCAGCTGCACAGAAAAAGCGAACACCGTTAAGGAGAAGCCCCCATAACTTGCTTTTAGAAACATGGTTCCTTGGCTTGGGAAAGTTTCATTTTTTGTCTTAATCTTTATTTATTTGCCTGTGTGAGGTCTTAGCTGTGCAGGTGGGCTCTTCACTGCAAGGGCAGACTCTAGAGCCTGCGGTGGGGGCAGGGTGCTCAGTAGTGGAGAAGTGGGCTTTGTTGCCCCGTGGCATCCTCAACCAGGGATCAAACCTGTGTCCCCTGCATTGGAAGGCAGACTCCCAACCTCTGGGCCACCGGGGGAGTCCCAGGGTTTTCACTTGTGAAACAGATGTGACAGGTTCTTGCTTGCTTTTTTGACTTCTGACTACAAATGAAAATGAAGATGTTTTCTTTGTTAATACAAAAGTAGTATCTACTCTTTTCAGTTCAGTTGCTCAGTCGTCTCCGACTCTTTGCAACCCCATGAATCGCAGCACACTAGGCCTCTCTGTCCATCACCAACTCCCAGAGTTCTTTACATGCATGCATGTATTTGTAAGTGGACCCTTGAACAGCAAAAGTTTGAGCTGCATGGATTCACTTATGTGAATTTTTTCCACCAAATATGTACAGAAGTACTTTCTGATCCAAACTTGATTGAATGTGTGGATACGGAGAACTGACTTACTGTTGCACATGATGGACTTTTGACTGGGGGAGGGTTGGCACCCCCAACCCCATGTGTTCTTCAGGGGTCAGCTGTGTATATATATGTGTGTGTGTGTATGTGAGTGTGCATGTGTGTGTATGTTACAGGCTCTCATTTAATTTTCAGAACCAATCCTATAAAATAGGAACGATTGTTCTTCAGTTTACAGACACAGAGACTGAGTTGGAGAATTCAGTAGGTCACACAAAGTCACATACACATTGAAATACTCAGTCTCATTCCAGCTGCACAGAAAAAGCGAACACCGTTAAGGAGAAGCCCCCATAACTTGCTTTTAGAAACATGGTTCCTTGGCTTGGGAAAGTTTCATTTTTTGTCTTAATCTTTATTTATTTGCCTGTGTGAGGTCTTAGCTGTGCAGGTGGGCTCTTCACTGCAAGGGCAGACTCTAGAGCCTGCGGTGGGGGCAGGGTGCTCAGTAGTGGAGAAGTGGGCTTTGTTGCCCCGTGGCATCCTCAACCAGGGATCAAACCTGTGTCCCCTGCATTGGAAGGCAGACTCCCAACCTCTGGGCCACCGGGGGAGTCCCAGGGTTTTCACTTGTGAAACAGATGTGACAGGTTCTTGCTTGCTTTTTTGACTTCTGACTACAAATGAAAATGAAGATGTTTTCTTTGTTAATACAAAAGTAGTATCTACTCTTTTCAGTTCAGTTGCTCAGTCGTCTCCGACTCTTTGCAACCCCATGAATCGCAGCACACTAGGCCTCTCTGTCCATCACCAACTCCCAGAGTTCTCTCAGACTCATGTCCATTGAGTCCGTGATGCCATCCAGCCATCTCATCCTCTGTCGTCCCCTTCTCCTCCTGCCCCCAACCCCCCCCCAGCATCAGAGTCTTTTCCAGTGAGTCAACTCTTCTCATGAGGTGGCCAAAGTACTGGAGTTTCAGCTTTAGCATCATTCCTTCCAAAGAAATCCCAGGGTTGATCTCCTTCAGAATGGACTGGTTGGATCTCCTTGCAGTCCAAGGGACTCTCAAGAGTCTTCTCCAACACCACAGTTCAGAAGCATCAATTCTTTGGCGCTCAGGCTTCTTCACAGTCCAACTCTCACATCCATACATGACTACTGGAAAAACCATAGCCTTGACTAGACGGACCTTAGTCAGCAAAGTAATGTCTCTGCTTTTCAATATGCTACCTAGATTGATCATAACTTTCCTTCCAAGGAGTAAGCGCTTTTTAATTTCATGGCTGTAATCACCATCTTCAGTGATTTTGGAGCCCCCCAAAATAAAGTCTGACACTGTTTCCATGTTTCCCCATCTATTTCCCATGAAGCAATGGGACCAGATGCCATGATCTTCATTTTCTGAACGCTGAGCTCTAAGCTACTCTTTCAGGAGATGCCTTTCCCCCTTTTTTCCATCTCTTAAAACACAGAAGTGTTTTCTAAGCTGAGAAGGGGGTCAGGTGGTGTGAGGCGGACGTGGTCCCCCTTGGGTTTTGCAGGCTCGGTTTAACTGCACGATGTCTAAGTCGGGCTGGGCAGGCTGAGAGTGGCCAGAGCAGGGAGCCTGAACAGGCTCTGAGAGGCAGGACCCGGAGGGGACGCAGAGTGGCCCTGGGATCTACACCAGGCTTTGCATGACGCAGTTCACCTTTGCTTCTTTCTAAAATGAACTTGAAAATGTTTTCCCTTTACCTACTGGAGAACTTCTGGAAAGTCATGTGAAGATGTGTGCTTGGTGAGTGGACTCATATTCCTGGAGCAAAGGAGCTCAGTAGATTAAGGAAGGCTTTGGTGAAGACTGCTTAATGTGAAATGGCTACTGGTACATTGAGTTTTCTAAGAAACGGGTGCAATGAATCTTGTATTAATGCTGACTAAGGGAACATTAGAGTGTCTGCTGTGACGTGTGCAGAGCACAGGGAAGTCCTTGGAGAAGATTCCACTGAGTGCCACACGCTTAGACTTAGTGTTTTCCACTCCTGAAACAGGAGACCAGAAGCTCACCAGCCACACTTCATGCTTACATTTTGGGAAGGTAAGTCTACAGTGTCATTTCCATAAGGTCGTAAAGGCAGATAAACATTGTCTTCTGTTAAACACACTTTCCAGTTCTGCTCTGGTTGTGGGCCAGTCTTTCCTTCGACTGTTTCAGTTTCACAACTCTGAGAGCTGGCTGCTGCCCCTGAACCTGTGGGGAGGGAGACGAGCAGACTGTTGACAGACACACAGACACACACAGACACACACAGACACTGACAAACCCACATACACACAGACTCACACACACACACACAGAGACCTATGCACAGACACAAACTCAGACACACAGAGATTCACACACACACAGACATAGACATATTCATAGACACAAACTCATACACACACACACACAGACACACACAGACATATGCATAGATACAAACTCATACAGACACACACATAGATGAATACACAGACACAGAGACACGTACACACACAGACACAGAGACACAAACTGATACAGATGCACACACAGACATATGCACAGACACAAACCCAGATACACAGCAGTTCACACACAGACATATATACACCCACGGACACACACACAGACAGAGACATGTGTAGACTCATACACATACATAGACATACACACAGACACAGACTCACAGACACACACACACACACAGTACACACAGACCCACTCACACATTTTAGCTAGATATTGAACACTAGCTGTTGCACCAGACAGCTCCATGAGGGTCACAGGTCAGCCTTGGAACTCCAGGCCACTGACTTCCACAGTGTAGGTCTCAGACCATCGCCATCAGCGTCACCTGGGATCTTGTTATAAAGGTGATTTCTCAGGTCCCACCCCAGGTCTATGGGTCAGTCAGGGGACTGTCTTCCCCTAGTGCTCTTTCACACATTGGTTCTGTTGAGCTCAGGGCAGTCAGAGAAAGAGCAAGATGGCTGTCAGTGTTGATGAAAACAAATCTGGAAAAAGAAGAAACTGCAAACATAATGCCTCCGTGTGTATTAAAAACCAGAGACATTACTGACAAAGGTCCATCTAGTCAAAGCTATGGTTTTTCCAATAGGCATGTATGGATGTGAGAGTTGGACTGTGAAGAAGGCTGAGCGCCGAAGAATTGATGCTTTTGAGCTGTGGTGTTGCAGAAGACTCTTGAGAGTCCCTTGGACTGCAAGGAGATACAACCACTCAATTCTAAAGGAAATCAACCCTAAATATTCATTGGAAGGACTGATGCTGAAACTGACGCTCCAGTACTTTGGCCACCTGAATGGAAGAGCAGACTCATTAGGAAAGACCCTGATGCTGGGAAAGATTGAGGGCAGGAGGAGAAGGGGACGACAGAGGATGAGATGGTTGGATGGCATCACCGACTCGATGGACATGAGTTTGAGCAAGCTCAGGGAGATGGTGAAGGACAGGGAAGCCCGGCGTGCTGCAGTCCATGGAATTGCAAAGAGTCAGACACGGCTGAGCAGCTGAACAACAGCAGAGGCCTCCGTGCAGTGCATGTCAGCGTCATGACCATGCACTGCCAGCTCCAGTCAGCACTGCCTTTCCTGGTCTTGGTGCAAACCAGCTCTTCCCATCCTCGCCCTTCATCTTTAATATAAAACCCAAATCCCGAGTCTTTATCTGGAATTATACCTACCATTAATTTTCTCTGCTCACTCCAAGCAGATGATAGACTGTATAGCAGATACCACCTCAGGCCTGTGGTTGTTATGGTTTCTCCTCCAACTGAAATTTCTCCCCACATTTAAATTTCCAATTTAAGATCCCCTGAGATTCCTCCGAGTGTTCTCTTTTTCAAATGGCATCTGACTCTTCTTTTCTACTGCTTTTTATTTGGTCTTCTTCTTCTTATTTTTTTTTAGAGAATCATTTTATGCATGTTATGTCTTGACTGCATCTGATCGAAAAAAGTTTCACGGAGAAGACCCATATTAAACGTGTCTTTGCGTCATTTTGTATCGCTTCAGTGTCCAGCCAAGTGTCTGCTGATAATCACTGATGGTGTTTACCTTGCTGCCCTGTGTGTGCAGTTAGCATTTCCTAGCCATGACTTTTCCAGGTTGTGCTTAGTGTATTTGCTTGTGGTCACTCTCCTCTCTCCACATTTTCTTGGCGCAGCTTCTCTAACGAGATGCCACGCTCAGGTGGCTCGTGGGAGGCATTTGCTCTGGTGCTTCATAGTTGGTTTTCATTTTTGAACTTTGATTTAAAAATTGAGAAGTGTCCTGTGAACGTGACATGTATGGCTTCGAAATGAAAGATGTGGAGTCTTTCCTTCTGAGCTATGTCCAGCAGGGCCATGAGTGCCTGCTAGGCTGTGTGAGGCTGGAGAGCACTCTCTTTAAGGAGCGTCTGGCACCTGCTATTGGCTGCGCACATTACTCGCTGTGTCTGAGCAACCTGGCTGCTGCTGCTGCTGCGTCCCTTCAGTTGTGTCCGACTCTGTGCAACCCCATAGACGGCAGCCCACTAGGCTCCTCTGTCCCTGAGGTTCTCCAGACAAGAACACTGGAGTGGGTTGCCATTTCCTTCTCTAATGCATGAAAGTGAAAAGTGAAAAATGAAAAGGAAGTCACTCAGCCGTGCCCGACTCTTAGCGACTCCATGGACTGCAGCCCACCAGGCTCCTCCATCCATGGGATTCTCCAGGCAAGAGTACTGGAATGGGGTGCCATTTAACCACTGGAGTGGTTGCTTAAATATCTATTTGGAAAGATCCAGGGGTCTTTCCAGCCCAGGGATCGAACCTGGCTCTCCTGAATTGCAGGCAGATTCTTTGCTGAGCCACCAGCAAAACCATTGGAGGTCATATGCAGGGGCACTTAATCCAACCTAACAGATATCTTTATCAGAAGAGACTGGGACCCAGATGTGCACAGAGGGATAGCCATGTGCAGACAGCCATCTGTAAGCCAAGGAGACAGTCCTCAGAAGGAACCACCCCAGCGGCACCTTGATCTTTGGCTCCAGCCCCCAGAACCCTGAGGCAGTACATTTCCGGTATTCAGGTCGCTCAGTTGGCGGTGTTTGTCATGGCACTGTATGGACTGATAAAAGCTTACTTTATCCTTTTCATTAAAATAGTTCAGTGTTGCTGTTTATGTTGATGCCCAGATTGTCCAGGTTTGCCTCTCTCTGGGAGCTTTTCCACGTTGGTTTGTGTTCCTCGGATATGTCTCATGCTTTTGGTATCTGGGCACGCACTTCTATTCAGGTGCTTTGAGATAATCCAGGCTCATCGTGTATTTTCCTTGCACTGTCCCTACAATCAGCCACTTCCCCAAAGAATGCAGCTTCCTTTTATTTTAAAATGACATCTAGAAACCAAGATCTGTGGTACCATGTTTTGGTTCTTGACCTGTGGCACCAGCTGGTTCTCAAACAGCATCCTCTAATAACCTTGACTCATGCCTGACAGACTGTTTCTCCAGGTTGGAAGCATGTCACTCTCCAAGGTACTGATCATGAAAGGCTCTTCTTGTGCTGGGGAAGAGGGAAAAACATGTAAGAACATCACATTTCAGCATAGCTACCCTCATCCTCTGTTCACATTTGTGATGCTAACAAAGGCAGGAAGCTATATCACTCAGGTGAAATAAATTCAAACTCTTAGAATTTAATGAGTAGGACCTGTCTCTCTGCAAATCCATCCCTTGATAAGGATGAGAGAGCCTCTTTAAAGAGAAAATATAATAAAGCACTATCCGAAATGTTATGTGTGAACAAAGATCACACGATTTCAGATTTGCCTAACACCACGTCTTAGTGATGACAGTTTGGGAGGAAATGTGCTTAAGCTGTGGCTTGAAGGGTTGAGTTGAGATGTGTGCACTTCCTGGCAGATAAGACTAGTGGATTCTGGAGAAACCAGTAATGAGATTTACAGAATTTTCCTCTAACTCTGCTAATAAACAGGTGCAGGATGCTTAACTGTCTATTTGGATTACAGTGTTTCAGATTCAGTCCTTCACTGGATACAAAGGCTTTCCCTCCATCACTGAAGCATACACAATCTTAAGTTCTTTCTGTTCGGTGAACATTTCTTTGATGGTACTTATCTTTGGTTAATCAACACTGCAAGATATTAATACTATGTCTTCCTAGTATGTTGATCTCTGGAGAGAGAGGTTTAAGAGGCAGTTCTGGCTGTAATTAAACAACCAAATGTTGCTTTTCACTTAAGGTCTTTAATCAACAGATTTAACAGCAGAATGGATTCTGCATTATCATTGTTTTGGATTTTTTATTTTTACTGCTAATAAGCATTAAAGTCCCTTAGTGTGAGATATTTTGCTTCTTTCCTTAAAAAAAATTAATTTTGGTGTTTCTCCTTAGAGCCTGATTCATTTGCTAGCCTAGAAAGTATTCAAAAAAACATTGTTTAAACAGTGAAAACCCACTGTCACAGTTCTTTTTATAAGAAATAAGTGCACATTTGATTCCCTTAGAAAATATGAGCTCTTATAGTTAGCTCTTAGGAATTAAGAAATATGTATCTACAAGAATTGCCTGAAGTACTTTTGACATGAGAATGTCTCCTGCCTCAACCCTGGGGAAAATTCCTATCAAGTCAGACACTTCTAGGACTGGATAGATCCTTGAACGGTCGTCTACCTTTTGTGAAGCCGCTTCTAGATAACCTTTATGAAGAGAACACTCGATGTTCAGCAGAAATGTCATGAAGATGGACATGTCCTAACATCCCTAAAGTCCATGTCTTTGAAGGCAGTCACCCGGGGGGCTAGGGCTTCAACATGCATTCGAGGGGGCACAATTCAGTCCCCCGTCGTGGATTTCCAGCTGCTCGGCGCATCTTCATCTCTCACCTCCCGGCAGCTGCAGAGCGAGAGGCACGACGGCTCTCGCGTAAGACGTCTCTGGAAGCTCTGCGCCTCTGAGCTGCGTTTGCTAAGTGCCGCCTGCTCAGGATGGCCTGACTCCCCCCTGCAGCTCTCCCGGAAGCTCTCCTGGCCTCGGCCCTGCCCAAGGCGCTTGTCCCTCCCGCACGCTAACAGGTCAGCCCCCTCAGTGGTGCTGATGTGCTTGCCCCAAAACCCTGCGCAGCTTGGTCCAGGGTCTCACAATTCCTCAGGACAAACACCTTCCCAATCTGAGTGTCCGGTCGCTGCATTAGAACATTCCAACTGGAGTCTGAGAAATATCAATATCACCCAAGAGTCTAAATGCAGACTCTCTGACCCTACCCAGACTCCTGAATACTAATATTCCACGTTAATATTAATACACATGTTCCTTGTGAATATTAATATCCTTCATGAAAATTTGAGCTTGAGAAACACTGCTCTAGATTGGCCTTTGGTATAGATAAAAAACAGCTGCCCACCCCTCATCCAGACCCCTGAGTGTCGGTATATTCCCCTTCAGCCTCTTCTGCTCTGTTTAAGTAAAGCTAGTCCCACCGTCTTCTCCTCGGGGAGCGCATTTCCCTAAACAGCGTATCTAATGTTTCTGTGCCTCTTCATTTTTATTCGGGTATTCAGAGATCACAGATCTGTTTCTATGGAGCCTGTTGCATATTGCAGGGATCTTTTTGATAATAAGGAAATACCTGGCGAATCGCGAGGTTGAAATTCAAAGACAGTAAGGTAGCTAATAGTCAGTGATTTATGGTAATTTTTGTTCACCATCTCCACCCTTTATTCATAATCCATTTTGATTTTCTACAGAACAAGTAAAGGACATATTTTAATCCATTCACCTGAAGCCACATTTCAAGTAGCTTTAGTTCTAGGCATTTGTTTTGTGTTAAATACACACAGGGTTTTATAAATGAAGGCTTCAGAAAGCAATCCCTTCTCTGTTTAGTATTTTTTCATTGTTTATCATTGGACTTCAGCAGTATGAATAAGGTTATATGAGTCAAATGCTTTCCTTGCAACTGCTTAAAAAATTCAATAACCAATTATTTAAAATAATTGAAAATTAAGTGAAAATCAAAACGAGTATAAAGCAAGTTTTCTTTTTCTTCCACCAATAATGCATGCTGCTGCTGCTGCTGCTGCTGCTAAGTCACTTCAGTCGTGTCCGACTCTGTGTGACCCCATAGATGGCAGCCCACCAGGCTCCCCAGTCCCTGGGATTCTCCAGGCAAGAATACTGGAGTGGGTTGCCATTTCCTTCTCCAATGCATGAAAGTGAAAAGTCAAAGTGAAGTCGCTCAGTTGACCCCATGGACTGCAGCCTACCAGGCTCCTCCATCCATGGGACTCTCCAGGCGAAAGTACTGAAGTGGGGTGCCATTGCCTTCTCCAATAATGCATGCTAGTGAGCCAAATAAAAATAACCTGCTTTCTCATGAAAAAGTAATGATCTAAAAGTCACAAAATGCTCAGCAGATGTTTTCTTTCAGCATTATTATAGTATAGAATTTCTTAAAAAGATGCCAGTGAGAACAATGAAGCATGCAGCTTGTAAAGTGCCTAGGTTTTTAAGCCATCGTGTCCATCATTTTCACTGAGAGCAAAATGATTCTGAGACGTGAGCTCCTCAGACTCCACAGTGGTACAGCATCTCACGACTGCCAAAGAGCCATTTTGAAACTTCGCCATTTGATTTGCCGTCATTAATACTGTAATTCAGGGTAATAGGTACTTCATTCAGGAATGTTACTATTCAGACTAACAGAATTCAGCTACACCTGAAAAAAAACAGAAGGAAGAAATCTTCTATCAGAAAGAATGAGTTTCCTTTCCCAGGAAAGGAAAGCCTTTCCTTGGCTGGTTATGTGATATAATTTGATTAAAAACAAGAAGGAAACTTTTTCTTTGATTAAAAATAAAATGGCGACTTTGCTTTATAAGATATGTGGTTTGAATCAATCAAAGCCTTCCTCTACCTAATCATCTTTATAAACTCTTTGAAAGTGAAAGTGTTAGATGCTCAGCTGTGTCTGACTCTTTGCGATCCCATGGAATGCAGTCTGCCAGGCTGTTCTATCCATAGAATTCTCCAGGCAAGGATACACGAGTGGGCAGCTATTCCCTTCTCCAGGGGATCTTTCCAACCCAGGGATCCACCTCTCACCTGAGCTCTTCCAGCCAGCACGAAAGCTATCTCTGCCTTTGTCCTTCACTCCTCACCCTCTTCCTGGGCCTGTTACCAGCACACTGATGGAATAGTATCAGTCCTCCTCCTTAGACCCCTGATTTCAGGAGTTCCCGTGACCAAAAGCCTTGTTCATGAGGTCTGTTTGGTCGCCAATTACAGCCACCATCACAGTCATTCCAGAACACGTGCTCTGTTGTGAACAGGGCAGGCACGTCTCTGCCAGTAACAGTGACAGTCTCCCTCGCTAGGATGCCATGGCAAAGTCTGCAGAAATCTGCTTGCCTCCCAACTCTGCCCAGATTCCCACTGTTTGCATGAAGGCTTCCCAGCCCCAGCACCAGTGGAGATCCGGGTCCGAGCGGGCAGCCCCAGCTCGCCTGCTGTACCATCTAGCGTTTGGAGGACCTTTCACGGCTGTCGCTGTTGTTTCTTTAGTTCTTTTTACTGGATTGTGAATTCAGGTTGACAAAGACCATGTCTTATTCATCTTCTTGTCTCCTAAATCAGCTAGCACTGGAGCCTGTTTACAACAGGTGCTTAATAAAAGTCTAACCCATTTGTGAATTCAATGAATGGGTTTCTTGGATTCTTTTAGAAAGTAGATTTTGTGAAAGGAACGTGGAAAGGATTAAAGAACGCTACATGACGAAATGATAAAGGATACCAAGAGGGAAAGCTGGGAGAGATGGTGTCAAGCACGCCTGAAACAGTTTTATCTCGAAGCTGTCAATAGCATTTAAGAAACGACCGTGACTTCATAAGGAAACCATACCTGTCCCTGCTGCTTGCTTCTCATGCGTTACTACCTGGTTATTTATAGCACTTCTACTTCCCTCTCTTGGGAAATTTTATATTAAAGGTGATTTTTTTCTGTGATTTTAATTGCCTTTATAACTCAGAGACAGCTCCCATAGGAATGTGAGCTTGAGAATCAGTAAGGCACACTGCTCTCTATCAATGTATTAACAAGCAAGCACTAGAAAAGTGAGCATCTTATGTTTGAAGTCAGGGGTGTCCAAACACCTCGAACCAGGGAGGTATACCATGGCAGAGACTCTGAATTCAGCTCCTTGAGGTCGGCATGTCTGCTGTGTTTTAGACATGTTGTTGTAAGTTAATGAAAATTACATCAGTAGTTGGAGGCAACAACGAATCAGGCTTTAGCATAGTTGTAACAGTGACTGCTGGAATGTAGGAGACACAGGAAATGCGAGTTCGATCCCTGGGTCAGGAAGATCCCCTGGAGAAGGAAATGGCAACGCACTCCAGTACTCTTGCCTGGAGAGTCCCATGGACGGAGGAGCCTGGTGGGCTGCAGTCCACGGGGTCGTAGAGTCAGACAGGACTGAGCGATTAAGCAACAGTGACTGCTGGAATGAAACGTGAGAATAAAAGTCTCAAAAAATTAAAAAATAATCTTCAGAAAGGCTTATGGCTTCCAGCCAGAGACTTTTGTCCTGATAGTATTTTTTTAAAAAAATGAGATGCACTGCCTTGTCAGTGTTTCCTTGAAGGGATGTTGGGCTCGTCTTGATCGATAGATTGGAAGGTTAACCTTTGCAAAATGCCTGCTCCCCATTCGTGTGAGAATGACTGCGTGCTGGTATTAAATGAAGGGTTGAGATTAATATTTCAGACAGTGGATGTCCTTTATTTACACATAGTTACCCTTCTAGGACTTACATTCACGCTTGATTCACTTTTTTAAAAATATATAGCTCCCAGCTTCATTCTGATGTGTTTGCATTTTTCACGCATCTCTTGGCAGCTCAGTAGCCAGGTGGCCTGGGGTAAAACCAAGTCCTAGCTGAGAATTGTTCTTGCCGCTTCCACAGTTGCACGTAGGGTCTCAGGTGGAGCAGGTACTGCTGGTGGGCTCCCCAACCCCCCCACACCCCTAGTGCTGCTCTGGGCTTGTATTCTTTTCCTTTTCTTCTCTTGGAAGTGGTTAGAACCAGAAGCAGAAAGGCAACCACTGTCTGTGAAATATGCACACTCTTTGTTCAAGTATAGATAGAGCCTCAGAATTCTGAAACAGTTTGTATAAAAGTTCATGACATCTGAAACTAGACCACCCAGTATTTGAAGAATGACTCTCCCAGTTACTAGTATATAATGTCAGGCACCTTACCTGGTGTCTCTCACCCTCAGTTTCCATGTCTAGAAGTGGACATTTTTGTTATTTCTAGATCACGTCGACTCTTTGTGACCCCATGGACTTTAGCCCGCCAGTCTCCTCTGTCCTTTGATTTTCCTAGGCAAGAATAATGGAGTGGGTTGTCCTTTCCTTCTCTAGGGGATCCTCCCCACCCAGAGATCCCACATAGATCTCCCGCATTGCAGGCAAATTCTTTACCACTGAGCCACCTGGGAAGCTGGACATAACAAGATCTGATTTTCAGCAGGACTGGAAGCATTGCAGGCTCAGCCTGGGAACCAGTTTCCTGCAGAAACAGAACCTCACAGCTCGTGCAGCTGTTGACGCCCTGGGCTGTGTCTCTCTCTTAGCTTCACACATCATTTCCTGTCTTTGAATGTCAGTTTCTACCTTTGTAAAAAGAGAGCATGAACTGAATTATCTACTCATCAAGTTGTCTAAAGACTGTTCTGTATGTGCTGTCAAGCAGCACATTCAAATGGTGCCCAAAGCTTTGGGCCAATGCATTTGGTTCAATCCAACACCATTAGAGAGGAAATGAAACCAACCATTTAATTACAGCGCTGGTGTGTATCTTGTCGATTACAGTGGCCCCAGTGCCCAGGGTGTATAGTAGGCACTCAGGAAACATTTATTTAATGATTTGAAGTAACTAGTTGTATGAAATAGAGGGCATGATCAGATGGAGCATTTGAAAAGATAAACGAAGTGACAAGTTAGACAGCAGCAGGCGGGAGAAAGCAGTGGAAGATGGCGAAACATTCTGAGGCTGGAAGGGCGGGAGGGCACAGTCACCCTTTGGCCCAGTGAGTAGCTGCTGGACCCCGGCAAGTTGGTGGGCCCGCGAGAAGGCTGCCCACTGGGCACAAATTGTGCCCATAAATACCCTGACCTCTCCTCCTGACATTCTGATCTCCCAACAGAGCTTCCCACTGGCCAGACCCAACTAAAAACCCAGAGCACAAGGGAACCAGGTCCAGGCTGGCCCTCGAGATCAGGCTTCTGGGGTGAAGAGCAGGGACAGAGAGCAATGTCCGTGTCAGTGTGGACGGGGGTCAGCCTAGTGGCGTGACCTTGAGCTGTCAGCAACTCTCCCAGTGTTTGTTTGTGCCTCTGTACCGGCTTCCCTGGTGGTTCAGATGGTGAAGGGTCTGCCTGCAGCGCAGGAGACCCAGGTTCCACCCCCTGGATCCCTGGGTTGGAAAATCCCCTGGAGAAGGAAATGGCTACCCACTCCGGTATTCTTGCCTGGAGAATCCCATGGACTTATAGACCGAGGATGAGGGCAGGTGGAGAAGAAGGTCCTGCCTACTGACTTGTTGAGGGGAGATCTTCGTCGCCTGTCATTCTGTATCAGTTCAGCACGTAGGTATCTCTGAATACCTGAATAGAGAATACAAGGAAAACGACTGCAACAAAACTGTGTTGTCAGAGAACAGTTTTATTGGCGAAGTTCATCTGAGTAATGATTCATGAAATGGAAAATTGTGAAAGCCCCCCCCCTCCCGCAATTTAATCAGGCTTTTAAATTAGTGGCATTTTGCAACCCAGCTGAGGGTTTTGGTTATATTATTTAAAGTCAAGAATGCAAGGAACTTTTGCATGTGGGTTTATTTTCTCTTCCAAAATCCAGGAATCGAATTAGTCAGGTTATTCAAAGCTGCTGATGAAAGATTCCCGTTTCACAAAACTACCTGCAGTGATAGGAAAAAATTAAAAATAAGAGTTATATGGAGGAAGTAGCAGTGTGAAAGAAGTGCGGTGAATGATCTCTCAGCCCGAGGCCAGAGAGACTTTATGGCGTTTGCTTAATGGGCTTTTGTTTCCAGTGTCCTTTTTATGGGAAGAAAACAATCACCCATTTTCCCACTGATGGGGTTGTTGCGGTTCAGTTGCTAAATCTTGTCTAACTCTTTGAGACCCCAAGGACTGCAGCACGCCAGGCTCCTCTGTCCTCCACTATCTCCAGGAGCTTGCTCAAATTGGTGTCCCTTGAGTTGGTGATGCCAGCCAACCATCTCATCCTCTGTAACCCCTTCTCCTCCCGCCTTCAGTCTTTCCCAGCATCAGGGTCTTTTCCAGTGAGTCAGTTCTCCGCATCAGGTGGCCAAAGTATTAGAGCTTCAGCTTCAGCATCAGTCCTTCCAGTGAATATTCAGTGTTGATTTCCTTTAGGATGGACTGGTTTGATCTGCTTGTAGTCCAAGGGACTCTCAAGAGCCTTCTCCAGCACCACAACTGTGGACACCTGTGTAAGTATTTTGGGGCTTCGTGGCGGCTCTGTGGTAAAGCCTGCCTGCAGTGCGGGAGATGCGGGTCCGATCCCTGAGTCAGGCAGGTCTCCTGGGGAAGGAGGGTCGGGACACGCGGCTGGAAGGCTTCTATGGGGTGGGGGGATTCCCCTAAATGGAGTGTATAGAGAACCATATGTTCATTAAATGTCTTTATATTAATGTCCTTAAATTTAGGGATAAGTGCATTTGGTATTGTTTGGTATTCATGAAGTAGTTTTGGAAAAGCTTGAGATTGAGGACCTAACCTCAGGTCCCATTCTGCTGCTTGACCTCTGTGTGACCTTGGGCAAGTTCCTTAACCTCACTGAGCTTAGGGTTCTTAACCTGTATTATCATAAGGATCATTTGTCTAGCCAGCTAGCCCTCAGCCCCTGGGAGCACAGGGGCATTGACATCCGTGGAGCAAGGCTCCTACCCTTTGGAGAAGGTGTGTGTGAGGTTTCCTCCAGTCTTACTGCAGCAGGGCCTGCTTTCCACAGTTCAGCTGGGATGTGGGTTGTGACAGCTGACTTGGCATGTCACTGTACCCCTCCCTACCCCAGCACAGAAGGGAGTCCAGCGCGGTGTTCTCTCTGGCTTCTGGAACACAGGCCGCCCTTTCTGACAGCTCTGGAGCGGAGGCACCTTCAGCCACCGTCCATCACCAGACAGACACTGCTTTCCGTCTTCCTGCCTAGCTGCTTGGATGCTGCAGGGTTCTCTTCCCGGGGCGGCGGTCAGGCTCAGGGCAGCGAGCTGCTCCCCTCTCCTGCAGGCCAGGCTTGACCAGGGGCCCCAGACTCGATGTGTTTCTTGGGAGCAGACAGTGCTCTGGCCGGGGCCAGCTTGGTGCTGCAGGTCAGCTTGGAGGCTCCAGGGCTGTAGAAACACCGGCTGAACGGTCACTGTGTCTTCCACAAGGATGCCACGTGAGGGGGTGTTGGTATTACATTCACGGGGTAACGGGCGCTGCTCTCAGGTCTGCTCCACCCTAGGCCTCTTCCTGGACATGTTGCGGTCATCCACACTTCAGTTTCCCAAGGTGGGTGTCGTCCCCAGCCTACCGCTGATCATGCTGAACACCAGCTCCATGCGTGGTCCCTGTTACGAGCGGGGTGTCTGAGGATGTTGAAATATAACCCCAAGTGACGGCATCTGGAGAAAGGGCCTTTGGCGGAGAGTGAGTGACTTGCAGGAAGAGGCCAGGGTGCTGGCCAGCTCCCTTCTGGCTGTGAGAACACAGCGCGAAGATGCCTGCCTCTGGACAGGAGGAAGGGGCCCTGACCCAGAACCCAGCCGGGTGGCACCTGACCTGGGCCTTCGGCCTCCAGCCGTGAGGAGCACATTTCTGTTGTGTAAGCCGCCAGCCTGTGCTGCTTTGTTGCAGCCTTCGCTGACTGAGACAGCCACTCAGCTGGCAGAGGCGGAGCTGAGTCTGCGTTTCCAAGGCCCACCGGGGCCATTTGAACGCTTCTTTCCCAAGTGGAGTTGAGTCTTTCCCGCCTAGGAACTAATCACCATCACAGGCCTGCATCCTGCAATGACGGGTCCTGATGAGGCCCTGTCCCCAACGGGCTGATTCCAGGAGTGCTCAGTAGGGGAGAAGACGCACGTGCCTCGTGCAACAGTGACCACGTGAGAGATGAAGACACACAGCCCCTGAGGGCAGGACCCTCCACGTCTCCCAGAGCCTGCCCAGTGGGGTCCAGGACTGCCTCCAGCCCCCTCAGCCCTGAGCCCTGCAGGTGCAGGCGGGGCCCAGGGCGACCGTGACCTGATCTCTGTCCAGGCTGGACAGCAGGACTCATCCAGCCCACATCCCTGGCCTTCCGACCCTTCCCGGGACAGAAGCCGGCGAGAGCAGACAGGTGCTCTCCGTAAAGTACTTCCTGTTGCCCCGATCACTCAAAGGAGGGAATAGCCAATCAGGGAAGCTGGGTAATCCATCCGGAAGGCAGATACTCACTGAGGATGTATAGAAAACACTGGATGGGGAACTGTGGCTGGCGTTCCCCAGAGGGACTTCACATTTAATGGAAAAGAGAACACTCAATCCAGGATGAGGCTGAGAGCTCACCGAGTACAGTGAGAAAGAGACACTGCCTCCTCTCGCTGTGGGTGGGGTCAACTTCGAGGGTGTTCAGGGTCACACAGGAAACCTAGAACAGCCCACTGGTTTGGGACTCTGCAGAGACATGGACTGGGTTATGGGAGCAGTCAGAGAGGTGAGCTCTAGGGAAGAGCAGCCCCTGAAACTGCTACCTACCCTCAACTAAGCCTGAGAGGCAAAGGGTGGACCCCCGTGGGCTGCCCCCATGGGATGTAGTCACGAGAGGGAACTGCTCTTGCCAGGCATCCTGGGTGTAGCAGGGAGAGATCAGACAGGTAACCGCTGGCCGACTGGTTTTGTTTTTGTGTAAGTATAGTTGGTTTACAGTGTTACGTTAGTTTCTGGTGTACAGCAGAGCGGTTCAGTTATATCCGTATTCCTTTTCAGATTCTTCTCCATGAGAGGTTATTACCAAACATCCAGGATACTTCCCTCTGCTACGCAGTACACCCTTGTTGGTTATCTGTTTTGCATATCATGGAACATATATATTAATCTCAGCTCCTGACTTATGCCTCTCCCCCTTCTGCCTTTGGTGGTCATAAGTTTCTTTTCTATGTCTGTGAGTCTACTTCTGTTTCATAAATAAGTTCATTTTTATCATTTTTAAAAAGATTTGATATATAAAGGGAAAAGGCAATGGCTACCCACTCCAGTACTCTTGCCTGGAAAATCTCATGAACAGAGGAGCCTGGTGGGCTGCAGTCCATGGGGTCACTAAGAGTCGGACACAACTGAGCGACTTCACTTTCACTTTTCACTTTCATGCAACAGAGAAGGAAATGGCGACCCTCTCCAATGTTCTTGCCTGGAGAATCCCAGGGATGGGGGAGCCTGGTGGGCTGCCATCTATGGGGTCGCACAGAGTCAGACAGAACTGAAGTGATTTAGCAGCAGCAACAGCAGCACATATAAAGGATTTATAATAAATTATTTTATGTAATTATTTCACATGGAAAAATTTGTCTTTATCTGACTTCATTTAATATAATGGTCTCTCACATGGACATCACCAGATGGTCAACACTGAAATCAGATTGATTATATTCTTTGCAGCCAAAGATGGAGAAGCTCTATACAGTCAACAAAAACAAGACCAGGAGCTGACTATGGCTCAGATCATGAACTACTTATTACCAAATTCAGACTGAAATTGAAGAAAGCAGGGAAAGCCGCTAGACCATTCAGGTATGACCTAAATCAAATCCCTTGTGATTATACAGTGGAAGTGAGAAATAGATTTAAGGGCCTAGATCTGATAGATAGAGTGCCTGATGAACTATGGAATGAGGTTCGTGACTTTGTACAGGAGACAGGGATCAAGACCATCCCCATGGAAAAGAAATGCAAAAAAGCAAAATGGCTGTCTGGGGAGGACTTACAAATAGCTGTGAAAAGAAGAGAAGTAAAAGCCAAGGAGAAAAGGAAAGATACAAGCTTCTGAATGCAGAGTTCCAAAGAATAGCAAGAAGAGATAAGAAAGCCTTCTTCAGCTATCAATGCAAAGAAATAGAGGAAAAGAACAGAATGGGAAAGACTAGAGATCTCTTCAGGAAAATTAGAGATACCAAGGGAACATTTCATGCAAAGATGGGCTCAATAAAGGACAGAAATGGTATGGACCTAACATAAGCAGAAGATATTAAGAAGAGATGGCAAGAATACACAGAAGAACTGTACAAAAAGGATCCTCATGACCCGGATGATTACAATGGTGTGATCACTCACCTAGAGCCAGACATCCTGGAATGTGAAGTCAAGTGGGCCTTAGAAAGCATCACTACGAACAAAGCTAGTGGAGGTGATGGAATTCCAGTTGAGCTGTTTCAAATCCTGAAAGATGATGCTGTGAAAGTGCTGCACTCAATATGCCAACAAATTTGGAAGACTCAGCAGTGGCCACAGGACTGGAAAAGGTCCGTTTTCATTCCAGTTCCAAAGAAAGGCAATGCCAAAGAATGCTCAAACCACCGCACAATTGCACTCATCTCACATGCTAGTAAAGTAATGCTCAAAATTCTCCAAGGCAGGCTTCAGCAGTACGTGAACCGTGAACTTTCTGATGTTCAAGCTGGTTTTAGAAAAGGCAAAGGCAGAGGAACCAGAGACCAAATTGCCAACATCTGCTGGATCATGGAAAAAGCAAGAGAGTTCCAGAAAAACATCTATTTCTGCTTTATTGACTATGCCAAAGCCTTTGACTGTGTGGATCACAATAAACT
>SJYG01000489.1:986559-1075188 GCA_006410535.1 Litocranius walleri | reverse complement strand
TGAAAGAGGAGAGTGAAAGAGTTGGCTTAAAGCTCAACATTCAGAAAACTCAGATCATGGCATCCGGTCCCATCACTTCATGGTAAGTAGATGGGGAAACAGTGTAAACAGTGTCAGACTTTATTTTGGGGGGCTCCAAAATCACTGCAGATGGTGACTGCAGCCATGAAATTAAAAGACGCTTACTCCTTGGGAGAAAAGTTATGACCAACCTAGATAACACATTGAAAAGCAGAGACATTACTTTGCCGACTAAGGTCCATCTAGTCAAGGCTATGGTTTTTCCTGTGGTCATGTATGGATGTGAGAGTTGGACTGTGAAGAAGGCTGAGCGCCGAAGAATTGATGCTTGTGAGCTGTGGTGTTGGAGAAGACTCTTGAGAGTCCCTTGGACTGCAAGGAGATCCAATCAGTCCATTCTGAAGGAGATTTCTTTGGAAGGAATGATGCTAAAGCTGAAACTCCAGTACTTTGGCCACCTCACACAAAGAGTTGACTCACTGGAAAAGACTCTGATGCTGGGAAGGATTGGGGGCAGGAGGAGAAGGGGCCGACCGAGGATGAGATGGCTGGATGGCGCCACTGACTCGATGGACGTGAGTCTGAGTGAACTCCGGGAGTTGGTGATGGACAGGGAGGCCTGGCGTGCTGTGATTCATGGGGTCGCAAAGAGTCGGACACGACTGAGCTACTGAACTGAACTGAACTGAGATCCATCGTTTTGGTGCAAGTGGCGTTATTTCATTCTTTTTTAATCTATTGACCAATCTCAAGCCATGAGCAAAGATAGGCAGGGATGAAGTTTGGGTCAGAGGGCAGCCTCCCGAGACTCGGAGCAGGGTGCAGAAGAGGGCAGAATGAAGTTGGGAAGGGACCAAAGGACCCTTGAACTCTTCCTTTGGAAGACAAGAAGGATAAAGCACATCGGAGATGAAGTAGCCTTGCCTCCTGTGAGACTGGAGACCCTGAGCTGAACGGTTAAAAATCTGCTCCCTGTCTCCTGACAGCAGCCTGAACCAATGTTTTATTTTGAAGAACGCTTAGATCAGTTTTGGGGAAGCTTGGTAAACCAGTTTATATGATGCAAAGCTCTTGTGAATACTGGTTCTCGTACCTTCTTCATTATAAACATCACCTGTGTGGATAGTAAAACCACTGCTCTCTGCTCCAGCCCCCAGAGACTCCGGTTCAAGAGGGGTCAGAGCGCCCAGGAGTCTGCATGTTGGCATCACATCCAGGGGCGCTGAGCACTTCCGCAGCAGCACTTCGAGAAACACACTCAGTTGTTTCAAATAGTCCTTCTCATCATGTCAACTGGCTTCTGTCCTAGGGACTAAATCATTATTATTTCTTTTGTCCAAACATCTTTGGATGGCTATATTTGGAGACTAATTAAGTTCTGGCCTGGGCCAGTTTTTCTTCAGATAAGTAGACTAATTATCTTGACATTTCCTTGTAGATCCAATTTTCCAGCAAAACATTGACTGTTTGTTTCCCTGTAAGCTCCCAGAAAGGACTCTTCATCTGTTACATAACATCCAAAGTAAAACAAATATTTCTGGTTTTCTTTTCACGTTGTTTATGTCATGGTTAAACCCAGGCCTCGTGGGTCTCCTGAATATGTCAGAAGTTGAGGTTATTTTTGAAAAAAAATCAGTTTTACCTATAACAACAATACTGGGATCCTTAATGTTTAAGTGGAATCTTTAAAAAAATTGATGCATTAAAAAATGGCTTGAAATGGATTGATCAAATTAAAGTAAAAATGAACAGTGTGAATTTGGTTTAAATTATAAGCTCACCTGGGTTGTTCTTGACGCATGTAGCTTGAGGTTTCTAAAATTTTGTCGCTTCAAGTGTAGAGTTTGTTTTAATATTTTCCGGTAGAAATTATTTGGGAATGCAACATGTAAATAGCTGCTGAAATGTTTCAGAAATTGAGAAACACACTCAGAGGGCTGGAGAACTCAGGTTTATTATGCCAGGGGGGCCAGAGACATTAACACTCTAAGCTCTAAGCTCGAACAAAGGGGTTACAGAGTTTTAATAGACCTTATAGGCAACACTAGCTGCTCGTAGGCTGGATTAAACTAAGGGAACAGTGGTCAGGACGGGGAGGGGATGCCTGACCTTTACCTGGCAGGCGTGATTAAGCAGGTTTGCAGGGGCTGGGCGATTGCAAACAGCAGGACAAGGTGAGTGAGATAAGCTCCAGTTCCTAGTATTGTTAAGTCCCCACTTTCTGAGACTGTGACCTACGTGATCCAGACCTTCTTGCAAGGCGCAAGCTGAGCTACAGAGGCAGAAGGAGCAGGAGGCGATGTGAAATTCTAACTTTTCCTCTTCATTAAAAGCAAACAGAAACCCAGCAAACAGAAGCAACCACCACAACCTGGGTTTCCCTCTGTGTTACCCTTGCAGAGGCATGATTTTGCACCGAGGCAGGGGCATCCGCGGGTCGCTGGATGCCGCTCCTGTTTGCCCCACCCAGGGATCCAGACTGGCCCCTTCCAGCTAGTTCTTCCGTCTTTGGTGTCACCAGATGCTTCTCCCCCTCCCAGGGCCTCAGGTTTTCTTCTGTTTTTCTCTTCAGTGCATTTTCAGTGTTTTGCTTCATTTTTCTTCTTGACCTTTTGCTTGAGCTGCTCCGCTGTGCTGGGCTGAGTGTTACTGAAACGATTCCCGTTTTCTAATCGAGGCGCTTCATCTGTGTGCGAGCCCAGTGATCCCCTCTGGGTGTTTGCTTCTCTCCAGCACATCTGAACTGTGCTTCTTGGATTCTGAAACTTCTTGGTTGTTGCTTTCGTGCTCATGGCTGTGCCAGAGGCAGAGAATTCCACTGAAATCCTGGATTCAGTACAAATAGATTTATTTACAAAATAGAAAGAGACTCATAGACAAGGAAACAAATTTATGGTCACCAAAGGGAAAGGGGGGAGGGGTAAATTAGGAGTTTGGGATTAACAGATACACACTAAGTTCTGTTCAGTTCAGTCACTCAGTCGTGTTCAACTCTTTGCGACCCCATGGACCGCAGCACACCAGCCTTCCCTGTCCATCACCAACTCCCAGAGCTTGCTCAGACTCATGTCCACTGAGTCAGTGATGCCATCCAACCATCTCATCCTCTGTCATCCCCTTCTCCTCCCGTCTTCAGTCTTTCCCAGGATTGGGGTCTTTTCTGCTGAGTCAATTCTTCACATCAGGTGGCCAAATTACTGGAGCTTCAGCTTCGGCATCAGTCCTTCCAATGAATGTTCAGGACTACTGACTACGTGCTACTATATATAAAAATGGTAACCAACAAGGTCCTACTGTACAGCACAGGGATCTGTGCTCAACACTTTGCAATAACCTATGAGGGAAAAGGGTTTCTCTGGTAGCTCAGCTAGTAAAGAATCTGCCTGCGAGGCAGGAGACCCAGGTTCAATTCCTGGGTTGGGAAGATAGCCTGGAGAAGGGATAGGCTACCCACTCCAGTATTCTCTGGCTTCCCTGGTGGCTCAGACGGTAAAGACTCCACTTGCAATGTGGGAGACCTGGGTTCGATCCCTGGGTTGGGAAGATCCCCTGGAGGAGGGCATGGCAACCCACTCCAGTATTCTTGCCTGGAGAATCCCCATGGACAGAGGAGCCTGGTGGGCTGCAGTCCATGAGCTCGCAGAGTCAGACACGACTGAGCGACTAAGCAGCAGCATGAGGGAAAAAGAGTCTGAAAAATCAGGGCTATGTGTGTGTGTAACTGAATCACTCTGCTTACATCTGAAACTAGCAGAATCTTGTAAGTCAGCTATATTTCAATTATGGAAAGGAAAATCATTCTAAATATAGCAGTGTGTACCTAGCCTTCCCAGACTATCCCTTCCCCCAGGTAAACATGAGTTTATTTTCTAAGTCCGTGAGTCTCTTTCTGTTTTGTAAGTAAGTTTATTTGCATAATTTCTTTTTAGAGTCCACATA
Organism: Litocranius walleri; assembly: GCA_006410535.1. NCBI lineage: Eukaryota > Metazoa > Chordata > Mammalia > Artiodactyla > Bovidae > Litocranius > Litocranius walleri. The sequence goes on along the minus strand of SJYG01000489.1, from coordinate 1,071,228 downwards.
TGAGGGATGTCATACACCTTCTTTACCCATTCCTCAGTCAGTGGGCAGAGGCTGTTCCCATCTTGCCTGTTGTAAAGAGCACTGCAGTGAACGCTGGCGTGCATATATCTTTTTGTAGCGTGTTTTCCTCTGGATATATGCCCAGGAGTGCGGTTGCAGGGTCCTATGGTAGCTCTGCTTTTAGTTTTTCAAGGAATTTCCTTACCGTAGGCTGTAGTGGCTGTACCAGTTTACATTCCCACCAAGAGTGTAGGAGGGTACCCTTCTCTCCACGCCCTCTATATCATTTGTGGTTTGTGGATTTTTTGATGTTAGCCGTTCCGACTGATGTGAGGTACGATCTCGTATTTTGATTTGCGTTTCTCTGATAACTAGCAATGTTGATCCTCTTTGCATATGGCTGTTGGCCTTCTGAGTGTCCTGTTTGGAGGAACGTCTGGTCCGGTCTTCTGACCATCTTCAAGGACCTGCTGTGCAGCGCATGGCGTGCGGCTCAGTGCTATGTGGCCGGCTGGGTGGGAGGGCTGTCTGGGTGTGTTTTGTGCCCGGTTGCTCAGTTAAATCTGACTCGGCAACCACATGGTCTGCAGCCTGCCAGGCTCCTCTGCCCATGGATGATTCCCTAGGCAAAAATACTGGAGTGGGTTGCCACGCCCTCCTCCAGGGGATCGTCCCAACCCGGGGATGAGGGGTCGAGCCCAATTTGCCCACGTTGCAGGTGCATCCTGTACCGCCTGAGCCCCCAGGGAGGCCCCTGGGGGAAATGGATGCACGTGTGTGTATGGCTGAGTCCCTTCGTTGTTCGCCTGAAACCACCACAGCATTGCTAACTGGCTATACCCCTGTTCAAAATAACAAGTTCAAAGTTTGGACGAAATGAGATTAGCATCTGAGTGGAAAAAAGAATCACATCTAGGAAAGTATGCGTCAATAGATGATACACTTTTCATGTAGAAACATTCGAAGAACTTTCAATGTCCTTTCCATTTCAATAAACTGTTAAATTTTTTTGGAAAAACAAAATCAACCACTCAATCCATGCTGGATTCAGGGGGCCTTGACTGTGTGAGGGAGGTGGTGGGGGGCCTTGTGGGAGGAGCAGAGGCAGGAAGAGGAGGGGTCCTGCCACCCCCTGAGTGGTCCTGTGACTCCCTCCTATGGACTGTGGAGGGCAGCCCCTGCTCCGCTAACTTCACTGCTGGGGATTTCCCTTCTGAGCCGCGTCTCCAGCTCAGTGGCCTAGGACCACGCAGAGCAGGGCTCTCTGCTTTGCTCCACTCGGCCTCCTTGGGCAGTTATTGGCCACTTGCTGCCTTTGTTGTGCCGTTTATGAAGGACTCACCCAGATCGAAGTGTAAGGAAATGAGCCGGCAGAGCAGAGATAGGGGGTGTGCCTGCAGCAGGCCGACCTGATGAATGTTGATGGACGTGTGTCAGTCGCTAGATGTTATTTAAAACGTGTTCTTGCCACCTTAAAAGTCGTTTGTTGTCCTCCTGAATGTGAAAGATGCAAGGATTAGAAAGCCTTTCTTACCATCCTGAGATGCACGCACTGCTGATTCTGTAATTCATTGCTACCTTCTACTTACAGTAAATAGTCCATGGAACATAAAAGAAAGTTCATGTCACTGCTGTTCATGGTGAATAAATATTAGAAAATACATTTAGACAATAGACTGGAGCCCTGTAATGAGAGGTCCCGCGGTCGAGTTTGTGTGGTTTATTTTCTCTCAATAATTGTAATAGTTGTTATGTGGGTATTTCCCTTTTGAGGGTATTTGTTTTCAGCTTGGCCTGGTATTTGATATGTTTTAAGGCACAGTGGAAGTAACTAGTCCTGGTCCTTCTTGGTGTACTTTCTCTGATGTCAATAAATAAATCGAATACGTAATTAATGCCTACCTTCTTCCAGAAGTTATTCTTCTATAGTTCTATTATTCTTCTGAGTTATTCTTCTACTTCTTCTATACAGTCCATGGAATTCACCAGGCCAGAATACTGGAGTGGGCAACCTTTCTTTTTTCCAAGGGATCTTCCCCACCCAGGGATCGAACCCAGGTCTCCCGCATTGCAGGCAGATTATTTTACCAGCTGCCACCAGGGAACCCCAGAAGTTATCACAAGTGGCTTATAGAATCCTTCTCTGACTTCTCGTTGCATTTTGCATCCAACCCAAAATGCATGGCATCATTTGCAAAGCAGGCCACGTTTTGTCCTCACTTTCCCTTCAGCTCCATCCTGGACACTGTGCGGCCAGCAGCTGGGCCGTGCTGAACCCAGGCCCACACCCTTTGTGCTGAGCTTTCCCCACACAGGCAACTGTGCGGGCAACCTTCCCAGGTGCCCACCTGGATCCGTCCTGCACACTTTCAGCTCTCAAATGTCTCTTCCTCAGAGAGCCCTTGCCTGCCGCCTGGCCCTGCCTCCCATCATTAGGCCCCAGGTAGCCCTTCACTTATGGCACCCCCACTCCAGTGCTCGTGCCTGGAAAATCCCATGGATGGAGGAGGCTGGTGGGCTGCAGTCCATGGGGTCACTGAGAGTTGGATATGACTGAGCGACTTCACTTTCACTTTTCACTTTCATGAGTTGGAGAAGGCAATGGCAACCCACTGCAGTGTTCTTGCCTGGAGAATCCTGGGGACGGGGGAGCCTGGTGGGCTGCCGTCTATGGGGTCGCGTGGAGTCGGACACGACTGAAGCGACTTGGCAGCAGCAGCAGCCCTTGGCTTATGGCAACCCACTCCAGTGTTCTTGCCTGGAGAATCCCAGGGACGGGGGGGCCTGGTGGGCTGCCGTCTATGGGGTCGCGCAGAGTCAGACACGACTGAGGTGCCTTAGCAGCAGCAGCAGCAGCCCTCGGCTTTCTGTCCATCCTCTGTGTCCCCTGGGTCATTTCCTTGGCCTGATGTCCCTTCCTACCAGCTGTGAGCCTGGGAAGTGTCTCCTTACTTGGCGCGTGGCCAGTCCCTAGGCTGCTGCACACGGAGCACAGTTCGCCTTGGCACTGTGAGATGCCATAGTGTGAAGCTGGATAACATGAAGCAGACAGCTGAACAGACAAGTGTGCCCTGAAACAGCCCTATAACCTCCATCTGGGTCAGAAGAGAGTCCTGCCAGGCCTCCCCAGACTGCTGCCTTTCATCTTCCCCTCTCCAACTGGGACTCCGCTCTCGCCGCTAAGTTATCCAGCAGCCTCATTTTTATGGAAATTCCTTTCTTGGTTGCCCTTGTAGACTCAAGTGTGCACCCTATGCTTGGGGTGCAGTTTTGCCCAATAGTGAACTGTTTTTGTTGTGGAGTTGCTAAGTTGTGTCTGACTCTTTGCAGTCCCATTGATGGTTTTGAACTGTGGTATTGGAGAAGACTCTTGAGAGTCCCTTGGACTGCAGGGAGATCAAACCAGTCAATCCTAAAGGAAGTCAATCCTGAATATTCATTGGAAGGACTGATGCTGAAGCTGAAACTCCAGTACTTTGGCCACCTGATGCGAATAACTGACTCATTAGAAAAGATCCTGCTGCTGGGAAAGATTAAAGGCAGGAGAAGAAGGGGACGGGACGACAGAGAATGAGATGGGTCGATGGCCTCACCAACTCAGTAGATGTGAGTTTGAGCAAGCTCCAGGGGATGGTGAAAGACAGGGAAGCCTGGCTTGCTGCAGTCCATGGGGTCACAGAGAGTTGGTCAGGACTGAGAGAGTGAACAATGCTAAGTCGTGTCCGACTGGACTGTAGCCCGCCAGGCTCCTCTGTCCATGGGATTTCCCAGGCAAGAATGCTGCAGTGGGTTGCCATTCCCTACTCCAGGGGCTCCTCCCGACCCAGAGACCAAGCCTGCATCTCCCTCACTGGGAGGCAGATTATTCGCTGCTGAGCCACAAGGGGATGAAATCATTCAGCGTATATTCCTTAGTATCTCCTCCATTTCACTCCCAGCTCTATTTGTGATTTTCCTTAGGACACCGCATGCAGTAGAAGGTTGGTGTCTCCATTGAGGCAGAACATTTCATTACATGAAATACACCCCATGGTTGGCAAAATAATCATCTCCCCCACCCCTGAGATGTCCTCATCCCAAACACACAGACCTGTAGACACATTAGTTTCCCAGCAGAGATGATGAAGGTGGCAGATGGAATTACATGGCTTGTCAGTTGTGTTCCTGTGGTTCGTGATGTCTCTGACGCTATATACCTTTCTGTTAGACTGAACTAATGACAGTGCTGGCATAGACTACTCTCTTGCTCTTAATTGAAGTATGGTTGATTCACAATATTGTGCTAGTTTTCAGGTATACAGTCAAGTGAATCAGTTATGCACAGACATATATCTACTCTTTTTTAGTTTTTTTTCCCCAATACTACAAAGTATTGAGGAGATAGAGTCCCCTGTGCTGCACATGGGGTCCTTATTAGCTTTCTATTTTATGCGTAGGAGGACGTGTGTATCAGTCCCAGTCTGCCAGTTTATCCCCCCTTCTCGTACCCCTTGGTAGCCATAAGTTTGTTTTCTGCATCTGTAATTTACAGACCATTCTTGATTGTAAAAATGGAGCTACTGGGAAGAGCCATTCTAAGCCAGTTGTTGGTGTTCAGTCTTTAAACTGTGTACTACTCTTTGCAACCCCCTGGACGACAGCACACCAGGCTTCCCCGTCCTCCACTGTCTCCTGAAGTTTGCCCAAGTTCATGTCCATTGAGCCAATGATAATATCTAACTGCCGCCTCCTCTGTTGCCCCCTGCTCCTCTTGCCTTCAGTCTTTCCGAGCATCAGGGTCTTTTCCACTGAGTTGGCTCTTCACAACAACAAGACAGCAAGCACCTCGGGACAGCCCGCCCTCTCGAGACGCTCGGGGCCACTGTCACGCCAGCGGTCTTGGCTGCATTTGCTTCAGCTTGAGTTACTCACCTCCTGTCTCGGAGGGGGCACGCTCGGGCACTGATAATAACAAGTGTGGGTTCTTGTGGGGATCTGTGAAGGTTAGGGTTGCTGAATTTCACTCAGCATTTCCCTGGAAAAAGTAACTGTGCATACTTAATGGAAGAGCTGGTCTTTTCAAAGAAAGTTACACATCCAATTAGCAAATTTGATATTTTGATATTATACATCAAGCATGTAGTTAAAATGTTCACCTCGTTTTCAAGTGTGGGTTTGGCCATGAGATACTCTTCACAGACGAGCTGTGACTCGGGTCGTGAGCACAGAATGTCTTCTGAAAGCACAGTGCCAATGGGATGCTGGGCTGCTGGGCTGGGTGTCTCTATGTGACATGTGTCAGCTTCTTTGTCCCCAAGTTTCAGGAATCAGCTCAGGCTAGATAAGTAAAACAGGAAATAAAGTATTTCATGGAGAAATAGGAGTGTGCTGGTAAGTCTAAGGGAAAAATTTATTCAGGCCCCAGGAGAAAAATTAGGTCAAGAAATTCAAAACCAGTGGGACTGCTCTCTCTCCGCTCCTTGTCTCTTTGTGTCTTGGTCTAATTCACTCCTCGTGTCCTGTCTTCAGGGTCCATATGCCAAATGGGAGCAGACAATCCCCACCCCCATGCCTCCTCCGTTCTCGTGTTTCATGACAAATGCAAGAATAAATTGGAGTATTGTTACAGAATCCAAACTCGTAGTGCTTGTCGCAGGACAGGTCAGTAATTTGGGAAGCCAGTTGCTGGGGAAAGGCATGAAAGTGAAAGTCGCTCAGTCATGTCTGACTCTTTGCAACCCCATGGACTATACAGGCCATGGAATTCTCCAAGCCAGAATACTGGAGTGGGTAGCCTTTTTCTTCTCTATGGGATCTTCCCAACCCAGGGATCAAACCCAAGTCTCCTGCATTGCAGGCGGATTCTTTACCAGCTGAGCCATAAGGGGAGCCCAAGAATACTGGAGTGGGGAGCCCATCCCCTCTCCAGTAGATCTTCCCGACCCAGGAATGGAACCCAGGTCTCCTGCATGGCAGGCGGATTCCAGCTTTATTTGGAAAACCAATTGATCAAGAAGATGGGGAACTAGTGTTCCAAAGAACCATCGTGCCTGAGACAGAATTCAGGATTCTTCTACACTGAAACGAAGGGAGTAAAGTCAGACATTTCCTGGTTCTGGTCAGCCTCCTGATGGGATGTGTTAATCTCTTCCTTCCTGTGGTCATCCATAGGTGGGCTGGTAAGGATGTTTCCTGTGAGCTAAACAGAGGTGTTTGAGCATCTTGCTCATTACCTGCAAGGCAAGGTTCCCAGAGATGGGCCATTATGTAGAATTTAAGCTTACAGGCAATATCCTTTCAGTGATGAACTTATCCTTTCAGTGATAATACAGAGATTCTTCCCTGTTACAATATTTTAACCCCATCCCTAAAATCCTGCGGCAAAATTCTGACCCAGGTTGGGCCAGTCACTTGAGGCTGGGACGGGGCATGGTGGGATGCAGAGTGGTTGAGGGAGCACCATGGGTCAGGGAGGAGGGCAGTTGGGATAATTTCTCAAAAAGAGTCCATGTAGCTTCATAGAAGACTGTATCAGAGGGAAAGCCCTTTTGAAAAATTAAGGTAAATTATTTTAATCTCTGTCATTAAACTGCTGGTGATTCTTGTATTTGAGACTTGTTTGTTATTTAATAGTGAATGACAGCCTGCAGGAATTTTTGACATCAGGAAGTGAGGTGTTGAGTTTGCTTAAAGGCTGCCCAGTGTAGGAAACCGGTCTTAAAATTGCCTGTGGGTTTCAGTGAGTCAAGGCAAAGGCAGACATTATCTAAAATGCTTTTAAGACATCATTATCATATGCAGCAATGTGAGATACACATGTTCAATTTTAAATTCTGTGACTTAATTTCACAGCCATATTTTTTACTGAAAGAGGTTTCTTTTGAGCATGGTGCATTGTGAAGTTTCTTCTGACCTTGATCGGATCATAGTGCTCTTACTTTTGTGATTTATGGAGCAACACGATGCCTTATAAAACAGTCTATCAAAACAGGTCCAAATCAGACTACGCTGTGAGGTTTGGAAAGTTGCCAGCCAAAATCTCAACCTTCTCTGCCCACCGAAGCCGAATGAAAAAACGGAGAGAGAGTTTGGAGGAAATAGAAAGGTGCCATTTACTCTCAGCCGCTGAGAGGGGAACTCAGTGGGCTTATGTCTCAAGAACTGTGCCCCCACCCCATGAGGCATCTAGGGGCTTATATGCGGCAAGGGCTCCTAGTCAGGAGTCGGTGATGAGGAACAAAGGTGATAGGATCTTGATTTCTTCCTCTTGCATCGTTTTAAAGTCAGTCATACACTGGCATCAGCAACCCAGTCTTGGAGTCCAGTAGTTTGGTGGCTCTGCGACCTTCTTTCTGCTGTGTAACCACAGAGGGAAGCGTGTTGTCAGGGTGAACACCAGATGGGGGAAGCATTTAGCACAGAGTCAAAGGAGAAAGTGTGAATTGGAGCTCCTGCAGAGTTGGGGGCCAGGAAGGCAGACTCAGTTACAGACATGCAGAATTAGGAGCAGCCACAGCCATGAAACTAGAAGACGCTCACTCCTTGGAAGGAAAGTTATGACCAACCTAGATAGTATATTCAAAAGCAGAGACACTACTTTGCCGACTAAGGTCTGTCTAGTCAAGGCTATGGTTTTCCCTGTGGTCATGTATGGATGTGAGAGTTGGACTGTGAAGAAGGCTGAGCGCTGAAGAATTGATGCTTTTGAATTGTGTTGGAGAAGACTCTTGAGAGTCCCTTGGACTGCAAGGAGATCCAACCAGTCCATTCTGAAGGAGATCAGCCCTGGGATTTCTTTGGAAGGAATGATGCTAAAGCTGAAACTCCAGTACTTTGGCCACCTCACACAAAGAGTTGACTCACTGGAAAAGACTCTGATGCTGGGAGGGGTTGAGGGCAGGAGGAGAAGGGGACGACCGAGGATGAGATGGCTGGATGGCATCACTGACTCGATGGATGCGAGTCTGAGTGAGCTCCGGGAGTTGGTGATGGACAGGGAGGCCTGGCGTGCTGTAATTCATGGGGTCACAGAGTCAGACAGGACTGAGCGACTGTACTGAACTGAAAGTGAAAAAAAAAAAGGACTTTCCTGGTGGCTCAGATGGCAGAGAAGCCTCCTGCAATGCAATAGACCCGGGTTTGATCCCTAGTTTGGGAAGATCCCTGGAGAAGGGAATGGCAACACACTCCAGTATTCTTGCCTGGAGAATCCCATGGACAGAGGAGCCTATTGGGCTACGGTCCATGAGGCTTTAAAAACTAGGAATGTTCATGCCTGCTCACTGTTTTCTTTGTCTTTGTTCTCAGAGAAGAGAAAAAGAAAAACTCAGTCCTCTTTTTTTTCCTTTTCACTGCAACAGGAATAACTTAACGTTTTGAATTAATTTCATAAAGAAGCTGTCAGACACTGTCAGTTAAACTAAAGAGCATAAAATTATTTCAGCTCTGTTGTTGAATTTGTGGGTAAAAATAATGAAGAAAATTTTAAAGACAGATAATTACAGTCAATATTTTGCCTGTTTTTCTTCTTCATCTAGGAGGACTTATAGGATAGGGGCTTGCTCTGCAGACAGTGCTGCTGAGCTGCAGGTAGCAGGCACGTGTGTGCACGCTTCGTCACTCAGTCGTGTCCGACTCTTTGTGACCCCACAGACTGTGGCCCTCCAGGCTCCTCTGTCCATGGGATTCTCCAGGCAAGAACACTGGAGTGCGTTGCCATGCTCTCCTCCAGGGGATCTTCCCAGCCCGGGGATCAAACCCAGGTCTCCCACATTGCACTGGATTCTTTGCCAGCTGAGCCACCAGGGACGCCCAGGCGGAGGATGACAGCTGCTCTAACAGTGGTGGATTTGATTTTAAAGGGCTGTGCCCTCAGACAGCAATGTTAGGTTAAAGTCACGTTAAGTCAAAAAGTCAACTTCAGAATTTCCAAGTTCATAGGAGGAAAGGAGAGTGGATCCCAGCTCAGTCAGTAAGGCTGGCAAAGAATGTGGAGGACCCAGAACAACCTACGGATTGGGGTGTCTGTGTAGTCTAGAGAAAGATGGTGAAGAGAGAGCGTCCAGGGGCAGGAGGGCCACCGGACTGTGGGTCAGATACCCGGGGGCATGACAGCTCCTGTCTATCACTAAGACGACGACGATTCACAAGGAACCATCAGTCCTAGGAAGAAGGGCCCGTTGACCCAATGTAACCTCACATTAGTGAAGTCAGCAGAAGCCTTCTGAAGGGTAAGACTCTGCCCTCCAACACGAGCCCTGTCCGCTGCCCACACATCACTGGATGTTTCTGTCTTTCAGGAGTGGCTGCCAGACCCCCCCCAGCCCTGTAGTCAGTTGAGAGTCACTAGCGGCATCAGCATTAATCCGTGTCTCAAGGTCACAGCACTCACCCATCCCTCACATTCACAGCTAGCAAGAACGCCCAGAGGACTCAGAGGACTCACGCGAGCTGTCACGGGAGGGGGTGTTCCAGGGAGTGGAGAGGCCCCCGTGTGAAGGATGCCTGGTCTCCATGGGGCTGACATTCACATCTGTCCTCTGGGGGCGTTTAAACTATCAGCAACCTAGACCTGGATCTAACGATATCCCAGCTTTGATTTCCATTTTGAGAACCAGAACTAGTCTTCTAGCCTTAGTTTTCTTCAGAAAGCTGCTTGATGGTAGAAGATGAAATTGATTAGCTCAAAGATGGATTATTCTGAGAAAAACAATTGAATTCATTTCCTCCTTCCCTGGTGAGTGGGCCATCTGGTTGACCTCTCTGCCTTCAGCAAAGGGAAATAAAACTTGCAATGGCCAGCTGTCCCCGTCACAGCCGGCGAGGCCTAGACCTCAGCTGTCGCTGTGGACCCTGCTCTCCTCCCACCAGCCCCGTCGCTCCTGCACTCACGTTTTCCTATACTCTCGTCTCCTGGGATGGGGAGCTTCTTTAGGACAACCCCTAGTATTCTGCAGAAGTCAGCTTCCAGCCTCATCTCTTGTTTTTAAAATATTTTTTTAATGTGCACCTTTTTTTTTTTTTTTCTTTCCGTTTCTAAAGTCTTTATTGAGTTTTGTTACCGAATTGCTTCTGTTTCATGTTCTGGTTTTCTGGCTGGCAGGCATGTGGGATCTTAGCCCCTGACCAGGGATTGAACCCACACCCCCTGCATGGGAAGGTGACGCCTTAACCTCTGGGCCTCCCGATAGCCCGTCCAGTCGCACTCCTGCTGGCTGTCCCTGTGTCCCTTTAGCCACAGCGCACGCAGTACCTGAGGCGAGGTGGCTTTTGCTGCATCCCTGTGGTGGAGTCTCTCAGCTGCAACCGACACCGCCCTGCTCCGGGGGCCCAGCAGAAGTGAAAGTGCTCATTTCCCCTCGTTGGCGCTTCCGGTCTCTGCACCCTTTACCTTCTTTATCCAGGACAGGAAGCTTTGTGTGCTGTTGAGTTTCCCCGTATCGAATGTCAGGTGTTGCCCAGACATTGTTTGGATCACAGTCAATAGTAACACAACGTTGATTCAGGTTTCTGTAGTGTCTATAGATGTTAACAGGCTTTCAGACACGTGTGCGTTTATTCTCTGACAACCGCACTCTTGATTCCTCATCCCCACCCTTCCTTTCTTTTCTCCACTTCCTCAGTGTCTCTTTTTAAAATAATCACCTCTGAGTTTTCATTTGATTCTCTACTCCTCATCAGAAGGCAGAGGTGTGATGAAGGTACACTGGAGCTCAGGATGAGATAAGATGCTGCAGACTGGAATCTCCCTGGCCACCAAGTGGTTTAAGACTCTGCTCTCTCAAAGCAGAGGACATAGCTTGAATCCCTGGTCAGGTCTCTAAGATTCGACATGCTGCTCAGCACGGTCAAAATAAGTAAAATAAAGAGATGCTAGATTTCTGCAGAGAGAGCAGAGGGCCTCTCTCCCACACCGGCTGTAAGGGCATGGGGGTCCCTGCAGGGGAGTCAGCATCCAACGGAATCTTTTCTGAATCAGTTCCCAGGACATCGTGGGGTCTGTAAGTGACATTGTGACCTTGGCAAAGAAAATATCAAGCTCTGATTAGGAACTGCTAAGATAATAGCACTCTGGAAAGATGAATTTTATATTTAAAACAACCAAAGGACCCAGGAAAAGGTTGTTTGGTTTTCGTTCTTTGTTTTCTTTCTGTCTTACCTAAAAATAAGTATGAGCAATAGTTACGTCACTAGGTACAAGGGAACTGGCAGCCTTAGATGTGAGTTTGCATTAGGCTTTTAGGACCAACTGCTATTTATGGCATAGTTCATGCAATCAGACTTAGATTAACGCTTTACTTTCTGCATCAGTCAACAGTTGCGTCTCTGACAGATGTGCAGGCAAATACCAAAGCTCCTTCTCATAAAGGCATCTGTGGATTCACTCGTCCGTTCTGCCCACAGTCCCCGGGCGCTGTGGTGCCCTGGGTTTCGTACCAGGCATCGTGATCATGAGCATCGGGATAACTTCCTGAAGAGGCTTGCAGCCTGCAGATGGCACCCACGTGGGATGCACCATTTAGTACTGCGGTAATGTTGCAGAAGAGCATTTACAAAGTGTCACATTTGTGTCCAGTTGGAAAGAATAATGGATGCTGTCAGTGAAACCAGGCAACCCTTCCTGAAATGTCAGAGATGATATTTTAGCTGACAACTAAAGAATGCAAAGAGATTTGCCTGTTGAAATGAGGCTGGAGAGGAATGTCAGGAAATGGAAATCAAGCCTCGGGCACAAAGCTGCAGAGGCTGCAGGTGGGGTGGGGATGGGGACAGGGCAGGAGGCGGCTCCAGGAGCAGTAAACTGTGAGCAGAGGGTGGGAGGCTTAGCTCAGAGGTGGAGGGGAGGAGAGGACTTTGTAGTGAGGTGCACATCGCTTGAGCACAGAAACCAGGATCCTCAGAGAGGGCATCGTCTGCTCCGAATAGCACTGTTGGTGGCATTTTCTATCACGTGGCCTTCTCACAACCTGCGCCACTGCCACCTGGGACAAACCTCCATCACCCCCCTAGTGGGTCCCTTCTGGGCACACCCTTGTTTCCTTGTTCTTTGCCCTCCGTGCAGCAGCTCCCTGGGGGTCTGCGTGTGGGAGTCTGGTTCATGCCCTGTGGTGCTCACATGCCCCGCCCTTAGAGGAAATGCCAAAACCTGTGCTGTGGCGTCCAGACCCTGCTTTCCTGGCTGCCCACGCCCACCCTCCTTGCTCAGCATGGTCACCCCACTTACATCCCCGTGGCCCCCAGGCCGCTGTCTCTCTGCTGCCCTCCACTCCAGAGTGCACACTGCCTCCTCCTCTCCCTGATTGCGTGCCCTCGGGTGTCAGCCCGTGTCTTACTCTGTCCGGAGCGGCTGTAACACACCGCCACAGACCAGGTGGCTTAAACACAGATTTCTCTCTCACGGTTCCAGGGACCGGAAGTCCAGGGTCAGGGTGCCAGCTGCTGGATCTGGTGAGGGCCGTCCCCTTGGGTTGCCGCCAGCCGCCTTCTCTGTGTCCTCACGGGGCCTTTCCTCCACGTGTGCAGGTGAAGACAGAGGGGAGGCAGCTTTCTTGGTGGGTTTGTCTGTTTATTGTTTGTCCCCCATCCCTACACTAAGATACAAGAAAGGAGTATGGAAAAAATGAAAGCTGTTGGACTTGTTGACTTGCTAACAATGCATAACAAGTTCACAGAACAGGGCTTGGCAGAGTAAGCCTTGGATAAATATTGGATGGATAGATGGGGGATTTGTTCACTTTCTCAGGCCAGTGTTTAATTGTAAATTAAATTTTATTGGATCTCCAAGGTATGCATGTGGTACCAAACAGAACAGGGAATATATTACAGCCTCATTCTCATCATTCTAGGCAAAAAATACGTAATGATGTTGAGAAATGCACTACCAAAGCTCAACATTGCAGGGGAAAGTCGCCCTTCTTGAGAAACGGGAACAATTTTGCTCAAATTTTTGATAATTCACTTCCTACAAGTTAAGATGAGGAAGTCTGAATTTGGGATGCCAAATCAGATGCTCAGGTTGGATGTTCACTGTTACTCTGCATTCTAACTCAGACACCAGATCTGTGTTCTGGTTACTATTAAATACCTGTGTAAGAGTTGAAGATGCGCGCACATCAGCACTGGAGAGGAAGACGGAAACACGGAAACTTTCGTTCTTTTGGACTGGCGAGGTTGTTCATGAGTTTTTCCTCTTTGTTTCCTGTGGTTATTGTAGCGATATTGTTTGTGTAGTTTAAAAAGTTACTTTTGAAAGTAAAATTTGGAATTAAGTAAGGGTGGTCTGCTTTTCTGAGGGTGAAATGACACTGCTTTTTAAATGGAAGAGCGTTGCCTGAAAGACAGTGTCAGGCATCTGTACTTAAGAAATGGCATCAGTGATCCAGAATCACCTGAGGAGACTCTGCTGCCAACTCCTGTTGGGTTGTATTATTGTGCATTCTTCCATCTAATAATATATACTGAATTGGTTTTCTCTGCAAAATCTTTTCTTAGCCCAGTGAGCATGAAGGAGCAGAGCCTTTGTCCTTTTTCTGAACTGTCCTGACCCTCATTCATTTTCCCTCTTGCCGAGCCATCTCAGCATCTTTCTTTCCCTTGCCCTGTGTGACCATAGAAGGTACCCTGTGTTTGAAGTTTTCAAGATCTCTCCTCTCCACCTTCTTTCCTGGACTGGCCCTCCTGCATCCTTGCGAGCTGTTCATCCACCTTCCTCACTTTCTGGTGAAACAGCCCATTCTGTCATGAGCAATGCAAATGGTTAGAAATTCTGAAGTCTTGTTTGTTTGTTTTACATAATTTCGTCTTGGTGAAATTTTCTTTTGATAGCAACTCTGCCTTCTACAGCTCTGCAGAAGTCTTCTCTCTCTTGCATGTGATACTTCCAATAGAGATTCTAACTATTTGATTTTTGAGGCTGAACTCTTCCCTTCGCCTTGCTTCGTATGACATTTTGCAGTGTCTCTATCTTTGGTCCTCTTTATGGATGTACTCTACCCATCATTATCTCTAACGATATTCAGCCCAGATTTGGAAACCATACTGTGAGCATACTTGGGCCAGGGAAAGGTCTACTGGAACATCGCTGCAACAGTCATTCAATCGCATTTTTGCAAGTAAATTAGTTATGCTCCTGGCCACTCAAGAAATTGATGCAAACTAAAACTCTTAGTTGTTTTTTTAAAGTCTCTGTACACTATTTTCATTGTTTTTTAAAATATAAACATCTACCAGTGCATCTAATATTAGTCAGTTCAGTTCAGTTGCTCAGTCGTGTCCAACTCTTTGCAACCCCACGAACTGCAGCACGCCAGGCCTCCCTGTCCATCACCAACTCCCAGAGTTCACTCAGACTCACGTCCATCGAGTTGGTGATGCCATCCAGCCATCTCATCCTCTGTTGTCCCCTTCTCTTCCTGACCCCAATCCCTCCCAGCATCAGAGTCTTTACCAATGAGTCAGCTCTTCGCACAAGGTGGCCAAAGTACTGGAGTTTCAGCTTTAGTATCATTCCTTCCAAAGAACACCCAGAACTGATCTCCTTTAGAATGGACTAGTTGGATCTCCTTGCAAGGGACTCTCAAGAGTCTTCTCCAACACCACAGTTCAAAAAGCATCAATTCTTCGGCACTCAACTTTCTTCACAGTCCAACTCTCATATCCATACATGACCACAGGAAAAACCATAGCCTTGACTAGAAGGACCTTTGTTGGCAAAGTAATGTTTCTGCTTTTGAATATGCTATCTAGGTTGGTCATAACTTTCCTTCCAAGGAGTAAGCATCTTTTAATTTCATGACTGCAATCACCATCTGCAGTGATTTTGGAGCCCCCCAAAATAAAGTCTGACACTGTTTTCACTGTTTACCCACCTATTTCCCATGAAGTGATGGGACCAGATGCCATGATCTTCGTTTTCTGAATGCTGAGCTTTAAGCCAACTTTTTCACTCTCCTCTTTCACTTTCATCAAGAGGCTCCTTAGTTCCTTTTCACTTTCTGCCATAAGGATGGTGTCATCTGCATATCTGAGGTTATTGATAGTTCTCCTGGCAATCTTGATTCCAGCTTGTGCTTCTTCCAGCCCAGTTTTGGAGCCCCCCAAAATAAAGTCTGACACTGTTTTCACTGTTTACCCACCTATTTCCCATGAAGTGATGGGACCAGATGCCATGATCTTCGTTTTCTGAATGCTGAGCTTTAAGCCAACTTTTTCACTCTCCTCTTTCACTTTCATCAAGAGGCTCCTTAGTTCCTTTTCACTTTCTGCCATAAGGATGGTGTCATCTGCATATCTGAGGTTATTGATAGTTCTCCTGGCAATCTTGATTCCAGCTTGTGCTTCTTCCAGCCCAGTGTTTCTCATGATGTACTCTGCATAGAAGTTAATAAATGTGTTGAAAACAAAATTTCAAATCTGAGGTTATTCTTATTAGCAACAAGATTTAAAAGATATCCATTGTTTGAGCTGATGAAGACAATGCCACTAATTTAATTAGTCTCTGTCTTGAGAAAGATTGGTCTTGAGTATGAAATTCTTCAAATTTTGGATGTTGACTCTGCATTTAATCTGAACAGTGCTTGAGAAATGTCTGCTTTGGGTCTGTGAGAGGTCGTGCGCGTCTGGTAGCGTAAGGAATGTGCTTCTGCAAGACATGCTCTTCTCATTCTTAGTGAGAAGGGCTTGTTTCCTCCATAAACTCAGGTGAAATGAAAAGCTGCTCAGTCAATGAGATCTGATCACTTCTTGTCATTGGCCAGTGATTTCCTCGCATAGAAAACTCTATCCAGTGGTAAAGGAGGTTGACTCAGTACACCTTTTTGCCATAATTTTATGCTTATGTTTAGTCTTAGTTTTAAATGCTGAAAACCACTCTTTATCAGGCAAATTCAGTTCTTGATGGTACGTAAGAATGCTGGCCAGAATTTCTGAAAACTGTAGCACTTTTTCCTGCTCAAGTTATGCTGGTCCTCAAACTTGGATGGCCAGTGTCAATGAGCTCAAGTCCATTTTTTCCTAATTCTGTAGCCTGGATAGCCAGTATTAAATATTTGGACGTCAGATGGTAATTATTTGCTGTCCTGTGGTTGAGTATTTTCTTCATTTTGATTTGCAGCCATTTGATACATTCTAATGAACTTTCAGCCTGGGATAAAGGTGTATCTGTGCCTCACATTACCTACTTTTTGACACTATCTCCATTCTGTTGCATTTTGACTTGCAGTTAATATGAGTTGCAGTCATGGGTACTACTGGAGAGAATATTTTGTGGTCTATGTATAGACAGTAGTGAGTAGTTCATTTGCTGTGTGACCGTATGCTTAAATTTGCCCTGGAGAGTTCCTGTCGCTGTTGCATAATTAATAATAATTATTATTGGTATGTAATTATTGCATTTATTATTGTTTATTAATATTACCCCCTTTGTCTCCCCAAGGATCCTAGTTTGGACTGTAAGTTATAGAATCATCCTGATTTGAAACTGCAAGTTTGGTCTCAGGAGCCAATATGCTGGATTAATTTCCTAGATTTAGTAGATCTTTATTATCCTTAACTATGTCTCCAGATCCCTCCTCTCACCCTCAATACCTGCTATAATACAAATACAGCTCTGGATGGGACTAAAAACCTAGAAAACGGATAGATGGGTTACCTAGTGAAGTGAGACCTGTGAAATCTTGAAGCTTTATTTGAGGAGCTGTAGGTGGAAGAAGGTACCAGATGATGAGAAGTAAGCAGACATTGATTAACATTGGCATTTAGTATGTGCTAAATAAATGTTTGAGTTTCATAGCTGAAATAGAAGTTCACAGTGTGGGTGTCAATGAAGAGAAAGATGAGAGAGGTTGAGGCTGGGAATTTTATCATACCTGGGTTTGATTTGATTGTGAAGCGTTCCATATTTTTCATCACTGACTCGATGAATGTGAGTCTGAGTGAACTCCGGGAGATGGTGATGGACAGGGAGGCCTGGCGTGCTGCAATTCATGGGGTCGCGAAGAGTCGGACACGACTGAGTGACTGAACTGAACTGAACTGAATAGGTTGACTGCCGGAGAAGGCGATGGCACCCCACTCCAGTACTCTTGCCTGGAAAATCCCATGGACAGAGGAGCCTGGTAGGCTGCAGTCCATGGGGTCACGAAGAGTTGGACATGACTGAGCGGCTTCTCACTTCTCACTTCCATGCATTGGAGAAGGAAATGACAAACCACTCCAGTATTCTTGCCTGGAGAATCCCAGGGACCGAGGAGCCTGGTGGGCTGCCTTCTATGGGGTCACACAGAGTCGGATATGACTGAAGCGACTTAGCAGCAGCAGCCACCGCATAGGGTGACTGCAATGAGAAACTCCATAGTCACCCTGTAATGTGGAACCAAGTCTATTGGGTGGAGAAGCGTTAAGTTACGTAAGAAAAGGCTGTAAACATAACATAATATCACATTCTTCTTGAGATAAAGCTTTGCCATAAGATGAGGGAAGGGGGCCTGGGTCCTTTGGACCCTGAGGCAGAAGGAAGAGAAAGGAACTGATCTCCGCTTCAGGGATTAGAATACCCTGGAGCTCTTTATTTATTTTTGCCTGTGTTGGGTCCTCCTTGCTGCGCGGGCCTTTCTCTAGTTGCAGAGTGAGGACCGCGCCCCAGTTTCAGTGCGTGCGTTTCACCCCGGCGGCTTTCCTTGTTGCAGAGGATGAACTCTAGGGAGTGAGAGTGCGGCAGTCTTGGCTCCCGGGCCCTGGAGCACAGGCCCGGTAGTTGTGGTCCAGGCTTAGTTGCTGTGAAGCATGTGGGATCTTCCCAGAGCAGGGATCGAACCCACGTCTCTTGCATCTCCTGTCTTGGCCAGCAGATTCTTTACCACTAAGCCACCATGGAAGCCTACACCCGAGATTGTGATTTGACTGAAGTATGGTTACTTGGATTATTTTAGTTCCTTATTTGACTCACAGATTTTCTCTTTTGTGCTGTCGTTTCAGGAGCTCGTGGGGAGTAACCCTCCACAGAGAAACTGGAAAGGAATAGCCATCGCGCTGCTTGTCATCCTGGTCATCTGCTCGTTGATCGTCACCTCGGTGATACTGCTGACGCCAGGTACCTACGTTTATTCCTGGAAAAGCAAGTTGCTGTAAGGGAGAGAGGGCATGATTTTACTAGGCGATTTTTTTTCCAAGTAACTGCCTACTGTGTAATTGTGTTCCCTCAATTCTAATTCTCATTCGCCATATGGTAAAATGATGTAATATGCATTCAATGAAAAAGATCCATTGTACATGCTATGAGTTTGTCAGATAATTCCTGACTAGGGTAAATTCTTGGCATGTATTAAAATTCACAAATATTTATTTATACTTGATCAGCTTAAATAAAGACTTTGCCCTTATAAATATAATGATTTTATATGTCTCATGGTATTCTTGGGTATTCTATCAGGGATGAATTAAAATTATTAAAACAACATATACTAAGTGTGAGCTAAGGATAAACTACTTATTAGATACTACTGATGAAATAAAGGAAGCATGAAGCAGAATCATAAATCTCTCAGGGAAGAAAAACTCACAAAAATTGTCAGCAAAAGTCTACAGAAAAAAAAAAATATATATATATATAGGCATGGATTATTGAAAGTGTCAAATATAAGTTGTATAGAAGTTGAGAAGAAAGAGATAAAAACCTTCATGAGAAAGTTCACGGAGAAAATCATATGTGAAGTTGGATTTCCATGGAGAAGTAAGAATTTAGTGGCAGGAGGGTGGAGAGATTAGGACAAAGGAAAGCCTTTGCCCATGAGATAGACGTATGGGGTCACGACAGGAAAACATTACCACCATATATAAACTGTGCGTGGCTATCCATTCTCCTTTGTTGTATCAAGTGTCAACTTGTGTGGACAAAAAGATGTTCCAGTCCTCGATAAATAAACTATACAGGTATTAGACTTTATAATGGAAAAAATGCATTTTTTGACAGGTACAAAAATTGCAGGCAAATTTTCAGGTATGTTTAATTTATTGTTGCTGTTGTTTAGTCAGTCATATCCAACTTTTTGTAAACCCATATCACGCCAAGCTCCTCTATCCATGAGATTTTCCAGGCAAGAATACTGGAGTGGGTTGCTATTTCCTTACTGACTAAGTTTGAGCAAGCTCTAGGAGACAGTCAAGGACAGGGAAGCCTGGTATGCTGCAGTCCATGTGGTCACAAAGAGTCAGACACAACTGAGCAACTGAACAACAACAAATACCCTGAAACCAAGACTCAAGAAAGACACCACAAGAAAGCTACAGGCCAATATCTCTTCTGAACATAGATGCAAAAAGCATAACAAAATACTGACAAAGTGAACCAAATTACCAAACAAAAAAAGGATTACATACCATGACCAAATGGGACTTATCCCAGTAAATAAAATTTGGTTTAGCATATGAAAAATCAGGGTAGTGCACTCAGATTTGTAGAATAAAGACAGAAAAAAACAACATAATCATCTCAATAGGCACAGAATAAGCATTTGCCAAAGTTCAAAATCCCCTCTCTATAAAACACTGAATGAACGAAGAGTAGAGAGAAACCTTCCCAACCTGAAAAAGAGCATCTATAAAAAACCCACAGCTCATATTATACTTCACACTGAAATGGTTAGCAGTGATCCTGCTGCATATCAGGTTACCTTTGACAAGGGGAAGAAAAGACATCCAGGTTAGAAAGAAGGAAAGCTGTCTCTATTCATAGATGGCATGAACTTGTGTGTAGAAATCTTAGAGTCCACAAACACACTTGCATAACTAATAAATGAGTTCAGCAACATTGGAAGATGCAAAATTATACAAAAATTATTAGTATTTCTGTACACTAGTAATGAACAGTTCAAAATGAAGTTTAGAAATGATTCCACTTATATTAGTTTCAAAGGAAATAAGACATTTAGGGATCAATTTAACAATAGAAATGTAAGACTTGTGCACTGAAAACCATGAAATATAATTGAAAAGAATTAAAGATCTTAGTAAATGGAAAGATAGCCCATGCTCATGGGTCAGAGGGTGAGCCATTGTTAACAAGCAGCAGTTCCCAGAATCATCCGTAGATTCAGCTTCTCCATGTCAAAGCCCAACTGGTGTCATTGCAAAACTTGACAGGCCAACTCTGAACTTCATAGGAAAATGCAAGGCTCTCAGACCAGCCAAAATAATCTTGAAAAAGAGCAGTTAAAGGACTTACATCTATGATATTAAAATATACCCTAAAACTATAGTAAAAGTATTGTGACACTATCTGTTGTTGTTCAGTCACTCAGTCACGTCTGACTTCTTTGTGACCCCATGGATTGAAACACTCCAGGCTTCCCTGCCGTTCACCGTCTCCCAGAGCTTGCTCAAACCCATGTCCATTGAGTCGGTGATGCCATCCAACCATCTCATCCTCTGTTGTCCCCTTCTCCTCCTGCCCTCAGTCTTTCCCCGCATCAGGGTCTTCTCCAGTGAGTCAGCTCTTTGCATCCAGTGGACAAAGGATTGGAGCTTCAGCTTCAGTCCTTCCAGTGACCATGCAGGGCTGATCTCCTTTAGGATGGACTGGTTGGATCTCCTTGCAGCACAAGGGACTCTCAAGAGTCTTCTCCATCACCACAGTTCAAAAGTATCAATTCTTTGGCGCTCAGCTTTCTTTATGGTCCAACTCTCACATCCACACGTGACTACTGGAAAACCCATAGCCTTGACTAGAAGGACTTTTGTTGGCAAAGTAATGTCTCTGCTTTTGCCTAGGTTGGTCATAACTTTCCTTCCAAGGAGTAAGCATCTTTTAATTTCATGACTGCAGTCACCATCTGCAGTGATTTTGGAGCACAGAAAAATAAAGTTTGACACTGTTTCCACTGTTTCTCCATCTATTTCCCATGAAGTGATGGGACCAGATGCCATGATCTTCGTTTTCTGAATGCTGAGCTTTAAGCCAACTTTTTCACTCTCCTCTTTCACTTTCATCAAGAGGCTCCTTAGTTCTCTTCACTTTCTGCCAAAAGGGTGGTGTCATCTGCATATCTGAGGTTATTGATATTTCTCCTGGCAATCTTGATTCCAGCTTGTGCTTTCTCCAGCCCAGCATTTCTCATGATGTACTATTGCAGGGTGACAATAGACAGCCCTGATGTACTCCTTTCCCTATTTGGAACCAGTCTGTTAGGAAACTGTTTGTCAGATATGACACCAAAAGCACAAGCAACCAAAGGAAAAAATAGATAACACTTCCATCAACATAAACATATTTTGTGTTTCAAAGGTCACTATGGAGAAGCTGAAAAGAGAACCCCCAGGATGGGAGAATATATTTGCAAATCATATATTCAATAAACATTTAGTATTCAGAGTATACAAAGAGTTCTTACAGCTTAAATCGTGCAACAAACAGTCCATTTTTAAATGGGTAAAGAATTTGAACATTTCTCCAAAGAAATACAAATGGCCAGTAAGTCTAAGAAAACATGCTCCATATCATTGATCTTCAGGGAAATGCAAATCAAAGCATAGTAAGGTACCGCTTCATACTCAGCAGGATGGAGAGAGAGATATATGTATAATTTTATACGTGTTTTTGGCACTATTTTTAAAGGTTGCAGTCCAGTTACAATTATTGCGAAATACTGCATATATTCCCCACAGTATAGAGTAAGCCCTTGTAACCGGCAGTGCCCTCACCAGTGTGCGTCCCCACCCTTGCATGGCCCGCCCTCCCTCAGCCCACGCTAACCGCTAGTCTGTGTCATCTGTGAGTCTGCTGGTTTTTTGTTATCTTCACTAGTTTGCTGTTCTTTTTAGATTCCACGTATAAGCGAGATCACACAGTGTTTGTCTTTCTCTGCCTGACTTATTCACTTAGCATAATACCCTTCAATTCAGATTAAAAAATGTATTTTTTTAATGGCAAATCGCAAATATTGGTGAGGAAGGGGAAAAATTAGAAGCTCATACAGTACTAGGAGGAATGTAAAACTGCGTAGCCTCTTTGACTAAGGTGAAGTGGTGAAAGTGAAAGTTGCTCTGTCTGACTCTTTGGGACCCCATGGATTGTATCTCACCAGGCTTCTCTGTCCATGGAATTTTCCAGGCAACAGTGCTGGGGTGGGTTGCCATTTCCTTCTCCAGGGACAGATGTCTGTAGAGACATTCCAATAATTGTAGCTTGTTCTGTGAGTGAGGTTTATGATGAGACCAGAGTTCCTGGGTCACTTGGACTCACGATTCAAATCAGAGCATCTGACTGAACAGGAAAACATCCATGCAGCATTGAAATCTAGATGCGCAGCTCTGAGAGGGATTGGGAAAGGGAACTGGGAAAGGCACATACTCTTCTTTGGAGAAGGCAATGGCACCCCACTCCAGTACTCTTGCCTGGAGAATCCTGTGGACGGAGAAGCCTGGCGGGCTACAGTCCATGAGGTCGCAAAGAGTCGGACTCGACCCAGCAACTTCACTTTCACTTTCTAGACTCTTCTATTTTATAATTTTGCTGACATTTTATATTAAAAATTAATTCGTAAAAGTTGGGGACTTTGGCACCTATTTTTAATTAATAGAAAAGAAGTGAGATCTCCTTCAGAAATCGTGAAGCGTGTGTTCCTACGTTTGCTTTTCTCTGAGCACAAGTGTAGTGTGTACAACGACCACTGAAGATCTGATGATATGAGTGCCCGTCGCTCACTTCGGGAGTTACAGAACAGCAGTGGTTTGGGTAGTCTGCAGTTACTCCCATCCCCCTCCTCCCCAAGGTGCGTGAGCATTCCTGTCACCCAGAATCCTAGGGCTCATGCATCCATCACTTCAAAGGGAGATGGGAGGGCTGCTGGAGGCTCCCCTCATGCCTGCGGTCCAGGGCAACCAGGCTGGGTGGGAAATGTCTAAGACTGAACAACTTCATGCCCGGGACATACCCTTTCAGATGCCCTACTCAGCATCAGGCAGAGAGCCGTCTCTGCGTCTTCCCAGCTGTATAAGGAGCCATGCCTGTCTCTCTTCTCTCAAATGCAGCTGCTAATCCTGAAAGCTTTTTACA
Organism: Litocranius walleri; assembly: GCA_006410535.1. Lineage (NCBI taxonomy): Eukaryota > Metazoa > Chordata > Mammalia > Artiodactyla > Bovidae > Litocranius > Litocranius walleri. The sequence continues at coordinate 1,048,202 of SJYG01000489.1, read as the reverse complement.
TTCAGTTCTTGTGCGGCCGGAACCATCCCAGCAGCATCTCTTCTGCAGTAAATAAGAGAGCACAGAACACGCCACACTGTTCTCTGTTTGAATGCTGACGGCCAGTTGCCAGGGGCAACCACAATGAGGGTGAGGCTCTGGTGAATCCCTGAGTTCCAGGAAAGGCTTTGAGTGGGATTTCTTTTATCTGTCTGTTAAATAAAGCTGTGGCTGAGCCTGCCTGACCCTGTGGTCCTATTGGACTTTCATAGGTAGGGTTTCTCTGGGCTGTGCTGTTGGAGGGCTGTGTGTCCTAGGTTTAGGGTGGTCGGACGGGCTGGTTCAGTAGTGAGTGCCTCCCATCACTGGCTTTCTGCATCACTCTCCCTTGACGCAGCAGTGGCTTTTCTTGCAGCGTCAGAATTCCGCCAGACACAAAAGGATGTCAGATCATTCAGAGCCTTCTCAAATTTACCTATATGTAGACAATCACATTGACTAATAATGCCTATCCATCGATCAAACATGAAGGATCCCTGTGAGGGGCTGAGGGCATCGAGCTAAGTGCTGGACGCACTGTGGGCAGAGAAGAGGCACATATTCTCCACGACAGCACAGATCCAGTGAGAAAGACAGAGTGCACGCGGAGAATTCCCCACCATGCCAGAGATGGGCATACCAGACCACCTGACCTGCCTCCTAAGAAACCTGGATGCAGGTCAAGGGGCGACAGTTAAGAGCCAGACATGGAACAACAGACTGGTCCAAAATTGGGAAAGGAGTACATCAAGGCTGTATATTGTCACCCTGCATATTTAACTTACATGCAGAGTACTTCATCTGAAATGCTGGGCTGGATGAAGCACAAGCTGGAATCAAGATTGCCATGAGAAATATCAATAACCTCAGATATGCAGATGACACCACCTTTATGGCAGAAAGCAAAGAACTAACAAGCTTCTTGAAGAAGGTGAAAGAAGAGAATGAAAAAGCTGGCTTAAAACTCAACATTCAGAGAACTCAGATCATTACACCTGGTCCCATTACTTCATGGTAAATAGGTGGGGAAACAATGGAAACAGTGAGAGACTCTATTTTCTTGGGCTCCAAAATAACTGCGGACAGTGACTGCAACCATGAAATTAAAAGATGCTTGTTCCTTTGAAAGAAAGCTATGACAAACCTAGACAGCATATTAAAAAGCAGAGACATTACTTTGCTAACACAGATCCATATAATCAAAGCTATGGTTTTAACCGTAGTCATGTAGGGATATGAGATTTGGACCATGAAGACTGAGCATGCTGGTATTGAAGAAGACTCTTGAGAGTCCCTTGGACTGCAAAGAGATCAAACCAGTCAATCCTAAAGAAAATCAACCCTCAATATTCATTGGAAGGACTGATGCTGAAGCTCCAATATTTTGGCCACCTGGAGTGAAGAACTAACTCACTGGAAAAGACCCTGATGTTGGGAAAGATTGAAGGCAGGAAGAGAAGGGGATGACAGAGGACGAGTTAGCTAGGTGGCATCACCAACTCGATGGAGATGAGTTTGAGCAAGCTCCAGGAGATGGTGAAGGACAGGGAAGCCTGATGCGCTGCAGCCCAGGGGGTCAGAAAGAGCTGGGCATGCCTGAGTGACTGAACAGTCATTAAGCAAAAATAAAATAGAAGTTACAGGTCAGGCTTGGAGGCTTCCCCAGCAGCTCAGATGGTAAAGAATCTGCCTGCATTGCAGGAGACTCAAGCCCAATCCCTGGATCAGGAAGATCCCCTGGAGAAGGGAATGACTACACACTCCAGTATTCTTGCCTGGAGAATTCCATGGACAGAGGAGCCTGGTGGGCTGTAGTCCATGGGGTCACAGAGTCAGATACGACTGAGCAACTTTCACTTTCATTTTTGGTTAAAGACCTGTTGTGTTGTGAATTACTGAATCTTTGACCTAACACACGGCACGGCCATCACCTTGTCCACGGTCCCCAAAGTACCTGCACACCCCCCTCTATCTTCCTGGTGTCTCCACAAGCCACGGCAGGAGTGGCTTTCCCCCTGTGAGGGAGGACGTTTAGGTCTGAAGAGTAGGGCGTCCGGTAGTAATAACACCCTGGACCTGTATGCACAGTCTTGAGTGCACCCCTTCCAGACTTGCTGCTGCTTCCTAGGCTGGCCTGAAACTCACGTCACGTATTTAGACAATTATCTTTTCAAGTGCTACCTCTTCTCAGTCTTGTATTTTGGTTTGTCGAAACTCAGAGTGCAGTATCCACTTTCTACTTAACCCTGAAATCCATTCCAGATTCCTTGGATTCAGTCTTTCGGCAAAAACATTTCTGAGTACGTGTGGGTCCCTTTCCTACTTGGGAAGTATCCTTGGGAAGGGTCGTGATGGAGTGCACCTTTGGTGCCTCAGGCTTTCAGAGAGCGTCGTGGCGATACCTTACTTCTGAGCGACAAGTAACTTTGTTCTGTACTGCAGCCTAATTATCACCAGTTGTGCACAATTTATGTTTTAAAAATCAAATTAAAAGTGTGTAAGGCAATCTTAGTTCCAAAGGGATTAACCAGATGAGAATGTGTCCTTTTCAGTTCTGTCATTCATTTCTCCCTTGCTAGTCTGTGCTCTTTTCTTAATTTCTCTTTGGAATAATAGACTCAAAGTTACCTTTTTTATTTTCAGATATTAAATATATGTCTGCGATAGGTCACACACAGCATATGCCTTTTTTTTGCAGTTATAACTCTTGTATTCTGATGAAAAGGACTCTGATAATCTTTAGTACCACAGTTATGGTTGTAGGAGCTTAAAAACCCACCAGGATCATATTTGCATTAAAATATCCCTGACATTTGACTTTTATGGATTTTCACTGTAGAGAAGATGGACACTGGTTTGTGACGGAAAACATTAGGATACTTTAGGTGGTATAAAAATGAGAAGTTTTGGGTATTTGGAAGTCTTATTGAAGGTAAACTTTTAAGGCAAAGCAGAGGTTATCAGAATATAAGACTCATTAATCTTTAGGGTGGGAACAAAATATAGAAATGATTGTTACAGAATGGAAATTTCATAACTATCTGATTATATCTGATGTCTATAACTGCATTGCTAGCTCTCAGCTTATCTTTTTTTAAAAATGTTCAATTCGACGCAATAGGCTTTACTGAGAGGGAGAGAAATCTAGCAAATTGGCATACAGCTTGTAAATTAGATTCTGCTCTAAGAGAATGTAAGCTCATGCAAGTCAGAAACAAGCATTCTGAAATTACGCCACAGTCAAAAGAAGAGGAGGTGGGTTTATGTGGGAAAATTATATGTTAAAATTACATATAAGAGAATCCTTCCACTTAATAGTTGCTACTGCTAGTTGTCTGAGTTTTGTAACAAAATATCCATGGATTCTTTTAATAGACTTGGCTTTTTAAAAGCAGTTTTAGGTTCCAGCCACATTGAGAGGAAGGTTGAGTTACCCAGGGGATAGCCTTTGCATGCCCAGAAAAGCATGGTATCCCCACCGTGAACATCCCTCCCCAGCTGGGGCCTTTGTGACAGTTTGTGAACCTGCGTTGATACGTCGTCGTCAAAGTCCACAGCTGACAGTGAGGTTCACCCTCAGGGTGCACGGTCTGTGGCATTGGACGGATTTAGAATCGCATGAATCTGCCTTTACTGTATCGTATGGGGTAGTTTCACTGCCCTAAAAGTCCTCTGTGCCCTGTCTGTCCATCCTCCCTCCCCCTGTAATGCCTGGAGCCACTGATTGTTGCTGTTGTTTTCATTGTTTCCATGTGTGTGTGCTAAGTCACTTCAGTCATGTCTGACTCTTTGCAGCCCTGTGGACTGTAGCCCGCAGGCTCTTTTGTCCATGAGATTCTCCAGACAATAATACTGGAGTGGGTTGCCATTTCCTCCTCCAGGGGATCTTCCCGCCCAAGGACTGAACCCTCATCTCTTATGTCCCCTGCATTGACAAGTGGGTTCCTTACCACGCGTGCCACCTGGAAGACCCCATCTCCATAGTTTTGTCTTTTCCAGAGTGTCATATGGCTGGATCGTACAGCATGTACCCTTTTCAGATTGGCGTCTTGTCACTTGGCAGTGTGCGCTCAAGGCTCCTTCCTGGAGGAACTGTCATCGCTGGATAGTTTATTTACTTTTTTGTTGCTGTTTTTCAGTTGCTAAGTTGTGTCCTACTCTTCTGAGACCCTCGCCCCCATGGACAGTAGTCCACCAGGCACCTCTGTCCATGAGTTTCTCCAGGCAACAATATTGGAGTGGGTTGCCATTCCTTCTCCAGGGGATCTTCCTGGACCAGGGATCAAACCTGTTCTCCTGCATTGTCTGACAGATTACTTACCACTGTGCCACCAAGGAAGCCTTATTTCTTTTCAGCACTAAATAATATCCCAGTGTCTAGCTGTACCTCTCGACCCATTTACCCACTGAGAAACATCTTGATTGCTTCCAAGTGTTGATGGGTATGAACAAAGCTGCTGTGAACATTTGCGTGAAGGTTCTGGGTGGGACATACATTTTCAGTTCCTCTGGTAGTACCAAGGAGCATGATCACTGGACCGTCTGATGAGTGTGTTTAGTTCTGGGGGAAACCACCAAGCCATCTTCCCGAGGACCTCACCACGGTGACCCCCACCAGCAGGGAATGAGCGTTCCCCTTGCTCCACACACTCACCAGCATTCGGTGTTGTCAGTGTCTCAGATTTTCTGATTGGTCCTTCTAATTGGCGTGAAGTGGTAACCCGGTGTTTTAAGCCTATCCTTTTAAAATTCTGGGACAGACGTTTTAAAAACATTATGTATTTGCATACAATATTCTAATGTTTAATGAATTTTCAAACTGAACAGAGTACATAGCCTGCACCCAAATCAGAAGTACCAGAATGCAGCCAGTGTCCCCAGGCTGCCCCAGGCCCATTCTCATCATTCATCTCCCCAAAGGCAGCCTAATTTCTAACGCCATAAAATAATTTTGCATGATGTTATGTATCTTACATTTCATTATTCATGTAATCGTGTGTGTTTTTTATAGCTGGTTCTTTGGTTCAGTGTGTTCATGCGTTTTAATGTTATATTTTAAGTCCTGTTTGTACCCAGTTTTCAGCTGATGATGAATTATCTCTTCATGAGGTCTCATATCATCCCTATGGAAATTGCACAATACCAGTAATTTAATAACTTCTGTTCATTTCTTAACAAGTGATATATGCCTTACTATTTCCTGTTGGGGTTTTTTTGTAGAAATATTGTTTCCTGCCCATTTTTTATAGGCATCTTCTCTCTGTTCTCCTTCCTACATTAAACTCATCCCCCATGTCCCAGCCCTGTCATCGTCCATCTATTATCAATGACTGTGACAGGTGTCCTGTCATGGGACATATGGGGTACTTTATAGATCTCTGGGGTGTTGTTCATTTGCACTTGGGCATCTGTGGTTGTGTCTGTAGATTCTTTGCACACCAGCCAGCTGATAAACTGAGTAAACAGTGTGTGTCTCTGTTTTTGCTCCTCTTCTTGCTGTTGTTTCTGATTACAGTTACTGTGTCAGTGCTAAGGAAGACTAATGTTATAAATGGGTGGTGCAGACAGTGTCTGTCATGAAAATCCAGAATGTAGGAGAAATCGCTGAGGACAGGAAGCATGTGTGGAAGATATTTCCGAGGATGAAGAATATGAAAGACATACCTTGTGTTAATGGGAGGGAATCCAGGAAGGAATGTCGCCGTGAACCATAATGAGCCAGGTGTGTTTGCTGGGCAGCAGATAGATGCCTGGCCTGGAAGCACCAGCAGGATGTGACGAGTGTTAGGAGGGTCTGAGGCACTGAGTTCCGGATTTTACTCTAACGGTTCCTACAATCTGGAACAATTTATACATTCTAACTACTTTTATTGTGATAAACCCACAGATGATGATCTTACCATTTACCCTGATGCTGGGAAAGATTGAGAACAGGAGGAGAAGGGAGCAACAGAGGATGAGATGGTTGGATGTCATCACTGACTCTTTGGACATGGGTTTGAGCACACTCAGGGAGATAGTGATGAACAGGGAAGCCTGGTGTGCTGCAGTCCATGGGGTCACAAGAGTCTGACATGACTTAGACACTGAACAACAGTTGATCTTGCCGTTGGAAGGGGGAGAGGCTCATAAAAATATGTGGATACATTTCAGGAAGCTCATGGATCTAGTCAGTCCATTAACCATCTTGGAATCATCTTGAGCATTTATCCAAGCTCAGATGTTAGTAGGTATCCATTAGAGTACTTTTATCCATACGGAACAAATACCTAACTAAAATACTGTAATTCAAATGGTAGGTGTTTATCATGTTTTCCCAAACAAGAAGTCCAGACCTAGCCAGTCCCAGGATGATTCAGTGGCTCAAAGACCATGTTGCTCTGCTGCTATCATCTTAATGTTGGCAAAGTAGCTGCAGTGGCACCATGCATCTCATCTCACACCCTCACCAAAAGGAAGGGAATATTAGAACCTGCCTAATGTATTTCTGTCTTTTTCCAAAACTAGCCAGGAGGCAGCTTGTTCATATAACGGTATTACATGAACTCCCTTAGCTGTAAGGGTTGAGAGAGCATGTATTTCATGGAAATTCACCTCTGCTGAGTTGACAGAGGGCCGTGGCTCTTGGGGAGGCAGCATAGTGCCTGCCACAATAAGTAATGAGACTCCTTGATTTATGAAATACTTGAGGAATGAGGCCTGCATTCCTTGAACTTGAACGGTGAGTTTGCACCATTCTTTAAATTGAAACAAATCTGAAAAGAGGGAGTTCTGACAGATTCTCATGAAAGAAAAAATTAATTTATACTGCTACTAACCTTACAGTTAGTTGCAAGCTTCCAAAGTCTTGAGAAGTGGGTCCCTAGGAGAATCTTAACAGTCTCTCTTCTGGCTTTTCATCATTAGTTCTAGAAGGATTGTTAGGTGAATCTTGCTTATTTATTGAATCCTTACACTAAAGAGCCATTTATCGCAAGGATGACGGTAGATGCTCATTATTCATACTTGCATGAAGACTCTAAGTTAAGGCAAGTGTGCCTACATATTTATCCAAAAAGGGGCACTTTTCAAAGTGTTCCTACATTATGCATGCTACTTTAAAGGCACAGTTGCCTGTAAGCCCTGAAAAGGAGTATGTCTTATCTTGGCACTCTGGTTTTCTCTGGAGTCCACTGCTTGGCTTAGAGGAGAGCCTGTTGGTAAATTTCACTTGGATTTTGGGAGCCTTTGAGACCATGTGTTACAAGGGGCTTGCTGATCCAGGAGGTGCTATTTTAAGGAAGACTCTGACCAGTTAGGACCCAAAGGTAGCAATTCAGGAGTCTAAGCTGAATTTCTTCGTATAAGTCAGAGCACAGAAATCGATGGAAATAATAAAACCAGAGAACTAGAGAGAAGTTGTCCACAATGTATTAGGCAGCTCAGGGGACTGAAGAGGATGAAGTTAAATCACCTGCCTTCTCTTTGAGACATAACTCTCACCTTAAACCCTGGTTCAGCAACATTGATCGCTTAAGGAGGAGTAATAGATATATGCACTTTCTTGGGTTGGTGTTTCATATTCCCCAAATCCCTGATTATCTGTGCTTTTAGGTGAGGTGATAAAATCACAGAAAACAGGTTAAGTGATAATTTATAGAACCTCAGATCTAATCAGTCTTTTTTTCCCCATTGCTTTCCTTTATCCAGATTCTTTTTTTTTTTTTCAATATCCTTTTAAAAGTTCAGGAAATGTATGACTGTTGCATTTTCAGAGGCTACCTTATCAAGTGGTGGGTCAGTTGGAAATGGGAGCAAAGGTTGAGGGATGAGGCAGAAAAAAGGCAGTTCCCAGGAGATGCCCATGTCCCAACGCCTGGAGCCGTCATCCTAGGAGAGCGCTTCCTTGCAGATGCGGGGTCTTCTTGGGCTATCCAGGAGGCAGAGGGAAATGTGACAGAGAGACAGGAGAGAAGGCCATGCGGCCCGGAGTCAGAGGCTGGAGTGATTCGGCCCCGAGTCATGGAGCACCCAGAGCGGTGGGAGCTGGAAGAGACACAGACAGGATTAGTGGGGGAGGCTCAAGAGAGAGGGGACACAGATACACAGGCACACAGACACACACACAGACACAGATACATAGACACAGGCACACACAGACACACACACACACAGGCACACACACAGACACACACAGATAGACACACAGACACACAGGCACACAGACACACAGGCACACACACACACAAGCACACACACACACAGGCACACACACACACACACAGGCACACACACACACACAGATACATAGACACAGGCACACACAGATACACACACACAGGCACACACACAGATACACACACAGGCACACGCACACACAGATACATACGCACACACAGGCACACACAGACACACACACACAGGCAAACACACAGACACACACACACAGATACACAGACACAGGCACACACAGACACAGGCACACACAGACACACACACACAGATACACACACACACAGAGACACAGACACAGGCACACAGATACACAGACACACAGACACAGGCACACACACATAGATACAGACACACAGGCACACACACACAGACACACACACACAAAGGCACAGACACAGAAACACACAGACACACACACACAGGCACACACACACACATACAGACACACACAGACACAGATACACAGACAGACACAGATATGCACACACAGACACACACACACACACAAAGACAGACCCACAGACATAGATACACAGACACACACACACACACCCAGACACACACACACACACACATGTGCACATGCTTATGGCCGATTCACGTTGTATGGCAGAAATCAATATAACTGTAAAGCAATTCTCCTCCAATTAAAGCATTTCTAAGATTGTCCCCTAAAGCTCCCAAGGAGCCCACCTTGATTTTGGCCCATTTAAACTGATTTTAGGCTTCTGGGCTCCAAAAACCATGGGAGAATAAATTTCTCTTTTAAATGATCAGATCTGTGGCAACGTGTTAAAACAGTCCAAAGAAGCTGATAACAAAGGGAAGCATTACTAAATGCCTTCAGTAATTTTACGGTGGCCACATCTTGAAGGCAGGCGTGTAAGTGGACCCCGGAGCCAGCAGAACTAGAGAGAGGCACTGGGTACTTTGGACGCCGTGGCCCCGGTGACGGCCTCGCCGTGAGGCCTGCCCCTGCTTCCCCGGCCTCTCCCGCTGAGCACCCACACCGGCTCCTCTCCCCTCCCTGGGGGCTCCTCTCAGCTTTAAAATGGGACTCTCTCTCATCAAGTTCATTCACATTAAGATATACACCCGCCTCTCTAAAAACTGGAGAGGGAAAGACGGTGTCTGCCTCCCACACTGACGTATTTCATTATTTTTGCTGTTCAGTTGTGTCCTACTCTTTGCGACCCCGTAGATTGCAGCATGCCAGACTTTCCTGTCCTTCACTATCTCCTAGAGTTTTCTCAAACTCGTGTCCATTGAGTCAGGGATGCTATCTAACCATCTCCTCTGTCGTCCCCTTCTCCTCCTGCCCTCAATCTTACCCAACATCGGGGTCTTTTCCAGTGAGTTGACTCTTCACATAAGGGGGCCAAAGTACTGGAGCTTCAGCCTCAGCATCAGTCTTTCCAATGAATATTCAGGGTTGATTTCCGTTAGGATTGACTGGTTTGATCTTGCTGTCCAAGGGACTCTCAAGAGTCTTCTCCAGCACCACAGTGCTCAGCCTTCTTTATCGTCCAGCTCTCACATCCATACATGACTACTGGAAAAACCATACTTTTGACTGTGCACACGGTTGTTGACAAAGTGATGTCTTTGCTTTTTGATATGCTGTCTAGGTTTGTCATAGCTTTTCTTCCAAGGAGCAAGCATCTTTTAACTTAATAGCTGAAGTCACCGCCGGCAGTGATTTTGGAACCCAAGAAAAACATTCATTAAACACATACAGACTCTACTTAACAATTCAAATAAACTTAAGAGCAGGAACCAAATTAAAATAAATACAGGTCAATCAACAAAGTCAATAAATTTCAAATTAAGAAACAGTCATTTTGTGTGGCAGAAGATGAGGTTCCTGAAACTAAATCACCCCTTAAACGTGTTTGGGTGTTTGTTGTGACACCGATGTTTTGGGTTGGACATGGCACTGGACGTGCCTGCTCGTGCCTCACTGGGTAAAGCGTTGCCCTGCCCACCATGTCTCTGCTGGGAGCTGCACTCTTTGTTCACAGAGATCCCTGTGCTTCTGGGAGAACAAGTTAGCTGACTCGGCGTTGGTGTGTCATGAAGACGCAGGCTCATTCAGGCAATTAATTTGGGTATGAGTGTATTTTTATGATCAGAATATAACTTCGTTAATATTTATTGCCCAAATAATATGAATAAACAGAAAAACAGTGAAAAGGGTATTAACAATTACAATTAAAGTAAAAATAATAATGCTTTTCTCATACTATCCGCGCTACAACCAGTCCCTCGGGATCATTGCTTTGGACCATTTCTGATTTTAAATCTTCCAGTATTTATTTCTTTAATCGTAATGTTACGTTCATATATCAGTATTCACAGACAGCCTCCCATCCAAGTAGAACATTTGACTCACATTTCCTCCTGCTTTCTTTGCTCCACTCTGGGTTGGAGAAACTATCAGGTTATTTTCAGCTCCTCTAGACAGGGGTGCCCAACCTGCAGGCCATGGGCCGGTACCTCCTGTCACAGCAGCGGCCGCATTAGATTAGAAATGAAGTGCACAGCAAATGTGCTGGGCGTGAATCATCCCTAAACCATCCTCTCCCATCCTGCCCTCCCCCATGTGTGGAAAACTGCCTTCCATGAAACCCATCCCTGACGCCAAGAGAGGTTGGGGACCGCTGCTCTAGAGATCTCTTTCATAAGTTCCTATGAAAATGTCTTTACAAATGCGTTTCCTGTTCTGCTGATCTTCAGTGGAGTCTCCTGGCTTCTCACCAGACAAGAGAGAAGTTGGTGCCCGGACGATCTTCCACTCCATCCTACATGGTCCCTCCAGCTCTTCCTCCCAGCTCTCATCGGTGACACATGCACCATCCCACTTAATAAAATCCCCCACCAAACGGTTGATTTTAAAATGGAAAATTCTAACACAACACTATAAATCAACTGTCCTTACGAAAAAGAACGCAGATCTTTAAAACAAAAGCAAAAGCATTTTGCTTCTGTGTTGAAAACAATGAATTCATCTAAGTATCAAGAATGGGTTGCAGCTTTACCATTTACTACAAAGTCTATGGATAATCACCTAAAAATCTGTGAAAAATAAAAAAGTTATTCCAAATAAATAGATAAATAAATTTTTAAATGGATAATTAATTTAAAATATTGACAATGTTTTGCTTAGACATGTATTTATCTTTAAAACCTGACAAAGCCATAGCAAGAGAGAAATTGTAGTACTTTGTCACAAAACAGCGTGTCTAGAGGCGTTCAGGTCAAATAGACTGTTCAATAGCTGCAGCTCATTTATTCTTATTTGGACTTTGACTTTAGTAAACAGACCTGTTTTCTTAACAATCTTAATGGATTGTTTCTATTTGAAATTAGAAAGTAAAACTATCTTCATTGCAGACAAAATGAAAAAGTTGTGTAGATAATGCTAATACATTTAGGGGTAGTTTTAGAAAGAACATGGAATACAAGGTCTATATTCAAATAATAATTGTATGTCTTAGGCACTAGCAGCAAAACTTTGGAAATTGAAATTTTGAAAATGCTAGTTGTATTATTTGCCTGGGCTGACCTAATGAAGCCACAGAGTGGATTCAAAGAGCAGAAATGTATTTTCTCACGGTTCTTGAGTCTTGAGGCCCCAGGTGAAGGGCCAGCAGGGCTGGTTTCTAGTGTGGCCTCTCCTCCTGGCTGCAGATGGACCTGGTCCCTGGGTCTCACATCGCTTTTTCTCTGCTTGGATGCACAGGGGGAGAGAGAGAGCTCTGTCTCTAGTCCTGTCTCCCTACAAGGAGACCAGTGCCCCTGGGCCAGAGCCCCACGTTTACGATCTCATTTCACCGCCTCCTTCAAGGCTCTGTCGCCAGATATAGTCACACTGCGGATTAAGGCTTCCACATATGAACTGGAGAGAGAGGAGTCTGTTCAGTCCATAACACCAGTACATATGGACATCTGATGTGAAGAACTGACTCATTGGAAAGACCCTGAGGCTGGGAAAGATTGAGGGCAGGAGAAGGGGACAGCAGAGGATGAGATGGTGGGATGGCATCACCAACTCGGTGGACATGAGTTTGACCTAACTCCGGGAGTTAACGATGGACAGGGAGGCCTGGTGTGCTGCAGTCCACGGGGCCACAAAGAGTCGGACATGACTGAGCAATATGGACATCTTTGCTGTGTATTATTTTGCCTACACAGTCTGACCTCTGGCCTTCAAAGATTTACATCCATCCCACATACAAAGTATATCCACTCCATTCTAAGAACCCAGAAGTTTGAAACTATTCCAGAATCAATTCAAAGTCCAAAATTTCATCAGCTCAGCAGTCCCAAATGCCATCATCTAAATAATCTCAATGAGTTGTGAGTAAGACTCTGGGTGTGCTCTATCCCAGGGCACAGTTCATCATGATTGTGAGCCTGTGGAACTAAAGAAATAAATGGTGTCTTCTCCTGAAAGTAACGGTGAGACAGACATAGGGTAACGGTTATAAGTACTTCTGTTCCCAAAAGGAGAAATTTGAAGGGGAAAAGGGGTTACCAGTTCCAAAGCACTTCTAAATGCACTTGGGCGTGCTCCTGTGTGTAAAGTCCTGGGAATAATGGTCTGCAGATTGTAACTCTGTCCTCTGGGGGTCATGTTTGTTCTTCATGAAAGGCAGCATGAGTTTGTAGCGGAGTAGTTTTATCAGCATATTTCTTGTCTGAGGAGGCTGGAGGTCTGCCAGCCTTCTTTTATTTCATAGTCTCTCTGTCCTTTTCAGTCCAAGCTGGCAGAGCTTCTGCAGATATACAATTCTTAAGAACCTGTGGGTTTCCTATGTATGTCACGGGCATTCATTCCATTAGACCAGAGACACCCCCCATAGGGGTTAGCGAGATACTCCCATCTCTATGTTTGGCTTCTGCTGAGACAGCTGAGAAGGTTATGAGTTACACAGTTAGGCTCTTCAATGAGAGTTTTACTTGACTGAATACTCTGTGATTTTGATCTTGCAGTCATATTGGCAAAAGTATGTTAAGCCACATCTAGTGAAATGAATTTCTCAACTTTTGCATTTTTTACAGTCTGGATAAGGGGAGATAAGTCTCCAAAGGAAATACAGAAATAGCCAATAAACACATGAAAAGATGCTCAACACTATTAGGGTTGAAACATTATTCACTCATAAAAAGGAATGAAGTGCTGGTATGTATTATTACATATTATCATATGGATGAAACTTGAAATATACCAATAAAAAAGACCAAGTTATTAGATGACTCCATATGAATTACTCATACTAACCAAATGTATAGATACAGAAAACAAATATTTCATTGCTTAGGATTGGGAAGAAATGAGTGGACGTGGAGAGTGACTGCTAATGGTTATGGAGTTTAGAGAGGAATAACGAAAATGTTCTAAACTTAGGTCATAGCGTTGCTGCTGTTGTTCAGTTGCTTAGTCGCGTCCGACTGTTGTGACCCCGTGAATAGCAGCACACAAGGCTTCCCTCTCCTTCACTGCCTCCTGGAGTTTGTTCAAACTCATGTCCATTGAGTTGGTGATGCCATCCAGCCATCTCCTCCTCTGTCGTCCCCTTTTCCTCCTGCCCTCAATCTTTCCCAGCATCAGGGTCTTTTCCAATGAGTCAGCTCTTCGCATCAGGTAGTCCAAGTACTGGAGCTTTAGCTTCAGCATCAGTCCTTCCAATGAATATTCAGGGCTGATTTCCCTTAGGACTGACTGGTTTGATCTCCTTGCAGTCCAGGGGACTCTCAAGAGTCTTCTCCAGCACAGTTCGAAAGCCTCAGTTCTTCTGCGTGCAGCCTTCCTTATGGCCCACCTCTGCTGGAAAAACGCTAGCTGTGCCTGTGTGCACCTTTGCCGACAAAGTGATGTCTCTGCTTTAGACTATGCTGTCTAGGTTTGTCCTAGCTTCTCTTCCAAAGAGCAAGTGTCTTTTAACCTCATGGCTGCAGTCACTGTTCTCAGTGATTTTGGAGCCCAAGAAAATAAAATTTATCAGTGCTCTCACTTTACCCCTTCTGTTTGCCAAGAAGGGATGGGACTGGATGCCATGATCTTAGTTTGTTTTTTTTTTAATACTTTACTCTACTTTACAATACTGTATTGGTTTTGCCATACATTGACATGAATCAGCCACATGTGTACACGATCTCCCAATGCCGAAGCCCCCTCCCACCTCCCACCCCACACAGTCTCCCCGGGTCGTCCCGTACACCAGCCCCAAGCATCCTGTATCCTGTATTGAACATAGACTGGTGCTTCATTTCTTATATGATAGTATACATGTTTCAGTGTCATTCTCCCAAATCATCCCACCCTCTCTCTCTCCCTCAGAGGCCAAAAGTCCGTTCTATACCTCTGTGTCTCTTTTGTTGTCTCACATACAGGGTCATCGTTACTATCTTTCTAAATACCATATATATGTGTCAGTATACTGTATTGGTGTTTTTTCTTTCTGGCTTACTTCACTCTGTATAATCGGCTCCAGTTTCATCCATCTCATTAGAACTGAGTCAAATTTATTCTTTTTAAGGGCTGAGTAATACTCCATTGTGTATATGTACCACAGCTTTCTTATCCATTCATCTGCTGATGGGCATCTAGGTTGTTTCCATGTCCTGGCTATTATAAACAGTGCTGCAATGAACATTGGGTTACATGTGTCTCTTTCAATTCTGGTTTCCTCGGTGTGTATGCCCAGCAGTGGGATTGCTGGGTCATAAGGCAGTTCTATTTGCAATTTTTTAAGGAATCTCCACACTGTTTTCCATAATGGCTGTACTAGTTTGCATTCCCACCAGCAGTGTAAGAGGGTTCCCTTTTCTCCACATCCTCTCCAGCATTTATTGCTTGTAGACTTTTGGATCGCAGCCATTCTGACTGGTGTGAAATGGTACCTCATTGATCTTAGTTTTCTGAATGTTGAGTTCAAGCCAGCTTTTTTCACTCTCCTCTTGCACCCTCATCAGGAGGCTCTTTAGATCCGCTTCACCTTCTGCCATTAGAATGGCATCATCTGCATATCTGAGGTTGTTGATATGTTACCTGGTTTAAATGTCATTGTTCCTAAGCCATTGATAGTGAAGCATAACTAAATTTATTTTTTCATTATCTCAAGAATCTACTGAAGAAATCATGAGTAGTATGTACAGCAGACATCATTTCTTATTGTACTTTTACTATTAGAAGAGAAAAGAAATCTGATTGGAATTATTGGACCCAATCTCTAACCGTATCTGGCACAGAGCGCTCATTTAGCACTGACACGCAGGCACGGTAAGGGACATGTTCCCTCTGTGTTCACTGAGCTTTTTCCTTCTCTGCACAGCTGTGTTAGGGTGCTTGTTAATGGAAAAGGCTGCAGCGACTTGCTTCTCAGCAAACTCTGTGTCACTGGAACTTGTGAATTAACAGTGCAGACACTGAAAAATGAAAAATTGATTTCCACATGTTCTTCCTTAGGTGTTTGTATGGAAACGCACACAGATTATCAACTTCTATAGAAATAACACCCGAGTTTCCCAGTGACTGATTCTGAGCATTAGAGTGGTTTTGCTCTGCGTCTCAGGCTGGGGTCTGTCTCCCTGTGGATTTGCATCTGACATGCCCACCGCTGTCCTTTTCCTCTTCGAGTTTTATAAGCACTTGGCACTTGACATCACCAACACTGTTCGCAGCAGAGTGCCCACTTGCTGGGTGCCCGTCATTGTAGGATGCATTCATTGTTGATTTGATTTGATGGCCAAGTTTTTTCCAATTAAGGAAATGTATGCCTTAAAAAGCTTTTTCCCAATCTTTTCTTTATTATAGAGAACATTGTTACCTGGAGAGCAGTGTTCTATCAGGATCATAATAAATGTTACCCGGGTTTTGTGATTTTATTAGCTTCCTGGCTCTGGAATATGTTATGAACAAACCAGATTCTGTGAATAATGTCAGTATTTAAATTCTCCTGCAAATGTGGTTAATGCTGGCCTTACTGTCCTCCTGTAGAGAAGCCACTTAGCCTCTCAGGAGCTCAGGTCTACCTTCCATAAAATGGCTTTCTTTCCTCCTCCTTGCAGGACTGAGAGGTAATAACTGTCAGAGCCCTCCAAACATGGCAAAACATTTTGGAGTTGTCACTTTACATCACAAGGACCCAAAGAAACCATCCCCTGAAAGCAGTACACACCAGCTTAACACACATGAGACCTTGATTCCAAAGAAATAGAAATCTATTAGGCACAGCAGAAAATGACTGAAAAGTTTTTTTCCAAATTATCAATTTGATAAAAAAGCTTGTAACATAAGAGCAGATGAGCTTCTTGATAAAGCTAATTAGGAATATTAGGAATTAAAATTAATTATTTAGAAATTTAAAACAGCAAAATGAAAGAGCTTGACACACTAAAAATAAAAATTGAGCTGAAGAAATAATGCAAATCCTCCCAGAGACATAAAAATGCAGGAGCCCTAGAGGTTCCTGGTGAGGCCCAGTGGGGTCTGGAATGATGGAGGAGCAGTGTTGAGTTAGACAGTCACTGATAATATTCCTGATGCAGAGAAAGGCAGTTCTTAGACTGTAAAGAGTACCAACTGGTCAGCAGGATATTTAAAGAAAAGCCACAACTGGACATTTTTCTAATGGAATTTCAGAATATCAAATATGGGAGCCTATACCTTCCTCGCTGGGCATTTTCAGCTCACACTTTCTGCCGCACCAACACCAGTGCACGCGCAGTCTCCTGAAAACGCGGCCGCCGTCAGTGCCCTCATGGCCTTGCGGCCCTCCCAGCTCGAGGGTCCCTCCGCTGTGCTATCTCGGCTAGCAGGGTCTTGTCTCGGCTCCCCCCGCTCTGTGTCCTGCAGCCTCCTGCACGCCAGGCGCGGCCGCCCCCAGCCCTGCCTGGCAGCGTGGCCATTCTCAGCGCAGGTTCCGCTTCTCTCTGAGATTCGGAGTCAGAATCGCTTACAGGGTCTTCCATGGGGCTCAGCCTGACTTCTGAACATGGCAGTCCCTTGTGCTTGTCCCCACCTCAAAGGATTTTGGAGTGCATCAGGCTGTAAGTCAGTAGCTTAGTTAGAGAGCACCCGACCGTGGGAACAAGCCGCCAGGCTCCAGAGGGGCCGGCGGAGGGCGCCTTGAGCAGGGGGGGCTGGCTGTCGGCGGCGCCCGGCTGGGGCGCAGCGCTGCCCGCAGGAGCGCCGTGGGAGGCAGTGATGGGGCAGTGACAGCGCAGAGCAAGGCTGCCGCTGCAGCTCTCCCTATTTAAGGCACAGAAGATTCCAAAGTGTTTTTTCAAGCCAAGGAAGTCGTAGTTTTTTAAAAATAAAACACATTTTCGGTGGTCCAGTGGTTAAGCCTCCAGACTTCCAGCACAGGGGGTAGTTTGATCCCTGGTCAGGGGAGTTCTGCATGCCATGCAGTGTGGCAAAAAAACAAAAAAACAACTTTTTGTTTTGATGCATAGAACAGTCGTTTATGAAAAGAAAAATTTTTCAGAAAGTGAATAGGTCGGCTTTTCATATTGACCCAAAGTTTGTTTAAATGGCAGTCTTTCATGGGCTTCCTGTGGATACCAAAATGTGGAGCTAGAACCAGCCCTGAATAGAAGTGTTCACCTAAGATAAAATTTAAGTTTTAATATGATTAGTTATTTTCTGACCATGTATTTGAGTGTCTCTGACATATCTACTCTTGTTCTTATTTTATTTGTTGTGTTTTAATTGAAATTTATTTGACACTGTGTAAGTTTACGGCTTCCCAGGTGGCAATAGTGCTACAGAATGCGCCTGCCAGTGCGGGAGACGTGAGAGAGGCGGGCTCGATCCCTGGGTCGGGAAGATCCCCAGGAGGAGGGCGTGGCAGCCCGCTCCAGTGTTCTTGCCTGGAGAATCCTATGGGCAGAGGAGCCTTTCAGCGTCCACAGGGTCGCAGAGTTGGACATGACTGCGCAACTCACACACAGGTTTAAGGTGTACAACATGTTGGCTTGATGCATTTACATGTTGCAATGTGATTGCCTTTGTAGGACCAGCTAACACCCTCTATAAGGCCACATGATTAGGTTCTTTTTTAGGGTGGGAAAAATTAAGATCTAGTCTCTTGCCAAGTTTGATGTCTCTAGTACAGTTTTGTCGTCTCTAATTACTAAATGTGCATGAGAGCTCCAGGACTTATTTATCCAACCAGTTGCAAATATACTTCTAATTACTAGTTCACAGTATGACTTCATTAGATCAATGTCTAGTAATCTTTAAATTTTTCATTTATTGTCTGTTTTCTATACTGAAATGCATCGTGCTCAAAGCAGTGTTATTTCTTTTCGAGACTGCTTCAGAGGCAGATAAGAAAGTCCTAGAGGGAAGAACTGGGCCTGGTTCTAACATGCTTTGATTAGCACCTAGGAGAGCTCCACATACCGTCAGGTCTAACAGGAAGGCCACCTCAAGCCTCATCATTCTGTACATTTCAAAAGACTTTCACATGCACTAATCCTATTTGATATGCAAGATACAAGTCAGTGTGCAACATTTCTGCGAATTTCAGTAACCTTTCATGCCCAGGGAGGCCACAAAAAGGAAACCGTAGGAGAAGTAACAAAATCTATATGCTAGAATCCTAGAAGCTTTGAGGATTTCATTCAGAGATTATCATTTTTTCATTTTGTAATATAAATTTTTTTTTGTTTCCCCAACCTGCCACAGAATTTGAAACAGAAAGCTGAAAGAGGCAAAGGGTCCTGTTGAGGGCAAGCACCATGGCAGCCCAAGAAGTGAAGGCTGGCTCAACAGCCAGAACTGTTCCTCAACAGAAACAGACATAACAACCAAACATCCGCCTGTAAAAACGCGGTGGTCTGAAACCCCCTCACGCAGGACGCACACAGACCTACACACCCTAACTGCTGCTGCTGCTGCTGCTGCTAAGTCGCTTCAGTCGTGTCCGACTCTGTGCCACCCCATCGCTTCTCTTTTTTTTAAACTATTTCCACCTTATTGCTCATGAGTCAGTTTTTCAACAGTCATTTACCTTCATATCTAAGAAATACGGTTGTTTATGTTTCACAGGTAGAGAGGGCATGGCGATGCCATTTTACCGTACTGTGATGCCCCTTACCAAAGCTTTCGGTAGCTTTGTTGCGATTGTTCAGTCCCCTCCTTTATGACCCTGTGGACTGTAGCCTGCTCACCAGGCTTCTCTGTCCCTGGGATTTCTCAGGCAAGAATACCGAAGTGGGTTGCCATTTCCTTCTGGGGATCAAACTGGCATCTCCTGCATTGGCAGGCAGATTTTTTTTACCACTGAGCCACCTGGTAGCTAAGCTATTGATAAAAGCAAGAAGCATGCCTGGCTTTTGTTCAGCACTATGTATAGAAATTATGTTTAACCCTGTGTACTATTTCTGGGTGGCAATCTGAATGTTTTATGGTCCTCTCTTTTAACCAAGGAATAAAATTTTTTGTCTCTGCGCCTTGCTCTTTTCTAGCGGAAGATAACAGTCTGTCTCAGAAGAAGAAGGTGACTGTGGAAGACCTCTTCAGTGAAGATTTCAAAATCCACGACCCCGAGGCTAAGTGGATAAGTGGTGAGTCCTGAGTGCATTTGGGGAATCTCTCCTGCTCTCTGCCACTCTTTGGGAGCTTGGGCTTTGCCGTCTGCCTTCCACCTTCTCTCCCTGGGCTGTAGAAGTGGAACCACAGAGCTCTTGCTGTGGTCATCATCTCATTATCATTCTAAGAAAATGTGTATCTGGTCAAACCAGGCTGCTCCTTCATGAGAAATGGGCCTTCGGTGTCGCCTCCCTGAGTCACTGCTTCTCAGACCCAGACGTGAGATGTCGCTAAGCAACAGAACAGGGAGAGACAGCTGAGCCTTCCTCCCTTCTCCGCATTTCTTTATTCCCTTTTGTACTCCTCTTTCTTTCACTTCCAGCTAGGTCCAGGCACCCAGAGGAGCTGGAGGGATTCTTCTAGAATGCCGCCTAGTGAAGCGAACAGTGGGGTCCAGTGCCCACATGCGGGTAACTTAATCTTCCTCTCGAATTTCAGTCTAGATGAAATCCTGTTTTCTTGTTTGGGGGATTTTTTTTTTTAACCACAAAGCAACACAGAACTGGAGGTGAAAGGC
Source organism: Litocranius walleri (assembly GCA_006410535.1). NCBI lineage: Eukaryota > Metazoa > Chordata > Mammalia > Artiodactyla > Bovidae > Litocranius > Litocranius walleri. The sequence continues at coordinate 1,027,848 of SJYG01000489.1, read as the reverse complement.
AGTTTGTTTATAATACATTTGTTGGTTCAAAATAGTCTATTTCCTTTAGTTGGGTCTGAAATAATTCTAGACTGCAGTCCTGGGGAAAAAGGATGTAAGTGACTGCTCCCCCATGCTCTGCAGGCTTCTCTGCATCCCTCCTGCACAGTCTGGTCCTAGAACCTCTCCAGTTATCTCCACAGATACTGTTTTCATTTCATCTTAGCCTCCATGGGATGCACTTGAAAACTGATCCTCGGGGCAGAGAACCTTTGTAGTGGAATACTAGAGGTCTAGTTCACAGCCTGGCTTTGATAGGAAATGAGGCCGAGAGAGGTGAAGTGACTTCTCTGAGGTCATAGAGCTAGTTAGTGACACAGCTGAAGCTGGAAGCCTGTCTCCTAACTTCCTCCCCATTTTGTGCGCTTGCCACTGATACTTTTTTGAATGACACTGTATCATATTTTCTCGCTGTCAAGCTCCTCTGAAATGCCACTTATGCTTCACGAACTGTCGAAAAGCAACCAGCAATGACTCTTTGCCTTCCATCTCCCACTGGGCAATAGCTTCTCCTTTGTCCTTCACTGTGGCTTCCGTATTAATTTCTGGTTCTTAGATTTGCTTATGTAAAAATGAAAGGAGTAGCTGAATCTCAGAGGGAATGCATTTTATAAGAGGGAATTGGGAAGAAATGAGATGAGTGTACTGAATGCCAGTAGGAGGCACACACAGAATCCAAGTCACTGATAGAGCCAAGGTCTTTGTTGTTTGAGGAAATACTTTTCCCTTCGGTCCGGCTTCCTGTTTATGTGTACCCATCGCAGAGAGAGGGCTGAGCACTGATCACACGCTCTGGGCCAGATCTTGGGAATAAAGGATGACGACTGTCTTCTTAAGGAACACCGCATCATTCAGGAGACAAACAGAGCGTCCAGTGGTAGTTGCGACAGGAAGTGCAGGAAGGATGTGATTTTCTTGTTCTTCCCGAGAAGGTGTTTCAAAGATGGTGCGTACACTCAGTCTCAAAGGCACAGGATTCAGAGGCAGTTGGAGGGGGTCCCTGTAAAGACCCCATGAGAGCTCAAATACTATAGGCAAACCTTTGGAATAGAGTTCCATGGCCCCCGGCTTGGCCCGCCTCAGCATTCCCTACGCAGACAATGTAAAAAGTGCAGGCAGAGATCTGGAGGCTCAAGGGCGCCGCAGCTTCTACAGGAACCCGTGTTGGTTGCTGTTATAAGGCGTTGGTCTTTCATGAACTAATTTATGCTGCAGAGGCATGGAGCTGGTCCTGAGATGTGCTGGCTCTCTGGCCAGAATTTCATTCTATCCACAAAGTTGGGAGTTAATACAAGCAGTCAGGAAGTGGCCTTGTGCCCGGCAGAAAATGCCCAGCCGGTTAAATCTAGTCATAAGATGACCTGTGGTTCAAAGAAACATGCCTTTTATGTCCAGGAGCTTTTGTAAGAGGAGTCTTTCTTTGTAATTGTAGGCACAGAGTGAAGTTGTGTTGTGGGGTAACCGAGTGGTCAGGTCTCCCCAGAGACCAGGCACCATCAGAAATCCAAGGGAACATAACTTATTCCTCCCCCCACCCTATTTTCTAGCTGCCCCCTCCTCCTTTCACTGATTCCTCTTCCTGATCAGTCTCTTTCTTCCTGCTCCTTGAAGATGTAGTAGCTTAAAGTGAATGAAGTGACTTTGTGGTGACTGTGCCTTACAATGTGAGTTTTACAAATGCCATAAAGAATTCATTCATTTCTTAACCTTACAAGTCTAGGTGTGAAAACCCAGGGAAAGAATCCTACATTTCACAGGATTATTGATTGTTGTGGAGCTGAGATGAGCTTTAGAAATGGTCAGAACATTAATTCCTTTAATTAGTTTTTATTGAGTGTCTACACGGAGAAGGCAATGGCACCCCACTCCAGTACTCTTGCCTGGAAAATCCCATGGATGGAGGAGCCTGCTGGGCTGCAGTCCATGGGGTCATTAAGAGTTGGACACGGTTGAGCGACTTCACTTTTATTTTTCACTTGCATGCATTGGAGAAGGAAATGGCAACCCACTCCAGTGTTCTTGCCTGGAGACTCCCAGGGACAGGTGCCTGGTGGGCTGTCGTCTATGGGGTCACACAGAATTGAACATGATTGAAGCAACTTAGCAGCAGCAGCAGCAGCAGAGTGTCTACAATGTAGCAGGCAAGTTTCTGGACCCCAAAAAAGACATGGTTTTGCCCATGGAACAGTTTCCCTTTGGGTGACTTAGAGTCACCCCCACCACTACCACCGCCACAACCATCTACCACCATCATCACTACAACAGCCTCATTCTTCTCCTCTTCTTCCTTTCTCCTCTGTCTGCACTTCCTCTCCTTCTTCTTCCTTGTTATCATCATCACTACCACCACCATCATCATTGCATCACCATCATTACCATCATCACCACCACCGTCATCATCACATCATCTGCTGGGGGCTTCCCATATCTTAAGTTCTGGGCTAACTGCTTTGCACACTTTAAATCAATTAATTCTCACAATTACCATTATTCACTTGGCCTTCCCGGGTGGCACTAGTGGTAAGGAACCCACATGCCAATCCAGGAGACATAAGAGACGTGGGTTCGATCCCTGGTCAGGAAGGTTCCTTGGAGGAGGGCATGGCAACCCACTCCAGTATTCTTGCCTGGAGAATCCCATGGACAGAGGAGCCTGGCAGGCTATAGACCATAGGGTTGCAAAGAGTCAGACACGACTGAAGTGACTTGGCACACACACACACCATTATTTGCATTTTACAGATGAGGAAGCTGAGCCAAGTGTGTTTAAATGACTTGATCACGCAGTTACTAAGTAGCAAAATTCAGACTCAAACCTATAAACAGCTGCACTGGTGTCTATAAATAGCTACATTATATAGAACTGAAGTCTGCAGCCAGTTTCTTCAACCTGGCTGGCTACATTGTGTGTTTAATCAAGACTGTAGGTTGTGAGTATTTCAGAATTATTGCCATTCCTTAACTTCTCTATTTTAGGACTCCTTATTCCCACGGTGCCTATGTTGAACTAATAGAACACAAATGATCAAGAAAAATGGTGCAGTTCCCCAAGAAAGAGACTTTGACTTTTTTAGAGAACATTAACCATTAAGGTTAACAAATGTATTATCTTCAGTTTAATACTGGAGTTAATCATGTAGAACTAATACATTTTATTTATCAGGAAAAAAATGAATTGGAGTTACATTTCTCCTCACCCACGTTCATCCTGGGGACACTTTTTTGATCTGCCTTTTCTGAAAATGACTGGTGTAACAGCCTTCTAATTCTCTCATGTCCTAAAGCCCTTGTAGACTCCCCTCAGGTACTGGTTGCAGCTAGCCGGTTGAGAGGCATAGAACAGTATAACGGGCAACATCTGAGTCCACTCAGCCTCCCCCCTGCAAAGGAAGAGAGAGGCCTGTGCTTCTTGAAATTACCCAGCGTGCGGTCTCACCCCATATTGGCTTATTTGAATAAACTCTTCTGTCTTTTGTAAGTGACCACATTGCACTTCTCAACCTTTTGTATCTCTTAGTGTGCTGTGCTGGGATGCTGTAATATGAGGTGGCCTCTGTGATGCGGTCTTAGGTTACTTCAGAGGTTTAAGTTTCCATGGATCCATCTTCCTGGGCTCTCCTTGTCTACTCATTCTTTCCAGCTCCTCGATGATAAATCATTACAGACCTTCTCCTCTTTCCTTAACCCTCCAAACCTTCTTCCCATTCTATTCCCGTCCAAACCTACCGGGAGAAAGGAAAAGGATGCTCCCACCATCTCGTCTCCTTACCCACCAGCATCTGCACCGCCATTCGCTCCGCGCCTCCCCCAGCCTGGAACCGCAGTGTGACCTGTCTGTGCTCAGCCTCCAGACATTAGGGGTGAATGTGCCTCACTTACTTGAGGAATAATGGCAGCACATGTCTCCTTTCTTCTCCCAATGTCAGTGTTTCATCTCTGTGTTAGACTGTTCCCATCATCAAGGAGATATGCTGCTGCTGGGGTCTCCAAAAACACGTGGAAGGCTCAGCTGGGCTCCACCTTCCCCGCCAGGCACTGCCCAATTTCTTGCTCCTCTTCGCAGCTTGAAACGGGCGCCCCTGTACCATCTCCAGGTGCTTCTCCAGCTCTTGCTAAGCCCACCCTGGTTAGGCTTTCACCCGCAGGACTCCCTGACTCTTCTCTTGTCGAGGTCACCAGGAACCTCCAGGTTGCTAAATTCCACCATCGCATCCCAGACCTCTGCTTAGTCTGCCGGTCAGCAGCATTTGACACCATCCACCCCTCCCTCCACCTGCGCCAGCTTTCTCACTTGACCTCTGTGTCATCACGCTCTCTTGGTTTTGTCTCTACCTCTTCAGCTGCTGTCTCTGACTTCTGATGTTGGTGGGCCTGGCTCTCAGTCTTCCCCTTCTCTTCGGTGTCTACACTCACTCCCTCCGAGTTTTCATCTAGTCTCGTGACTTTAAATATTCTCCGCCTACTGATGACCCCTAACTTATTCTCCAGACCAGACCTCTCCCCTGAAGTTCTCAGATGTCTCACAGACATACAACTCGAATAATCACCAAATGTGAGTTCACCCCTTCCTTGCCAAAAAAAAGCACCCACCCCATCCACGTGCTAAGTTGCTTCAGTCTTGTCCAACTCTGTGCAGCCCCATGGACTGTAGCCCTGTCTATGTCTCCAGGCAAGAATACTGGAGCAGGTAGCCTTTCCCTCCTCCAGGGGTCTTCCCGACACAGGGATGGAACCTACGGCTCTTAGTCTCCTACATTAGCAGCCAGCTTCTTTACCCCTAGTGCCACCTGGGAAATCCCATCCACAGCCACTCCCATTCAGTTGATGAGAAATTTGTTCTTCTGGCAGAACAGGCAGAAAGACTTGGAGTCATCGTTGTCTCCGCTCTTTATCTTGTACTTCATATCTAATCCATCAAGAACTTCTGCCAGCTCTGCCTTCAGAATGCGCTGCTGCTGCTAAGTCGCTTCAGTCGTGTCCGACTCTGTGCGACCCCATCTAACCCTCAGTCAGACACTCCTGGCTGCCGTCGGCCTTTCCGTCTCAGTCCACGTGGAGGAGGCAGGACTCGAGACAGGCATGGCCGCGGCGGGCCCAGGTGCCGTGCTCCCCGGTGGCCCCTCAGGCCACGGCTCTGGTTCCAGGCGGGAGGCATTACCTGGCTGGGTGGAGTGCTTTCGTTTCTGCCTTTCGGTGTCTGGAATCTTGAGCAAAGTACCCAGTCTGTGGCCATCTGCTGGCCCTTCTGGAACATTTTCCCGTGCAACTTAAACAACTGACTTTTAAAGATAAGGAAACTTATGGATCCGCTACTTTACGTGGAATGGTTGGAAGTTCTTTCTGATGAAGTTGGTTTAAGCAGACATCTGACTGTGAGAACCCTTCTAGTAAGCTCTCTGCGAGAGAGGGTCCCACACATCCCATGTGGAGCAGCAGCCAGAGGCCCGGGGCAGAACCCTTCCTGGGATGTCCATCAACAGCGTGCAGCCACAGGGAAGACCCATCCAGGAGCCGAGAGGGGACAACGTTGGACCAGGTGATGCAGGCTCTTGGGAGAGGATGGTGGCCAGTGAGAAAGGGTTCCATTCAGAGAAACAGAGGGCTCGAGTGTGATCTGTTGGAACTGAAGGGTAGAGAGTAGTGAAACGGCACCGTGAGAGCTTAGGTTTGTGTGTTGTATCAAATTTTTTATTATACCTGACTTACATACTTATTGTACTAAAGTAGAAAACACAAAATGCTATTTTAAAGGATAAAAATAAATCCCCTGTAATAAAATTACATTTTCATATTTATCCTCTTAGATATAATTGGTGAGACAATGCTGACCATGTTTATTACATGGGGGGAAGTTTATAACACATTATCATAAACATATTTCGATGTAAATAAATGTCTGTTTCCACGATCATGTTAATGTCTCAGTAGGTTCTCAGTACATCAGTTCAGTTCCGTCACTCAGTTGTGTTGACTCTGAGACCCCACGGACTGCAGCATGCCAGGCCTCCTTGTCCATCACCAACTCTCGGAGCTTGCTCAAACTCATGTCCGTCGAGTCGGTGATGCCATCCAACCTTCTCATCCTCTGTCTACCCCTTCTCCTCCTGCCTTCAATCTTTCCCAGCATTAAAGTCTTTTCCAGTGAGTCAGCTCTTAGAATCAGGTGACCAAAATACCGGAGTTTCAGTTTCAGCATCAGTCCTTCCAGTGAATATAAGGTGACTTAATTCAGTCAGTCTTCAGAGAATGGAAGTTTCAGCTGTGAGTGGAGACAGAGTGGCAGATGTCAGAAGGCACAGTGAGCCGCGCATGACTAAGATGTTCTGGGGTGCAGACCTGGGGGTGTGAAGATATGCCCGGGATGCCTCGAGGAGGCACATGGGGCGCAGACCTGAGGGTAGGAAGATATGCCCAGGATGCCTCGAGGTGACGCCTTGGGCGCAGACGCGGGGGTGGGAAGATATGCCCAGGATGCCTTGAGGGGGTGCCTTGGTTAGCGAGCGCAGTCTCTGCCTAGTTGGAGCCCGCTCCTGTGGTTAGATGAGGAATGCAGAGCAGAGGTGATGAGAGAGAACTCTGTGGAATGTGCTATAAGTGCGGAGAACAGGGCGTGAAGCTCCGTGAGGAGTGGGAGCCACTTGGAGACGTGGGAAGTATGCATCTCGTGGGAGCTGCTCACGCTCTCCCTGGCAGGAGGGGCCCGAGGAGGTGGCATCAGAGAAGACCTGGGAGAAGAGGGTGCCAGAGAGCTGGTGCTCGGCCAACTTTGTGATGGCAGGTGGAGGGCACAGCAGTGAGAAACGGCCCTCGGCGGCCACATACCCCCTTGCCCCAGGAGCACATTTCCTGCAAGTCTCTCATACAGTGGGTTGGGTTTTGTTGCCCTTCATCAGACTGCTTCATGTGGCAGATCAGTTCAGTTCACTTCAGTCACTCAGTCATGTCTGACTCTTTGCGACCCCATGGATTGCAGTACACCAGGCCTCCCTATCCATCACCAACTCTTGAAGCTTGCTCAGACTGATGTCCATGGAGTCAGTGATGCCATCCAACCATCTCATCCTCTGTCGTCCCCGTCTCCTCCCACCTTCAGTCTTTCCTAGCATCGGTGTCTTTTCCCATGAGTCAGTTCTTCACATCAGGTGGCCAAAGTATTGGAGCTTCAGCTTCAGCAACAGTCCTTCCAGTGAACACCCAGGACTGATCTCCTTTAGGATGGACTGGTTGGATCTCCTTGCAGTCCAAGGGACTCTCAACAGTCTTCTCCAACAACACAGTTCAAAAGCATCCATTCTTCGGTGCTCAGCTTTCTCTCACATCCATACATGACTACTGGAAAAACCATAGCTTTGACAAGACCTTTGTTGGTAAAGTAATAGTAATGTCTCTGCTTTTTAATATGCCTAGGTTTGTCATAGCTTTTCTTCCAAGGAGCAAAGGTCTTTTAATTTCATGGCTGCAGTCACTACCTGCAGTGATTTTGGAGCCCCTCTCCACAAAAATAAAGTCTTTCACCATTTGCGTTGTTTCCCCATCTGTTTGCCATGAAGTGATGAGACTGGATGCCACGATCTTGTTTTCTGAATGTTGAGTTTTAAGCCAACGTTTTCACTCTCTTTCACTTTCATCAAGAGGCTCTTTAGTTCTTCTCTGCTTTCTGCCATAGGGTCGTGTCATCTGCATGTCTGAGGTCACTAACCCTGTTTCAGACTGTGATAGGGGGAAGGCTAACTCCCAAACAGGGGGTGATATTTGTATTTACTGCAGTTATCCAGTCATTGAGTCGTGTCTGACCCTTTGCGACCCCGTGGACTGTAGCACACCAGGCTCCTCTGTCCCCACTCTTTCCCAGAGTTTGCTCAAATTCATATCCATCGAGTCGGTGATGCAGACGGCTCTTTCTGTTCATCACACTTGCCAGCAACAGGAAAGCAGTCTCCCTCTGTATTTGTGGGGTCGGCCGCCCTGCACAGGTAGCCTGAAGCCACAGCACTCCAAGAGACTCCTGGATGACACACCTTCTCAGGAAGCGTATTTGCTGTTGCAGATTCCCTCTTAGGAAGGCGGCCTGGGCTGAACCTTGGCAACGGGCTGACGAGCCTGCAGCCGGTGGCCTGAGCAGGCCGAGGCACCCACACCTCCGCTCTCCCTGCCCAGCGTCTTCAGGACGCAGCGGGGCCCGAGGCTGGTTGGCAGCAGCTGCCGCCGGGGCTGGATCGGCTCGTCTGCGACTCCAGGCAAGGCCTGGCCTCCCAGTCCGCTCTCTCTCTGGACTTTAGTGGCACGTGGCGAAAGCCCATGGGGGCTGCTGGCTCCAGAGCCCCTCCACTGTTTGTCGCCTCTCTTCCATTCATCCAGGCACCATGAGGGAGGAGCCCTCTCTGTCTCTCAGATGCGATATGAGAGAGACTGTAAAATTGGAGAAAATCACTTCCTTTGAATGTCAGGAAATATCAGCTGGCTGGCTGATCCTGGAAAATATATGTTTTAGAAGATAAAATTGAGAAGTTCACAAAGCTCAAAGCAGGCTGATTTCCATATTTACTTTCTCCTCTTCTCTATTGTTATTCTGAAAGACCAGATGGATTTCTTTTTCTAAAGCTCAGGGAGTGGGGGGGATGAAGGAGGGATTCCAGTTTACAAAAGTTTGAGTATTTCCGCTGCTTTTTGAAAGCTACATTTTTCAATTGAAGCTATTAAGTCGTTAGAATTGCAGAGTCAAAAAGTTCCCCTAAGGGTTGTTTGGCGCCACCTGTACCAGTCAGCCAGCAGTCACTGCAGAGAAATGCCCAGAGAAGTCAGGTCTCAAAAGGTGAAAATGTTCTTTCATGGCTTGGGACTGGTAGAGATAAGTATATAGTTACCATTTGAAGTCATTACATAGAATGCACGTCGAAGAGTATCACTGTGCCATGAGAAACAGATGAAATACAGTTAGAGAACACGTTTGGGTGAAGCCCCAATTTACTGAACAGTTTTCGAGATTTCCCCTTGCTCAGGGGAAGAGAAACCCACTTGTCTGGCGTGAGGCCAGCTATGCCGCAGACTGCCTCAATGCAGTGAAGCTTGTTCCCACCAGTGCTCCCGGATGTATCCTCAGACCGAGGTTCTTTCAGCAGCACCCCCGTCTGCATCGGCCTGCCTTCTTAATGCAACGCCCACACTGCCCGTGTGAGAGATAAAGTGATTATCTGCTGGCCGTCCTTTGGAGTTATGAACACCTGCAGAAAGCATTCCAAAGGCTGTAGCAGTTAGTGCCCAGGGCAGCAGAAGCAATGAGAACAATAAATGAGAACAGTAGCTACATTCAGTAACTTAGGTTTTTTCTCTGTTTTTCTCTGGCTTTGTGTATATGAAAGTGCTTTTATTCAGAACTTCTGTGCTTCAGAAATCCTCATTCACTCCTTATGGCTTGATCCAAAATAAATTCTCTCTGGCTTTTCCCAAGGAGAAGCAGTTGCTCTTTGCTGAACTCACAGTTCCATCCGAGCATCACCTGGATTATTGTTTTAGGGTCCCCAGTCTTGGGGTCCCCACTCTGCAGGGCTGAACCTGCTTCACTAGCGGCTAAAGGAGTGATTGGGGCAGAGAGGGGAACAAGCCTGGTTCCTCCCTTGGAGGCCCCAAATCTCTGTGGACATCACGCTCATTGCTTTTGGTCCTCTGTCTGAGGGGCCCTTCTGCTGGTAGTAATTCCTGCCTTGAGGACCTGCATCTCTTCAGGCTTAGGTGGGCCAACACGCTCCCAGTAGAGAGAGGCGCCTTCTGAATCTTTTCCTCGCTTTTCAGTTGGCAAGTGCCTCCTCCCTGGGAAATTTAGATGCACCCTCTGTTTCATTGAACTGAATGAAGACCCTTGGCAGAAGCAAAGAGTGAAATCCTATTTCAGCTTTGTTTCTTTGCATTACAGAGAGACAGGCTTTATTTGAATATATGAAGACACACACGCGTGCGCACATTCACACACACACACACACACACACGGGCGTGCACAGTTTTATCTTGAGAAAAGAGATCTCAGGTGAGAGTTACATGTTACGTTGCATCCTCAGTGAGGTGGAAAGACGGTTTTCAGAATGTTCTGTGGCTGCTCCAGGGCTCCTGGCCTGACTAGGGGGCTTCTCCTGAACATCTCCCCACCCGCCTCCTGAAATCACTCAGGGCATGCCCTGAGGTACCGCGTGTCACCGCTGAAGGCCCACCTATAAACCAGACCAGGCTGAAGGGCAGGTGGTCTGCCTGGTAGTGGGATGTCAAGGGTACTTTCAGCGCCACAGCTCACAAACCGGGACTAACCAGCCTTGTTTTATTTTACTTTCATGCAAATTAAGCGACCTGTGAAGTTCCATAAGCCCCACCTTACTGCAGCTGTTGAACCCAGGGGTGATATTCCTCTGAGTCTAGAATGTCTTTTTAAAGCAAACCGGAAAGTTCTATTAATCAGAGATTTTACATCCTTGAAATGCAGTGACCCTCATTACCAGCACTGATGTTATCATTCATTCATTGTCTCAATTAAATTATCCCAAGTCCTTACGCTCATCAGTCTACTAGAGGCCAATTATCATTAACATTTTTTCAAACATTGATCACCTTCTTAATTAATATAAAATGAATCAGTTGATCTCGTCCATGATTGAGTGTAACCTCCAGTGGCCCTTCAACCCGGGGCCCACAGTGCATCTAATTTGCATTCAGCTGTTTGCTTCCATCTCTGCCTTACCCTGGGCTGATTCCTGGGTCGAGAAGATTCCCCTGGAGGAGGGCATGGCAGCCCACTTCAGTATCTTTGTCTAGAGGGTCCCCAAGGACAGAGGAGCCTGGTGGGCCACAGTCCACGGGGTCGCAAGGAGTTGGACATAACTGAGCAACTCAGTGCAAGCCTGCCTCACCCTGGAAAGCAGGCTTCTCGGGGCTGCGTTGCTGTGTCGTCCTGTTTCCCTCGTGGAGCGGAGCGTCTGTCATGTGACAGAGTTTCTGTGAATATGACCTGACTGAATGATGGACTTGGCGGTTGGGCAAGTCAAGTATTCATGGCCCAGCACTCTGCATAAATGAACTTCTGGTTGATGGAATGATAACCAGGCTCTTTATCTGTGGTAACTCTTGCATTGAAAGAAACACATTGTATGTGTGTAATGATAATGACATGGGTGTTTCTCTTTTCCTGCTTTAATAGGGAGAATCTAATAGATGGTAAAGAAGCTCCTGATTCTAGATTTGTTCACCTCGCTTATGTTGCTGGGAAAGATTGAGGGCAGGGGGAGAAGGAGGTGACAGAAGATGAGATGGTTGGATGGCATCACCAACTCAGTAGACAGGAGTCTGAGCAAATTTCAGGAGATGGTGAAGGGCAGGGAAGGGCGTGCTGCAGTCCATGGGGTTGCAAAGAGTCAGACTTGACTTAGCAACTGAACAGCAATGCCAACATAATTTCTGTCCTTGTCATTTATTGATTACATGCAAAACGTGCTAAGTCCTTAGCATGCCCTGTTTACACGAGTCACTCAAAGCCACCCTGTGAGGGGCCCTGGGGTGTCACCAGCTCCACGGGAAGTCTTTCAGCTGCGTGGGATCACCCAGAAGCATACACGTGGACTCGGGTCCTGTGCGCAGTCCGGGGGCCTTTGCAGTGCTCTGTTTTCTGGCTTCTTCTCAGACTGACTGCCATCGCTCCCGACGGGGCCGTCTCCTGGGTCATAGGCTTCTCTTCTGTGCTCAGACCCTTTAGTTCTCTGAGTATCCTGGGCTCCTGCGCAATCTCCTCTCCCAGAGGAGACAACAAACAGCTCATTAACTCAGGGTCATTATGCAGAGGACTCTAGCTTGCTAGGCACCCCTCCTTTCCGAGGCCCCGCCTTGGGCCCCAGGCAGCCTTTCTCAGCAACAGCTAGAAAGTCAAACTAAGGAGTTTTTCCAAAGAAAAGACACATTTCTGGGACCCCTGCCCTTTGCAAAGCAAGGAACAGCCAAGCGACTTCGCTTTGTTAGTTTTTCCCAGATGAGATCCTTGGATGGGGCTTTCATCCACCCCAAATATACGAGGCAAGTAGATCAAACCTCAGAAATGACGCAGCAGCAGAATGCTTCCTAGTAACGCCAGGGTGGCAGGTAAAGCTTCCTGGGATCAGAGAGGTCCAGTCACTTGTGCTGGGCCACACAGCGTGCACGTGACACAGCTGGCCTTTTTAAGGTTCTGTCTGACTTAACTCTGAAAATGCCTTCTGAGAACGTGCCCCGAATTCAGTGGACAGGTTGTTCATTCAATGCGAGGGCATTAACTGCATCACTGTGAGGCTGATCCTTATGGACAGTGGGAGTCTGGACGCGTCCGTGAAGCTCCAGGGTGTTCCCAAGCTCAAGCACCCTCCCCTCTCGCTGCTGGTCTTGTGTGAGCCTGAGGGTCACAACAGAAGTGCCAGGTGTCAGGTAAGGGGGGGGTCAGCAGCCCCCATGCCCCCACCCCAGGCCCCGCGGGCGGCCAGGCGGCCTATGAGTGCTGCTTCTTCCACCGGGTTATCTGCCTCCTTTTGCCACTGGGCTTCCCAGCCTCAGCTCAAACACCTCTTGGCACCAGATACTGGCCTTAAGATAGCTGTAATCTGCACAGGCAAATGCCTACGAAACAACAGGTAAACCTCTCAAGAATAGTGTTGCCGGATGATTATTTTGGGGACAGAGTTTTGTTTTTAATTGTGCAGTTTACTGGTAAATGTGCAGTGAGTCCAGGCTGTCCTGCTTGGGGGTTGATAAGTCCCACATCAGCAATTTTTAAAGGGCAAATATATACAGACCCTGACATTCGCTGTCCCATTCTCCCACGTGACCCTTCTGGTCACGTGGATTGTAGAGCAATAGCTGGAGATCAGAAGTGCATCTTAGAAGTCGTTTTAGCCCTTTGGTACCTTGTTCAAATTGCCTTGGAAATGAGACCCAGGCAACCTGCCTGTAAATACAAGCAACGTGCAGAGGAGATGCTGTGACTCATGAGAAGGCACCTTTTTCGTGAAATCTGGGGGATAAATGTCAACATTATGTAATATTAATGCCAGCCTTTCCTGGGATGTTTTCTTTTCCAACTTTCTTCTCAGTGACTCCTCACAGGAAAATAGGTTTTTACTAAACACAAAATGCCTTGGTTAGTGTTCATTCTTAAACCAAATTATTGGGTTTTTAAAACTTAATTTGGCGTTAAGAGCCCTAAATAAGTCAGGTTAAACAAACGAATGGATTGCAAATTAGAGTCTGCTCATTTATCAGCTAGTGGACATGGGAAACAATGACCACCTCAATGCCTGTCTGTAAGCTAATAAAAGCCTTTCTTCCTGATGCCCGAACCCCATGGACAGAGCTAGAATAAGTCCTTAAGTGCCTAAGAGGGGATGCAGTGCATTAAAGGCTAGAAGGAACTTTCCGTTTCAGCCTGACTCTCAGGCCAGCCCATGGTCTCCTTCACCCTTCGCATTATCTTCCCCTGCTGTTAGAGCTTCAGATTCACCCAGGATCTTTGCCTCCTCCCTCCTCTGAATCAGCGCGCAACAGAGTTTAGAGAAAGAACTAGGACTCCTCAGCTTTCCCTCTTCCCCTCCACCTGGCTCATGTACTTGATGAACAGGGAAAATCAATAGGACCAGGGAGCAGGGTCATTTTCCAGTTTTTATACGAGCACTTGAGTTTTAAAGTAACACAGCTCACCGCTGGATATTTATTCGAGGTACTGTGGAATGCCCCAGTCATAGGCAAGGGGGTTGCAACTTGGCACTCCCAAGAAAAATATGGCAAGCTTCCTTTCTCTGCTTGTTCATGGTCTTAGCAGATCTTCTGCTAATCTGTGCCTTTTCATGGCTTTCCTTCTGGGTACTAACTTAATCTCTGGAAGTGATTTATTCCCAACTGCACTAGCTGAAGGATTCTATCTTGGCACCAAACAGAGAGTAAGTCTCCAGGGGTCAAACTACATAAAGCAGTTTTAACAGGTAAGGCAGCATCCTTGGCTGTCACTCAGCCATACAATGGAATGAAACTGCCATTTGCAGCGATGTGGATGGACCTAGAGACTGGCGTACTATGTGGCACAGGCTGGCATACGCGTGTGTGTGCTCAGTTGGCTTCAGTCCCATGCGACTGTTTGCAACCCTATGGACCGTAGCCCACCAGGCTTCTCTGTCCATCAGATTCTCCAAGCAAGAATACTGGAGTAGGTAGCCATGAAAAGCACATATTGTATATTAATGCATATAGGTGGCATCTAGAAAAAAATGGCCTAGATGAACTTATCTGCAAAGTAGAAATAGAGACACAGACTTAGAGAACTTAGAGGCTGGATACCATGGAGGCGGGATGAATTAGGGGATTGCGGCTGACACACACACTATTGATTGTTTGTATAAAATAGGTGACTGAGGAGAGCCCGCCCTGCAGCGCAGTGCTCTGTGGTGACCTGAATGGAAAAGCAATCCAAAAACGAGGAGATACGTGGCTGATGTATGTACTGGTATAGCTGATTCACTTTTCTGTATAGCAGAAACTGACATGGTGTTGTAGAACAACTATACCCCATTAAAAAAAAAAAAAAAAGCAGCATGCTTAAAGCACCGCCATCCACTTTATCAGCATTACGAAGTGTCTGCCCGATGCCTGGAGCTCTGGTTAGTTAGACGGCCTGCGGTCATAAAGAGACAGCAGGTGTGGTTCGTCCCTTGTGTGTAGAACGTAAGACGTGGTGTAAATGTTAACTTATGAAGCATTAATTGTTTTTATTTGCTTGAGCATCAGGGCTGTATCTCCCCTGCACCTCGTGTGGTGCCCAGGAAGTGTTAGTTAATGCGTAGAGTGAAATGAATATATTCAGTGTTTTGTTCCAGGGAAGATTGGGAGGAGGTCAGTGCAAACCTCAGGTGGCAATGTTAGAGCCCAACGAAGACCACAGAGAGGGAAATAACGGGAAAGATGAGATGATTTGTAGGCATTTCCGAGGAATGGAAGTGCTCTGTGGAGCGAGGCATCCGGAGGGGCCTCCTCCTGGCCTCCCCTCTGCCCTCACTCCTGGGCTTGTCCCCTCCTCCACCCGGTACCAGTCTGGCAGACGCTGCTCACGTGACATCCACAGCAATTCTTTGTGGCTGGTGGTGTCTCCATTTTACATGAGGAAACTGGGCCTTAGAGGGGTGCATGAGCGTCTTTCAGTTCTGCAGCCAGCTGTCACAGCAAAGGAGGTGACTGCAGGCTCATCTCTTTCTAAAACCTTCAATGTGGACCCTACACCTCGCACAGGGAGCTGGTCCTCCAAGCAGGATGGGGATCTTGTTCTCATTGCCCCCTTTCCCTCTGCATTGGAGGCTTTGTCAGAAGACCAGCTCTAAAACCCTCATAGGAGTGACGCTTACTGCAGGCTGTCCCGTGAGAAATGGCCTAGAGTCAGAAAATGGCCTTCTAGCAGCTGGTTAAAATCCACACAGCCTCCTATCTGTTTGCTCACCAAGGCCCAGTAACCCCAATCTGTAGCTCACCTGAGATTCTTCTAGAACAGAGTGTTTCTCTCATGGCCGGGATTCGTGGGAGCCATCACTGCAGTTTAATATGAGATCTTATAGAGAAGCCATCCCATCTGAGAACAGCAACCTCCAGGGCTGTTGTGCCCAGGGCCACATGTAAGGTAGTGTGCAAGTGTGTGCTCAGTTGCTCAGTCATTCCCACTCTGCAGCCCCACGGACTATCACCCACCAGGCTCCTCTGTCCATGGAATACTCCAGGCAAGAAGGCTGGAGTGGATTGCCATGCCCTTCCCCAGGGGATGTTCCCAACCTGGGGATCAAACCCATGTCTCCTCCATTGGCAGGTGGATTCTTGACCACAGAGCCAACATCTGAAGTGGAACCAGATGTTTTGGAGGCTCAGCTTCAGGGATTTCTCAAGCTTTCGTGGTGTCTTGGTACATGTGGGACTTTGTGACTGTTATTCACTCAGTCATGTCCAACTCTTTGCAACCCCACGGACTGTAGCCTACCAGGCTCCTCTGTCCATGGGATTTCCCAGGCATGAATACTGGAGTGGGTTGCCATGCCCTCCTCCACGGAGCATCTTCCCAACCCAGGGATCAAACTCAGGTCTCCTGCACTGTAGGCAGATTCTTTACCATCTGAGCCACCAGGGAAAGTGAGACTTAAAATGAATTATAGTTCAATGAGCATCATTTTGGGCCTCTCAGGTGGCGCTAGTGGTAAAGAACCCGCCTGTCAAGGCAGAGACAAAGGAGACTTGGGTTCAATCCGAGTTGGGAAGATCCCCTGGAGGAGGGCATGGCACCCCACCCCAGGATGCTTGCCTGGAGAATCCCATGGACAGAGGATCCTGGGGGCTATAGTCCAGGGGGTCACAAAGAGTCAGACACGACTGAGCGACTGGCACAACTAAAGAGATGAAGATAGTTATAGTCTGATGGCAGTCATCTAAATGAAAACGCTATTTGATGATGTAGAATCTTACTGGTTTTAAGAAATAAAAATGCCTGGAGTAGTTCACTTACACTAAAATGCCTTTCTTGAACTATTGTAATGATTTTTAATTTTTAAGTAAATTCGGGGCAAAAGTCCCTTTTCTGGAATTGCACGTGGGTCATACAGTGACTACTAACTGTCTTTATATAGATACAAGCAAGAAGTTGTTTTCTGTGCCAGGGAGAGACACGGTGAATCCTTAAACACCACCTGGCATCCTTAGGTCCCCTCTGATACGGAGCTGCTGGCTGTCTGCAAGAAACCAGAGTGTGCCCTGAGACAAGGAACTCCATCCAACAGACTCCCTGCTACCATCAGTGTGAGGAGCTAGGCCATGGAGGCTGGACGATGCCCCCAGTGTATACGTCAGGCCTCGTGGTTCCCAGTCCAGGGTTTTCCCATCATTCTGCTTCCTCCAGATCAATTGATTTCGCTTCATTCATTCATTCATGGTGTGGAGAAAAATAATGACCTAATCCTGGTGTCTCAGATGCTAAAGAATCCACTTGCAATGTAAGAGATGCGGGTTTGATCCCTAGGTCGAAAAGATCCCCTGGAGGAGAAAATAGTACCCCACTCCAGTATTCTTGCCTGGAGAATCCCATGGACAGAGGAGCCTGGTGGGCTACATTCCAGGGGGTTGCAAAAGAATCAGACATGACTTGGCAGCTAAACAAACAATGACAAGTTCTGCTTTCAGGCAGATCAGGGGGACATTGAGAGAAATAGTTAAATGACACAAGGAACCACAATTGCTTCCCAAGACACAGAATGGAGTGAGGTCCAAAGCAAGGACATAGAACACAGAACTTCTTACCATGGGAGTTCAGAGAGTCCCTTGGGGTGGCACTTGGACCCAAGAAACATTTGAACATTACTAGGACTTTGTCAAGTAAAAATGCTTAGTAGCATATAGGTGAGAGGAGGGAGTTTTGTTAATATTGCAGAACGAAAAGGATATGAAAAGAGATATTCCTGTAGAGAGCTGATCTGAGAATACTGTCTGGACTGGTGGGAGCTGAGGGGTAAAGTGTGGGAGGGCTCAGGCCACAGAGGCCTCTCTGTAGCCTGGTCTTTGAGCAGAGGGACCGCAGTGGCCGCTGGGGATGACATTGGCCGTGTTTCACTGCCTGGGTCAAAGGGCAGAGTGGAGGGGTAGGAAAAGGACGGAGAATGTATATGCTTTTATAAATCACTTGTTGCATTCAGAATCCTTCACAGAGTACATGGGGACAGGAGGGTGGCTGCCCCCCACTCTCCTTAATAAGCTCAAATCTGACAGGGGTGTGCTGGGTGTGTACCTGGGCGCGGGGAGGGCAGGGGAGAACAGGTCACTGAGGATGGGGCCGGCAGTGTATTCAGCAAGGGGTCACCAGGGCTGAGGTCTGTGGGCCTTGGTTAATGAACATTAAGTAAATTCCTGCTGAGTCAAGCACACCTCCCCCACCTCCTCCACCAGAACTCAGCAACAGGGAATACCCAAGCCAGAGCACGTGCTTGTAAGAGCCAGTTCATGGAGCAGAGTCTTGCATTTTCATAAGGAAGAATCTCTTAAGATTTGAGGATTTCACAAATAGTATATATCTTAATTTTTAATGATGTGCCCATGCTGTGTTTTAAGAATTTTTTTTTTCTCTCTAGAACAAACACTGGCAAACAGCTTATTTCAGGAGAAATACAGATGTAAGCGGACCTCTTAAATGCATTAAATATAATCCTTTTTCTCAGAGCCTGAGCCTGCAAATTTCCTGTCTAGAAGGAATGAATTAATTTCTGAAAAGCAGCATGAAGATGTTATGAACATTAAAGCTTTGAGGATTCACTTAATATAATTAACTTGACCCAAAAGGGGCATCTGGGAGCCCAGAGATTTAAGGTTTTTACTAGATGAGAATATCCCATTACCAGGTATCATCTATTTATCCCACCATTTCCAGCATTTCTACTGGGAAATGTTCCCCGAGCGCTGAGACAGAGACTCACATGTGTAGAGACAAGGAGAGACAGGCTCCCTTGTGTCCACGGCAGGCAGGGAGCTTGGACTCGGTTATACTCTTTGTAGTGGGGCCTTTCCCACAGGAAAGGGGGCCTCTGGAACAGGAAATGGGGAGGGTCCCCCAGACCTGAGCCGTCATCAGCATGCAGGTAGTGCTGCTGGTCAGGAGGGACTCGGGGGGCCAGCTGGGAGGAGGTTAGGAGTCTGCCTCCATGTCACGTCAAAGACGAGAAACCTGCCCCAGATACTCCTTCTGTGTCCAGTATGGCAGGGAGCTTGGACTCGGTTATACTCTTTGTAGTGGGGCCTTTCCCACAGGAAAGGGGGCCTCTGGAACAGGAAATGGGGAGGGTCCCCCAGACCTGAGCCGTCATCAGCATGCAGGTAGTGCTGCTGGTCAGGAGGGACTCGGGGGGCCAGCTGGGAGGAGGTTAGGAGTCTGCCTCCATGTCACGTCAAAGACGAGAAACCTGCCCCAGATACTCCTTCTGTGTCCAGTATGGCAGGGAGCTTGGACTCGGTTATACTCTTTGTAGTGGGGCCTTTCCCACAGGAAAGGGGGCCTCTGGAACAGGAAATGGGGAGGGTCCCCCAGACCTGAGCCGTCATCAGCATGCAGGTAGTGCTGCTGGTCAGGAGGGACTCGGGGGGCCAGCTGGGAGGAGGTTAGGAGTCTGCCTCCATGTCACGTCAAAGACGAGAAACCTGCCCCAGATACTCCTTCTGTGTCCAGTATGGCAGGGAGCTTGGACTCGGTTATACTCTTTGTAGTGGGGCCTTTCCCACAGGAAAGGGGGCCTCTGGAACAGGAAATGGGGAGGGTCCCCCAGACCTGAGCCGTCATCAGCATGCAGGTAGTGCTGCTGGTCAGGAGGGACTCGGGGGGCCAGCTGGGAGGAGGTTAGGAGTCTGCCTCCATGTCACGTCAAAGACGAGAAACCTGCCCCAGATACTCCTTCTGTGTCCAGTATGGCTCGCCCCTGTGTGATGAGGGCTGAAGAATGTGGCATCTGTTTTTAGTACTCAGCCTGAGTCACCTGGAAAGAAAACATGTACCCCATCTTCAAGGAAGCTGCGTTCTGGTGCATTTGGGCATTCATTCACTCAACCAATGGTGTGCCAAGGACCTACTGTATGTCGGGACCTACTGTGTGTCAGGCACTGTTCTAGGCGCCCAGGATGAAGGGGAAGCCAGGTCCTTCCCTCGGGGTCAAAGCCTGGGATCCCATAGAAGAACCCTCCTTCATGCCCTTGGAGCCTGGCCTCTGCTTTTACAGATTAAACAGCTAAGAACTCTAGGATGCCCTGTCCAGGTGGCACATTTTCTAGTCTGAGCTGGATCTGCTGAAGGACTTTGTAACCTGGGGTTGAGCCAGGAAGGACAGGTCAGGAGTTCCAGCCTCAGAACAGGAAGGGAAGTAGAACTGTATACGTAAGGTCATCACTCACAGAAAGACATTCGCAATATGGCACTGAACCGAAAAAAGGAAGAAAAAAAAAGAACAGAGTATGTTCGTTTTTCTCAAAAAGCCTCTACATTTCTTACAAATACATAAGAGGGAAAAATCTGGAAGCGAGTAAAAGAAACTGTCAGCAATTTACATCTCCTGGGATTAGGCTTGCTGCTGCTGCTGCTGCTGCTAAGTCATTTCAGTCGTGTCCGACTCTGTGTGACCCCATAGATGGCAGCCCACCAGGTTCCCCCGTCCCCGGGATTCTCCAGGCAAGAACACTAGAGTGGGTTGCCATTTCCTTCTCCAATGCATGAAAGTGAAAAGTGAAAGTCAAGTCGCTCAGTCGTATCCGACTGTTAGTGACCCCATGGACTGCAGCCGACCAGGCTCCTCCACCCATAGGATTTTCCAGGCAAAAGTACTGGAGTGGGGTGCCATTGCCTTCTCTGGGGATTAGGCTTATGGGGGCTTTTTTCTTTTCATGACTTACCTCCTTAGACCACCCCTGACCACTGGACACCCCCTGTCTTATTTTACACTGGAAACCAGCCGGCCTGCCCCTTGAGGTCACATGGTCTTCCTGCTCAGCAGGGCAATGGGGCAAGTGTGCATTGTCTCTCTCATGGTAACAAGAAAAACAGAGGGTGCATCCTGAGGTCGGGGAAAGACGAAGCTGGCAGAGAATAGTGTCAGTCTTTCTACACAGAGTTGCAGAAAACCTCAGAACTGACGAGTGACTTCCATGAGATATAATGTCGGAATAGAGCCCCCTGAAAACTTTCCAGGTCAGGAGGAGTTGAGAACAGAGAAAGAGTAAAGGAGAGTGAGTCACTGATTTCGGCCGAAGGTAAAGGCATCCCAGCTGAATGGCCTAGCCCGCTGACTCCTTGTCCTCACACAGTAGGACTCCAGAGATGGACGATGTGTGGCTGTGGCACTGTGTCTTCGAGAGTCCCAGCTCCTTTCAGAGCCGGGCATCTCAGCCCTGGTGCCAGGTGATTCCCGGGGTGGGGCCTTCCCTCATGCTGTAGGGCATTCCCCTGAATGCCTGGCCTCCATCCACCGGGCGCCAGCAGCTCCCCACCTGCAGCATGGAGACCGAAAATGCCTCCAGACCCTGCCTCTGGGGGGCAGAGTCACCGTGCTCATCCCCTTTGAGAACCGCTGTTGTAAGTCCCCAGCACACCATCTGTGATATGTGGCCTGTATCTTCAGAGGCTTCAAAAAAGAGACCAGGTGGTTGAGTCTCTTGGAGGTAACCACTTTACAGGGCTCCCGTGGTGGCTCAGTGGTGGAGAATCTGTCTGCCAAGCAGGAGAACCGTGTTCGATCCCTGGGTTAGGAAGATCCCCTGGAGAAGGAAATGGCTACCCACCCCGGTATTCTTGCCTGGAGGGTCCCCTGGACGGAGGAGCCTGGTGGGCTCCAGTCCACAGGGTCATGAAAGAGCTGGACACGACTTAGCGACTAGACACCGGCAGCAAAGCACTTAACAAAGCACGCGCGGCCTTCTGCCCGAGCTCGGCGGCGTGGCTGCCCTGTGCTTACGCGGACGTGCAGGAGCCGAGTATTTTTTTTAATTTTAGTGAAGTGTAGTTGATTTCTAATGTTGCGTTGATTTCTGCTGTACAGCAGTGACTCAGTTATGCATATGTAGACATTCTTTTTCATTTTCTTTTCCGTTAACGGTTTATCACAGGATATTGGATACAGCTCCCTGTGCTGTGCAGGAGGACCTTATTGTTTCTCCATATTAATAGTTTGCGTCTCTTAATCCCAAACTTCACTACCCCGCATAGGAGGGGAGCACTTTTAACTGGACATGCTGAATCCCAGATAAGACTGAGACCACTGCAGTAGAGAAGAGGAAGCAAAGGGGATCCTAGGTGAATCCCTCAACTGTTCTCAAAGATATCTCATATACCATCGCTTTCCATCGCAGATGTATTAATATGTATAATGAGGACCCCAAGATCACCCCAGGGTTTGGTGATCCTCCAGGCGGGCTTCTAGGACAGAGCCTAGAGTTAAAAGTTACAGCTATGATGTCAACAGGATGCAAAGCAAAGTCACCAGAGGGGAAAGGCAGGTGGGGCCAAGTGCAGGGGACCCCAGCTTCCGAGAGTCCTCACCCAGTGGGGTCACTCAGGGAACGTTTAATCCCCCAAAACAGACTGTGGCAACATGGGTGAAATATCACGTCACAGAAGAACTAAAGAGCCTCTTCATGAAAGTGAAAGAGGAGAGTGAAAAAGTTGGCTTAAAACTCAACATTCAGAAAAATAACATCATGGCATCTGGTTCCATCACTTCATGGCAAGTAGATGGGGAAACAGTGGAAACAGTGGCAGACTTTATTTTTCTGGGCTCCAAAATCAATGCAGGTGGTGACTACAGCCATGAAATTAAAAGACGCTTGCTCCTTGGAGGAAATATCCAACCTAGAGAGCATATTAAAAAGCAAAGATATTACTTTGCCAACAAAGGTCCGTCTAGTCAAAGCTATGGTTTTTCCAGTAGTCATGTATGGATGTGAGAGTTGGACTATAAAAAAAGCTGAGTGCCAAAGCACTGATGCTTTTGAACTGTGGTGTTGGAGAAGACTCTCATGAGTCCCTTGGACTGCAAGGAGATCCAACCAGTCCATCCTAAAGGAAATCAGTCCTGGGGGTTCATTGGAAGGACTGATGCTGAAGCTGAAACTCCAATCCTTTGGGCACCTGATGTGAAGAGCTGACTCATTTGAAAAGATCCTGATGTCGGGAAAGATTGAGGGCAGGAGGAGAAGGGGATGACAGAGGATGAGATGGGTGGATGGCATCACAGACTCGATGGACCTGAGTTTGCTTACTCCAGGAGCTGGTGATGGACAGGGGGGCCTGGCGTGCTGCAGTCCATGGGGTCACAGAGAGTCAGACACGACTGTGTGACTGAACTGACTGAACTGAGCGACCCCTTTAGAGACTCGAGCCCCCGGGCTCTGTCCAGGCTGGTCACACGACACCCAGGTCAGGTGCCCAGCAGGCCCCAAATCCCAGACTCCAGAGGGTCAGCAGGGGTTCAGCAGAAGCACAGGCTCCAGTGGCTTAGGCGTAGTCTCCTCACCAGTGGGATGAAAATGTTCCGGGTTTAGACAGTGGTGATGGCTGAACAGCTGCCTGAATACGCCCCCACAGCACTGCACTGTAGACTTTAAAATGGTTACATCGGAGACTTCTGTTATGTAAATTTTGTCTTCCAACAGAATCCCACCGGGCACCATTTCTGTAAGGAGGAAAGGGAACTGAGGGAGATAAAATGTCTGAGTTGACTTGGGGACCCAGGTGTATTATATTGAGTGTCAGGTCAGGAGACTGAATTCTGTCTTGTGAGTCCTAGAAAGACTCTCCTCGGGAGATTTTGCTGAGGGGCAAGCCGAGCTGACTGGTGAGCGCCCTGAAATAGGATATACACGGCACTGGAAGGGCAGGAATCTGGAGGCAGAGACACCCATCAGGAGCTTCCCCAGGAGCACAAGCTGGACTCGAGAGCCCCCGAGGACACCCGTCGTGTAGGTGGTAACTGCCCCAGAATCGCAGGCGAGGGTAGCCCAGCTGTAGACGCACCCTCCTCTCACTCAGGCCTTTCCTAAGCTGTGGCAGCCTTCATGGGAACAGTGCTTTCTGCCCCCCGCCCCACCTCGTAAAGAAGGTTTGGGAAAAGGAACACTTCTGCCCGCAGTGGAAGACAGCTGGATGGGGGCCCAGAGATGGAGCCCGTCTCTTCCCAGTCTTTGCCCCTTGGGGTCTTTCTTCCAACGATGGAAAACCACACACTCATAGCATCCTGACCCTTTTTGATTCTCCAAGCTTGAAATGTATGAAATAGTAAAAACAGACCAAAAACTAAGCAAGATAGAATATAAATGCCATTCTGCCCTCAAGCCATATGCTGCAGGGGTGTCCTCCAGGGACACTCCACACAAATATCATAACCACACCCCCGCCCCCCAGCAGCAAGGGCTGTGGGATTCATTGTCAAGGTCATGTTACTTAAGAAGACAAACTGACAATAAACTCAGAGGTACTTAAATAGGCCGAGCTCCCTTGTAAAAGATTCTGGGCCTGATGTCCAACATGAGGGCACAGTCTTCTCTCTGGGGTACTCTGGACCCTGAGTGTGCCCTGGTGTGAGCACAGGTGTGACCCCAGTGCAGGCCCAGTGCTGGAGACAGTGACTCGGGAAAGGGGCTCGGAGGGCCTTTGGATTACAGAAGATTTGGGCTGATCTTGCATTTGGACTGGAGCTGGAGTGAGAGGTGGGGGAAGCAGGCAGAGAGGAGAGAAGGATGCTCCAGACAAGGCTTGGCGGAGGGAGGAGGAGCTGTGGCCAGCCTCCCCTGCGAGACTCAGCGAGGCCCCGCGTGGGGAAAGGGCGGGGCTTCACTCTTGCACACACGGTGTGCTCTGAGCGTGGAAGGCCCTGCCTGGGGCGCTCAGAACCTGGGGTGCCATTCTGGGAGCAGTTGGCTGTGCTCAAGCCTGCCTGAGCTTGGGAACCATGGCGTCAGGACCACAGTCGCAGACTGCGCCTTTGCAGCAGGAGAGGGGGAGAAAAAAACACCAGCGGGCACGCCAAGGCACAGGCTGTGTGGGGTTTTCCTTCGCGTCTTTGCAGTTGTCAGCGTCTCTGAGGCTTCGGGGCTCACAGCAGGACACGTGAGCGTGTCTTGAGGTTTCTGCTTGGTTGCCGCAGAAGGGCTGGCACCGTGGCCCATCCCCGCCCCCCACCCCGCGCTGTGACTCCAGACCCCCTAGAGCGTCATTTATGCTTGCTTCCTCTATTTCTCCTCCAACAGGGAAGGAGGAGAGAATCCGTTGGTGAGCTAAAAGTATCTTTCTTAATGCAGCACTGCCTGTGACTGTAGCGCTGCCTCAGCCAAGCAGGCGAGGTTCCACGCGTATCCTTTGTGTGTTTCCCTTACACATCTGCGTGGGGAGTCGAGTCTGAGTCTTTGAGACTCTTTGGACTATAGCCCGCCAGGCTCCTCTGTCCATGAGATCCTCCAGGCAGAAATTCTGGGCTGGGTTGCCATTTCCTCCTCCAGGGGATCTTCCTGACCCAGGGATCGAACCTGCATCTCCTGTGTCTCCTGCATTGCAGGCGGATTCTTTACTGTCTGAGCCCCCAGGGAAGCATATATGTGTTTGTTCAGCAGACGCTCACCGAGCACCTTCAGGACCTGTGATGATAAGGAAACACGCATCACAGGAAAATAGAGTGAGTTCCTGCTTGGAAGTCAGGAGACCCCTGGGTCCATACTCAGTACCCCAGCTTTGTCATCATCTGTTTCTTCATCTATTAAATGTACCTAATAATCCTTTCCTCAGGTGATTGTTTGAGACAAGCTGAAACTGTAACCAAAGGAGAGGTCTGGCTGCTCACCACCCAAGAGTAAAGAGACCAGGCTGGTGGAAGAAGTTTGCTTTACTTTGGCGGCTGGCCGCTGGAGGGGAGGGGGAGGATGCCTGTCCAAAGGCCGACTCCCCCCACCCCTTGACAGTCAGAGAGCAACTACTTTTATAGGCTAGGGAGGGGCTCCAAGTAGAAAAAGCACAAGCAGCTCTGACGATCATCTCGAGATCGGTCATCAGCGGTCTGACCATCATCTTCTCGATTGCTTTAAGGACAGTTGATCTTCAGCTCCGAGGTCAGTTTGTTTCCCATTTCCTTAAGCCAGTTCTTGGAATTGTGGCAGCTTATGTCACGCCTCCGGTCCGGTCAACACACACGTGCTGTGGTGCTTCAGTAGTGTCCGAGTCTTGGTGAGCCTGTGGACTGCAGCTCTGTCCGTGGGATGCTCCAGCAAGAACACTGGAGTGGGTTGCCATTTCCTGCTCCAGGGGATCTCCCCGGCCCAGGGATCGAACCTGCGTCTCTTACGTCTCCTGCTTTGGCAGGCAGTTCTTCACCAGTAGCGCCGCCTGGGAAGGCCCTTCCTCATGTATCTACACTTAACTTCCCCCACCTCATGGAGGTTTCAGTAGAGGAGGTGTCTCAGAATATTGTCTGCAGCTCTTGAGGAGGAACTGAAGGTCCTTGGCTTTGCTTACTGACTAGGCTGCTATTACTTGGTCTTGTTTGACTCTCCTTCACATCTGCATTTTCTCCTTTTTCTGCCTAAACTTACTGGGCGACTAAAGTTTTTCTGCACGTAAAAGGCAGGAGGAGGCCGTGGTGGGGGAAGGGGAGGGGGAAGAACGGTAGAGTCCTGCCCTTTTTGCAGACCACCCACCTGAGAGCACACCTGTGAATACACAGCTTTGGCTGTTACCAGTGATGACGTGACTGTTCGACTTCAGCTAAATTGGTCAAATCCAGCAACACAAATGCCTCGACAGAGGAGCATTACAAGGACCCCATGAGACTCACAGCAGCAACATTTAAAGATCAGAATCAGGTATTTCGTGAAAACATTCCAAACATGTTATGAAAGGTTTCCACAGACATCTGATTTGGGGCTAAGAAAACAGGCTTGCAGATTTTTGAGACTTGCTGAGTTTACAGGTGGGAGTGAAGTGAAGTGAGGTCACTCAGTCGCGTCCGACTCTCTGTGACCCCGTGGACTGCAGCCCACCAGGCTCCTCCCTCCATGGGATTCTCCAGGCAAGAATACTGGAGTGGGGTGCCATTGCCTTCCCCAGGGGATCTTCCCGACCCAGGGATGGAGCCTAGGTCTCCCGCGCTGCAGGCAGACTCTTTACAGTCTGAGCCACCAGGGAAGCTATATTACAGGTGGACAGGGATTCAAACCCAGTGACCCGGATGAATACAGATAAATATCATGAACAGTAGCATACTGATTGTTCTGTTCTGAATTGTCACAGCTTACCAACACTGATGAATTCAGACATGCCTTCGTTCTCACTGTACTGTTATTTTAAATCAGAGCTCGAAAAGCCAAACAGCGTTTAAAGCATTTTGTGAAACAGTGCCCCCCAGTGGCTGAGGACACTCATGACAATCTCAGTAATGGCGATATTTTTAGTCTAGGCAGAGAATTGATTGTGAGGCTGGCCTTTAAAGAGATTTATCTTCGTGCTGCAGATGTACGCATCGCACATGTGTGGCACATAAGCACGAAGACAGGTGCTATCTGGCTTGTTAACTGGGTGTATGATTTTTTGATCACTGACCTATTAATTCGCCTATTAATATATAGCGTTACCTTGGGTATAAATTTAGCAGCCTGTCGTTTATAATATTAGCGATGTGACAGATGATCCTTTGAGCAATCGCACAGCGTTATGCCAAAGCCAAGAGCCCCAATAATTATTTTCTAAAACGTGGTTAGGTGTGATTTGGAAGAGATATGAGTCCAGGAATAGACGAGTCAAAGGATCAACGTATGGGACCTAATTTTTGTGAAATATTACTCTTGTCTCATCCTTCTTTCTCTATCTAACAGATCATTACAACCCGAAACCTCACTACCATATTTCTGAGAATGAAAATTAAATACTGCCTCTAAAAATAGCCTTTCTTCGCTAAAAATATCCAAGTTTATCTTATAGAAATGTAGGCAGCTTTTTGGTTAGAAAGAGAAAGCAGTAGATGGAAAATATACAATATCAATTTCTTCTTTTGCTGTGGGAGTTGATTAAAATCAAATGAGTTTTTGAAACTAGTTTGTGGTTTTAAATTCTCCATCATGCATTTTCTGGGGCGTAGACATGTATATCTGGAACTATGCAGAATCACCATACTGGATGAGACTCTTGGTTTGGGGAATTAAGGCCTGTGAATATTTGGTGAACTGGACACAGAGAAACTGTTCCATTTTGTCTTTGCTGGATTAGAGGCAGAGGATTTTTTTCTACCAGGAATGTCTTCTTTTCACCATATTCTGGATTATAGCATCTGAGAAGTCTAAGTGTCCGAGCTAGGTACTTCAGGGACTATTTGTCAAGTCTCCTCTGGCATGTTCTTAAATGGCAGTGCTTCTGGGTTTTTCATCATGGCTGAGGTTACAGGGTTTTGAGCAGAAGAAGACGGAAGTATGGATGCCGTTCTCACCACGTCACGTCAAGAGCGCGTGCTGTCAACATGGGTGACCATCAGTGGCACTCTTGACCATCTGATTGAGGCAGTGTCTGCTGGGCATCTGGAAAGTTTTTCTTCCCCCCTCTTTTCATACTGTAGTTTTTGGAAGGAGGTAACTACTCATAGGAGTGGGAGGCCGTGTCCTACTCAATTGAGAGCAGAGTATCTATATCAGTTCTTTGTAATTCTTCTGCATGACAGGTTTGTCTGTTCTCTGCCCTTTATTTACTTATAGGTCACTTGTTTATGTTAATACCAACTCACAGGTTTAGTTTATATTTTACGTTATTGTTCAGCACTGCTTTTGTTTTCTCAGTGGTTCCAGCTTTGTCCACTGGGCACCCTTTCAGTTCGACTCACGTGCCATTTCATTGTTGTGGATTTTATCTTTTCCTTTCTTCCTTTCTTTCTTTCTTTCTTACTGTCTTATACTGCAAGATGCTCCAGACTTATATTTTCCCTCCCCAGTCCTAGAATTAGTCATTTCTCCAAGGAGGCCTGGTTCCTTTTATTGAATAATGGTGTTAGAAACAAGATCGTGATCGTTGGTACTGGGATATCTGACAGTGTGAGGAGATACACGTGTGTATACTCACCTGTGTGTATACTCACCTGTGTGTATACTCACCTGTCTGTATACTAACCTGTGTGCATACTCACCTGTGTGTATACTAACCTGTGTGCATACTCACCTGTGTGTATACTCACCTGTGTGTATACTAACCTGTGTGCATACTCACCTGTGTGTATACTCACCTGTGTGTATACTAACCTGTGTGCATACTCACCTGTGTGTATACTCACCTGTGTGTATACTAACCTGTGTGCATACTCACCTGTGTGTATACTCACCTGTGTGTATACTAACCTGTGTGCATACTCACCTGTGTGTATACTCACCTGTGTGTATACTAACCTGTGTGCATACTCACCTGTGTGTATACTCACCTGTGTGTATACTAACCTGTGTGCATACTCACCTGTGTGTATACTCACCTGTGTGTATACTAACCTGTGTGCATACTCACCTGTGTGTATACTCACCTGTGTGTATACTAACCTGTGTGCATACTCACCTGTGTGTATACTCACCTGTGTGTATACTAACCTGTGTGCATACTCACCTGTGTGTATACTCACCTGTGTGTATACTAACCTGTGTGCATACTCACCTGTGTGTATACTCACCTGTGTGTATACTAACCTGTGTGCATACTCACCTGTGTGTATACTCACCTGTGTGTATACTAACCTGTGTGCATACTCACCTGTGTGTATACTCACCTGTGTGTATACTAACCTGTGTGCATACTCACCTGTGTGTATACTCACCTGTGTGTATACTAACCTGTGTGCATACTCACCTGTGTGTATACTCACCTGTGTGTATACTAACCTGTGTGCATACTCACCTGTGTGTATACTCACCTGTGTGTATACTAACCTGTGTGCATACTCACCTGTGTGTATACTCACCTGTGTGTATACTAACCTGTGTGCATACTCACCTGTGTGTATACTCACCTGTGTGTATACTAACCTGTGTGCATACTCACCTGTGTGTATACTCACCTGTGTGTATACTAACCTGTGTGCATACTCACCTGTGTGTATACTCACCTGTGTGTATACTAACCTGTGTGCATACTCACCTGTGTGTATACTCACCTGTGTGTATACTAACCTGTGTGCATACTCACCTGTGTGTATACTCACCTGTGTGTATACTAACCTGTGTGCATACTCACCTGTGTGTATACTCACCTGTGTGTATACTAACCTGTGTGCATACTCACCTGTGTGTATACTCACCTGTGTGCATACTCACCTGTGTGTATACTCACCTGTGTGTATACTCACCTGTGTGTATACTCACCTGTCTGTATACTCACCTGTGTGTATCCACATGTCTGTTTATCTGTCTGTCCTGCCTACCCAGCCTGTCTGTCTATTAACGTCCACCCTGGCTGTCTATGCCTGTCTGTCTGTCCATCCCATCTGTCATGTCTGTCTGTATCTAGCCTGTCTTTCTATCATGTCTGTCTGTCCAGCTACATACCTCGTCTCTCCTGTGTATCCATCTACCATCTCCATCTGTATCTGTATTAAGCTAAACTGAGTTCATGTTGAGGTCTCTACGTGGAATGTTCTAGTTACCCCTTGTTGCTTCTCTGTCATTTCCCTTATTCACAATAAAAACTTGACTTCCACCGGACCCACTGATGGGCTTGTCCAACCC
This sequence comes from Litocranius walleri, assembly GCA_006410535.1. Taxonomy (NCBI): domain Eukaryota; kingdom Metazoa; phylum Chordata; class Mammalia; order Artiodactyla; family Bovidae; genus Litocranius; species Litocranius walleri. The sequence goes on along the minus strand of SJYG01000489.1, from coordinate 997,542 downwards.
CAGCATGTATGTGTAGGAGGTCAGAACTGTTAAGCTGTGCCCCAGTGAGAAGCTAATTCACCCATCTGAGGGTAGTCTTCATGTACAGTTTGTTTGTCATTAGCTTTCCCTCTAATTTTCATTTTTTAAAAACTCTTATTTTGAAATTTATCCACAATGTTTTTGCCCTTTTAAAAGTTTGTTGTTGAAGATGTTTTATTTATTAGATACTTTTGTATTGTGGTAAGATATGCAAAGGCGCTTCCCAGATGGTTCACCTGCCAGTGTAGGAGACCTGGGTTCGATCCCTGGGTCGGGAAGATCCCCTGGAGAAGGAAGTGGCAGCCCACTCCAGTGTTCTTCTCTGGAAAATCCCATGGACAGAGGGCTGCAGTTCATGAGGTTGCGAAAGTGTCGGATATGACTTAGTGACTGAACAACAGCAAGATATGCACGCTACCATTTTACCTGTTTTTGATGTACAGTTCAGTGGTGCTACATATATTCAAAATCTTGTGCAGCCACCACTTTTGATTTATCATCCCAAACAGAAACTCTGTCCGCATTAGAATACCAACGCCCTGTTCCCCTCCCGCAGCCTCTGTCATCTCCTTTCCACTCTTCTTTGACTATTTCAAGTGCCCTAAGGAATTGAACAGCATTTGTCCTTCCAGTCTGGCTTATTTAACTTAGCATGTTTTCAAGACTCATCCCTGTTCTGGCTTGCGTCAGAGTCTCCTTCCTTTCGTGGCTAGTGTTATCCCGCTGTCTGTATATCGCCTTTTGTTTACCCGTTCTCGGGTGATGGAAGAGTTGGCGGTTTCCGCTGGTTGGCTATTGCGAATGATGCTGCTGTGAGCGTTGCTGTACAAGATACTTGTTGGAACTGCTCTTTTTGGAAGTATGTAGATCCGTGGATTTTGGTCCTTGTTGGTCGCTGTTGGACTTGTTGGGCACTGTTAGACACGCCTCTCCTCTTCTCCAGCCTGGCTTACTTTTACTCCTTTTCTTGTCTCATTGCCCTGGCTAGCTCCTCCGGTACAGTGTTAAACGGAAGGAGCCAGAGTGGCCTTCCCTGTCTTGTCCTGAGCTGCTAACCCTTCACCAATGCTTGTGACCCTATCGTAGGTTTTCCAGAGGTGCTCTTCGTGAGGCTGAGGAAGCTCCCTCTTGCTCCTGGTGTGCTCAGTGCTTCTCTCATGTAAGGGTGGTGTGTTTTGGCAAATGCCGCTTCTGTGCCTCTTGCAGTGACCACGCACGTTTTGTTCTTTCTACTAACAAGATTTCCTCGATTTCCTATGTTGAACCAGCCTTGGATTGGGGCAGTAATTTCTGCTTCCTCATGGGGTGTAATTCTCTTTAGGTTGCTAGATTTGGCTGGCTAACATTTGTTGAGGGTTCCGCATCTGTGTCCATCAGAGATCTTGGGCTGTAATTTTCCTGTGATGTTAATTTTTTCTCTTGTTGTTTCAAGCTATTGGTGGCCTCGTGGAATGAGCTGAAAAGGGTTGTCTTCTCTCCTTTTTTTGCCATTGTTTCTTCAAATATTATTTCTGCTCTTTCTCTTTCAACATCTCCTTGTAGACTCCCATTTTGTGTATATTGAAGCACTTAATGATATTCCACAAGTTTCTGAAATGTTGATTTTTCTACATTTTTTTTCTTCTTTGTTCCCCAGACTAAGTAATCTCAGTTATCATCAAGTTCACTGTTTCTTTATTCTGTCAGATGAAATATTATCTTACATCCTTCTAGTGAACGTTCCTATTTCAGTTATTTGTACTTTTCAATTCCAAAGTCTCTATTTGGTTCATTTTAGATAATTTCTGTCTCTTTATATTGCCTATTTGATGAGACACATAGTTCTCATTTTTTTCTGTAGTTCTTCAGACACGATTTCCCTCAGTTCATTGAACGTATTTATAATGGCTAATTCAGCAGTTTACTTTTAATTTTTTTTTTTTTAGTGTCTCTAATGTCCAGTCTTCCTCAAATACAGTTTTTATTAACTGCTGTTTTTCCCTGTGTAGGGGCCATATTTTCCTATTTGTTTGTGTCTCGTGATTTTTTTTTTTTGTCACATAGTGGACATTTTAAATAATATAGTGTGGCAACTCTGGAAATCAAGTTACCCCTCTTCCCAGGTCTTACTGATTGATATTTCTTATTATCTGTGATGTTCATAGACAGATCATGGAAAAAGTAAGAGAGTTCCAGAAAAACATCTATTTCTGCTTTATTGACTATGCCAAAGCCTTTGACTGTGTGGATCACAATAAACTGTGGAAAATTCTTCAAGAGATGGGAATACCAGAACACCTGACCTGCCTCTTGAAAAACCCATATTCAGGTCAGGAAACAACAGTTAGAACTAGACATGGAACAACAGACTGGTTCCAAATAGGAAAAGGAGTCCGTCAAGGCTGTATATTGTCACCCTGCTTATTTAACTTCTATGCAGAGTACATCATGAGAAACGCTGGGCTGGAAGAAGCACAAGCTGGAATCAAGATTGCCGGGAGAAATATCAATAACCTCAGATATGCAGATGACACCACCCTTATGGCAGAAAGTGAAGAGGAACTAAAGCCTCTTGATGAAAGTGAAAGAGGAGAGTGAAAAAGTTGACTTAAACCTCAACATTCAGAAAACAAAGATCATGGCATCTGGTCCCATCACTTCATAGGAAATAGATGGGGAAACAGTGGAAATAGTGTCAGACTTTATTTTGGGGGGCTCCAAAACCACTGTTGATGGTGATTGCAGCCATGAAATTAAAAGACGCTTACTCTTTGGAAGAAAAGTTAATGACCAACCTAGATAGTATATTCAAAAGCAGAGACATTACTTTGCCAACTAAGGTCCGTCTGTCAAGGCTATGGTTTTTCCTGTGGTCATGTATAGATGTGAGAGTTGGACTGTGAAGAAGGCTGAGCGCTGAAGAATTGATGCTTTTGAACTGCGGTGTTGGAGAAGACTCTTGCGAGTCCCTTGGACTGCAAGGAGATCCAACCAGTCCATTCTGAAGGAGATCAACCCTGAGATTTCTTTGGAAGGAATGATAGTAAAGCTGAAACTCCAGTACTTTGGCCACCTGATGTGAAGAGTTGACTCACTGGAAAAGACTCTGATGCTGGGAGGGATTGGGGGCAGGAGGAGAAGGGGACGGCAGAGGATGAGATGGCTGGATGGCATCACTGACTCGATGGACGTGAGTCTGAGTGAACTCCGGGAGTTGGTAATGGACAGGGAGGCCCGGCGTTCTGCGATTCATGGGGTCGCAAAGAGTCGGACACGACTGAGCGACTGAACTGAACTGAGGCATGCATATAGTCCTGCACATAAAAGTAGCCTTCTAGATTCCCAACCATATGTTAGAGTGTTTCAAAGCACTCATGGCATCTCATTCCCTAGTTTTCCTCTTAGGTTTTTTGGTCAGCTTCTCATTACTCCAGCTGGCATCATCACCTCAGGCAGCTACTGTGTTAAACAACTGTCACTGATTGTTTCTGACAAACACCCCAAGGGAAAAAACTGCTGCAGGGAGCAAGCTAAGTGAAATCAAATAAAAGCAAACACTACGAGGGCAGGTTTCTAAGAAACAGCCAGACAGACGAAATAATGACCGTCTTCTGGGAATGGGGCTTTTGGAGGGTTATAAAGCCATTCTTCCCCCTCCAGCAGTTTTTAAGCTGATTATTTTAGTGGCAACTGATTATGAAGGTGCTGGTTTTCAAGACTACCATGTAGACAGGGAGAGGAATATGAGAATCAGTTCAGTTCAGTCGCTCAGTCGTGTCCAACTCTTTATGACCCCATGAATTGCAGCATGCCAGGCCTCCCTGTCCATCACCATCTCCCGGAGTTCAATCAAACTCTTGTCCATCAAGTTGGTGATGCCATCCAGCCATCTCATCCTCTGTTGTCCCCTTATCCTCCTGCCCCCAATCCCTCCCAGCATCAGTCTTTTCCCATGAGTCAACTCTTCTCATGAGGTGGACAAAGTACTGGAGTTTCAGCCTCAGCATCAGTCCTTCCAATGAACACCCAGGACTGATCTCCTTTAGGATGGACTGGTTGGATCTCCTTGCAGTCCAAAGGACTCTCAGGAGTCTTCTCCAACACCACAGTTCAAAAGCATCAGTTCTTCGGCGCTCAGCTTTCTTCACCGTCCAACTCTCACATCCATACATGACCACAGGAAAAACCATAGTCTTGACTAGATGGATCTTTGTTGACAAAGTAATGTCTCTGCTCTTTAATGTGCTGTCTAGGTTGGTCATAACTTTTCTTCCAAGGAGTAAGCGTCTTTTAATTTCATGGCTGCAGTCACCATCTGCAGTGATTTTGGAGCCCCCAAAATAAAGTCTGACACCATTTACACTGTTTTCCCCTCTATTTCCCATGAGTGATGGGACCGGATGCCCTGATCTTCGTTTTCTGAATGTTGAGCTTTAAGCCAACTTTTTCGTCTCCTCTTTCCCTTTCATCAAGAGAATAGAGCAAGTTAAAAGGCTACAAAACTCAGTATTCTGACCAAAATTCAGCCATCTTTTCCTTGAATAAATGGATCTCAGAGTGTTGGAAACTACTGGTTAATTGCTGAAGTTTTGGAAAATTTCTTTTGCAATCTCATTGCTTTTATAATAAAGGAGCAGATTTTCAAAAGGTCCTTAATTTTCCATTCTGGAAGTGGCTCCTCCTTCTAACGGATTTTGTATGTAATCCTTTTCTTCTTTGTGTTGAAAATGACCTGATTCTCATATTTGACACATGTAATATTGGATAGTACTCAAAAGGACGCTTTGTTCCCCGTCAGTGCTTTCGAGAGTTTCAGAACAGACTGAAATATTAGTGGTTTTCTGTGCTGCTAGGGGCAGCGTGTTTCTGTGGGAGTGAGAACCGAATAGGCTGAAAGCTGTATTTCTGACATTCTTGGTGTTTAGGAATATACCTTAGACAGCACAAGTATCTGAAAGAGAATCACATCTGCGCGTTTACTCTGCAGTGCTGTAATGGCTAAATCTGTGAGAGGGACTGTCCTTTGAATAATAAAGCACATGTGGGCTTGTTTTCTTATTTAATGTGACAGTCAGTATTTAGCTATATTCTTCCAAATGACATCCTTGAGAGCAATTTTTCTTTCATTCTTCTCTGTATAGAATGCTAAAAGCATATAACAGATGATAAACCGTAATACCTGAAAGAGAAAAATCTTTTTCTTTTCTCTCTTGAAATTAAGATCCATATTTAGGATAAAAGAACTAAGTTCCTCTGACCTGGACACTGCTTGATCCGGTCATGGGCTTAACATGGAGAAGGATTATCAAGCACTTCTTTCTGTACTTTCAGATGGGAAGAGAATTACTGTGTCCTGATACATTTTCCCTTTCTAGTAGTAATTGGTTCACAGAGATGAGGACAGTGTCCCTTCAAAGTTGCTCTGACAGCCTGGAAATTTTATGCTGTACTTTTGTAGGCCTAGACCACTTTGAGTTTGCCGAAGTCTGTAGCAGATACAGAAATCTACTTTCTGGTGTACCAAATGTCTAATTTCTGAAGGCATTTTTTCCTTGGATGACTGTTCAATATATTAAGTACCAACTGTATGCCCTTCATAAGAAAAAACCACTTTGGGTTGGGTTATTAAAGGTCCTTGGCATTTATGGAATAATAGGGAAGCTTTTTAAAGAATGAACTTCTGTATACCTGGAGCATATTTAGACTGTATAATCGGATGAAGAGGTTCAGAAGGAAAGTACATGTAAGCTCGAAGTGAAGGTGGCACATAGAGAGAACTGTCAGCCTCCCAGCGGCCCATGGAGACAGTGAGCCTTAAGCCAGATCTTAAAGGACTTTGTAAGCATGTATTTAGCGTGTTTGCTCATTCTGACCCAAGACTGTGCTGTGGACATCAGCCAACCCTGTGTGGGGACAGCATGCAGAAGCAGGACTGGAAGGGGTTTAATTTCATGTCATCAGCGGTAAACACAATACAGAAATCTCTCTACAAGTTCTGGCCTGCGATCCATCGGGCTGAGTCTGACCGCACCCATGCAGTGTGGTTGAGCGCTCCTACCGAGGAAGCCAGCAGCAACTGGTAGGTGTTTCTGCATAGTGTTAATCTAAGCTTTATCCCCAGAATTAGCTATCTCTAGGTCTAATCACTGCTTTTGAGGAAACTCAGAATCAATCTAATTTTTGACAGCTCTTCAAATCCTGGAGAGTGGAGCTGTTATCTCCCTCTGCACACACACACACACACACACACACACCACACACTCTCTCTCAACCTAGCCTCAGATTACACATCTGAAGAGTGTGTCCTGCGCTTATCTGTTGTCTGTTAGTCTGTAAGGAAAGGACAGTCAGGCTGTTGGGCTGCTGCTCTGTGTGATCAGCGCCCACCTGTCTCTGTTCCCTGCCCCGTCCCGGGACTCGGCTGTGAGAAGCAACCCCAGCTCTCGCCTCCCAGCCCGGGATGCCCCTCCATGAGCGCCCACTATGTGACCCCTCGTCTTGCAGGAGTCCTGCTCTGTCTTGTCTTCACCTGAATTCCTCACCTCTGAGCACTTCGACGGATCTTTTCTTTCTCACAGTGCAGGGGCTATGGGTTGGTCTGGCCTGTGGGTTACTCCCTGTGATCTTTCAGGAACTGAGGTTCCTTTCCTAGTGGCGCAGTCTGTAAGAGCTCAGATTCCTCCCCTGGATGCTCTGTAACTTGGCATCACGTGGCATCTTTCATTGTGGAGCACATGGTCTCAGCTGTGACATCAGGCCCCAAAGCACGCGGGCTCAATAGTTGCAGCACAAGGGTGAAGTTGCGGCATATGGGGTCTTAGTTCCCTGACCAGGGATTGAACCTGCACCCCCTGCACTGCAAGGCAGATTCATAACCATTGGACCACCAGGGAGGCCCCTAGCCTGGAGAGTTTCTTACAGGAGGTTTTTAGGGGCTGGGCCTGTAAGAGGTATACATCCCTCCTACCTGCCTTTCCCATTGGTTGGGAGTCAGTCACATGACCCCTGTCTAATAGCCACAGAGGCTGAGAAATTTGGTGTCGCAGGTGACCAGGTAAAAGAAGGCCAAGCCAGCTGAAACAGGTCATGTGCATCACTTCTGCCTCAGCCGTGCTAGAAATCAGGCCCAGAGCCCCACCTGACTTCAAAGAACTCTGGAAAGTGTAGGCTCGATGAAGGCTTGGGAGGAAAAGGCAGTCATTATACTTTCTGAGCCTGTCAACCTTAGAGGTAGGTGATTGTATTAATTTTCTGTGTTACAGAGTAAAATTACAAAACGTCACATCTGTGAAAATGCTTAAAATATGGTAAAGCAGCATGAAAATGAGTGGAAGTTTCTTTTTAACAAATGACTCTGAGACAACTAGACCGCCATATACACTAGAATGGCCTTGAACCCTTACCTCACACCATATACAAATACTATATCAAAATGGATCTAAGACCTGGATGTAACTGTGAAAACTATTAACTTGGGAGAAAACAGAGGAGTGAGCCTTCATGACATTGGATTTGACAAAGGATTCGTAAAAACAGCACTGAAGTATGATCAAGAGAAGAAAAAAATAGATTGAATTTAATCAAAATTGAGAGCTTTTGTGCTCCAAAATATGCCATCAAGAAAGTAAAAGGCAGCCCACAGCATGAGAAAAAATATTTGCAAATCACAGACTTGGTAATGAACTTGTCTGCAGAGCATGTAAGAACTGTTCTAATGGCCCAGTGAAGTAGGTAACACTGTTATCACCCATTCAGAGAGATTAATTAACTTATTCGGTATCATCCGTATGGTCAGGTTCAAAGCCAGTTAGAATACATCTCTTTCTGGTCCTGGAGGCTGAGTAGAAAGGCCAAACCATGCGTTTGAGAATTCCGAGCAACTAAGGGAATGTCTGGTTTGCATTGCTGAAGCTTTGTTCAGCAGTCAGATGTGCTTTTCCTAATGGGCATCAACCCACTTGTCAGGGAAATTACAGAATCGTTGTAAATAATCTGTAAAAATGTATGAGCAAATGAGAGAGGAGCTAAAAGACTAAGTAGAAAACAAGTTATTATATTGTCAAAAATCTAAAGTTTAGCAAAATTCTAGAACAGACTAGCAAACGTCTGGAGTATCTTATAAAAGTATACTGTATCCTGATGTGACAGGATTGTAGGCTACCTGAATATTCCATTTTCCTAACATTTTACAGAGAATCTATTTGGATCCTACATTAGTGTTGTTTTAATAGTTTTTACATTTTCAAATGAAATTGATTTATTCAAAAATTCATTGGTAATGCAATTTTCCTCATGCTGTAAATGATCCTAATACAATTTGCTAAAACCTTTAAATTATTAACACAACGCAGTCCTCTAGATGTATGCTGGGTGAATGCTTGCCATAACTGTCACATAGTCAGCTCCACAATTCTTCATAGAACTGGAATCTACTTACACAAAATTCATCCAGGATTAATGATAAAAGTCATTGAGGTCATTGAGAGAAAGTTGTTATTTTTTAATCGAAAATTATGGTACCCAGTTCATAAACATTATACATTTTTCTCTATATTGTGTATACTTTAAACTGTAATTGTGTTTTCACTTTGATTGCTCATTTAAAGGAAAAAGCTTTGTGTCTGTGAGACAGATCTTCATAAAAGCATTATGATATCTATATGGGCTTACAGATAATCCTATCACAGGAGTGACTTTGCTTTTTCTCTCTATTCCTGGTAACCAAAGTGTCCTGTTACATAATGTACTTTAAAGATGTTATATCAGTACTATTTTTCATGACAGACTCATGGAAGGGTATAATTCTAATAGTGGTTTTTCCTTCACATTTGTGAAGCATGATGCCACGTCACTTAAAGCTTTTAATGCTAAAGCTCCTTGCTTTCAGGTGAAGAAAAAGGAATTATAAGCTAAAAGACATTTTAACCCTCCTCTCATTTACACTGCCATGAGTTGTTCCTGTTGGTGGAGGAGGAACGTCTTTGTGAAGAAGATGATGGAGATGATAAGTCTTTCTATAGGAGATAGCCACTCTCAGACCTTGAGCCACCAGTCAGCCTAACAAACAAGATCTCTGCTCTTGTATTACAAAATAGAAATCGTGTACTTTGGGCAGGGAGCTGAGGTCCTATGTATGGTGGGCAGGGAGATGAGGTCCTCATGTGCAGTGGGCAAGGAGATGAGGTCCTCATGTGCGGGGGGCAGGGAGCTGAGGTCCTCGTCTTTGCCAATGACAGCTTCTCACTGAGAGCGAATGACTCATGCTGAATGCCTGGCGGTTTTCCGACTGTTGATTGACCACAGACTCATCTCTTGATGGATGAACTTCGTGAGGACAAAAACGGTCATCGGCTGAGACATTGGTCATTAGATTTTCCATGAGGAGACATACGTTGGCGGCTGTGTGAGACATAGAACGGGTGATGAATTTGCAACCTGTAGGAATAGGAAAAACCACTGTCTGCTCTGCAGTGTTGGGTCACTCTGCCTAAATAGCCAGCACAGAAATTCGCTAGGTTTTAAGAGCATCCTTCCAGCTCTCCAACGTGTGAACCTCCCTAGAACTGAGCATGAAAAAGTGATGGTTTATCATTTTCTCTTTCTCTTCAGCCTGCTATATCCGTCTACTGACAGAGTTCCTTGTAGTGTCCTCTAGCCCCACGTCTGATGTAAATAGAATGATTTTCGTGGCTTCTCTTCCATGCTGCTGAACTTTAATCCACACTTCTGCTCTTTGTCACTGACTGATGCGCAGAGTCGCCTTGGCACCCCACATTGGGGTCAGCCCCGGCAGTAGCTGCCTCCCTCTGTCAGCACCAAGCTGTGGGGCTGAGTGAGCGCGAGGCATGGGTGCACACCCAGGTGTTTGCAGGAAGCCAAGTACCCGCAGAGGCAGCCCTCTCTCCACCCTGTGCCCAGGCAGGGCAGCACATGCACGCTCTCCACGGGCAGAATCCAGGCCTCCCTTCTCTTGCTCCCAGTGCCCCTCTGACCTGCCTGGGGGCTGGTCTCCCCCGCAGAGGATCCCAGGATTGGGCGCCCAGTCTAGGCTCAAACCACTCACTCCCCAGGTCAGATCTCCCCACCCTTTCCTCCACGTCTTCTCCCCTTTCCTCCACGTCTTCTCCCCTTTCCTCCGCGTCCTCTCCCGGGGCCGCAGGTCCCAGCCTGGAAGCCTCCCTTCCCTCCTGCCCGATTCCGTGTGGGTCTTCCTGCAGTCCTGGCTGCGAGGGGTCCTCCCGCCAGGCTCCGGCTAGCTTGCTGTAAGAATTGTTCCATCTGTAGCTGTGTTTTTGATGTGTTTGCGGTGGAAGGTGAGCTCCACAGCCTCTTCTCCCACCTCTTGGTTGGTCCTGACCGTTTCCTTTCTGTCTGTGCCTCGGGGTCATCCAAGAACCAGTGACTGCGCTGAGTCTCTGCTGCCCGCACGCCAGACGAGATGGGGTATGACGGCGTATGACCGTGTTATGCTGGTGTATGACGGTGTATGAGATGTATGACACCTCACAGCAGTGAGCTTCAGGGAGCTGGTATGTGGGTCAGATAGATACTTACCTGACCCATGGATCTGTCTTAAGTCAGCTCACGTAACTTCATGCTGATTTTTTTTCCAGAACCCTTGATTTCCAGAGCCATAACCTTGGGACTGAATGAAAGTAAGAAGCGGTGAAATATACAGCTATACACTTTTTAGCCCCTCTTTCTTTCCCATACCCTACATCAAACCCAGTTTTCTGTCCCAGGGATTCTTTTTTTTCAGTTGTAATAAAATAGATATGAAATTTACCATTTTCCCCATTTTTCAGTGTACAGTTGAGAAGCATTCCGTACATTGACATTGCTGTGCTGCCATTACCTCCATGGACTCCAGGAATTGTTGATCTTCCCAGCTGTGTCCACGTTGAACCCACTCCCCATCCCTCCCTCCCCGACCCCCAAGCCCACCACCCGACTGTCTGCCTCTGCGACTGTAACTTTTCAGTT
>SJYG01000489.1:964405-982445 GCA_006410535.1 Litocranius walleri | reverse complement strand
AACAACAGACTGGTTCCAAATAGGAAAAGGAGTACGTCAAGGCTGTTTATTGTCACCCTGCTTATTTAACTTCTATGCAGAGTACATCATGAGAAACACTGGGCTGGAAGAAGCACAAGCTGGAATCAAGATTGCAGGGAGAAATATCAATCACCTCAGATATGCAGATGACACCACCCCTATGGGAGAAAATGAAGAGGAGCTAAAAAGCCTCTTGATGAAAGTGAAAGAGGAGAGTGAAAAAGTTGGCTTAAAGCTCAACATTCAGAAAATGAAGATCATGGCATCTGGCCCCATCACTTCATGGGAAATAGATGGAGAAACAGTGTAAACAGTGTCAGACTTTATTTTGGGGGGCTCCAAAATCACTGCAGATGGTGATTGCAGCCATGAAATTAAAAGACGCTTACTCCTTGGAAGAAAAGTTATGACCAACCTAGATAGTATATTGAAAAGCAGAGACATTACTTTGCCAACAAAGGTCCCTCTAGCCAAGGCTATGGTTTTTCCTGTGGTCATGTATGGATGTGAGAGTTGGACTGTGAAGAAAGCTGAGCGCCGAAGAATTGATGCTTTTGAACTGTGGTGTTGGAGAAGACTCTTGAGAGTCCCTTGGACTGCAAGGAGATCCAACCAGTCCATTCTAAAGGAGATCAGTCCTGGGATTTCTTTGGAAGGAATGATGCTGAAGCTGAAACTCCAGTACTTTGGCCACCTCATGCGAAGAGTTGACTCATTGGAAAAGACTCTGATGTTGGGAGGAATTGGTGGCAGGAGGAAAAGGGGACGATTAAGGATGAGATGGCTGGATAGCATCACCGATTCGATGAATGCGAGTCTGAGTGAACTCCTGGAGTTGCTGATAGACAGTGAAGCCTGGTGTGCTGCGATTCATGGTGTCACAAAGAGTCGGACACGACTGAGTGACTGAACTCAACTACATGCTTTCAGGCTTCCCTGGTGGCTCAGAGGATAAAGCGTCTGGCTGCAATGCAGGAGACCTGGGTTCGATTCATGGGTTGGGAAGATCCCCTAGAGAAGGAAATGGCAACCCCCTCCAGTATTCTAGCCTGGAGAATTCCATGGACAGAGGAGCCTGGCGGGCTACAGTCCACGGGGTCACAAAGAGCCGGACATGACTGAGTGGCTTCACTTTCACTTTCTTTCTACATGCTTTCAGTCTTTTCTGTATCACAGCTTTTTTTGTTTGTTTGTTTTCCTTCTGAAATATTCACTATGCATTGGCTATGCAAAAATACATCAAAACATAACATAGCCTGGTCTATCCCCTCAGAGGAGAAAGATACAGGCATCGTGGAAGGAAAAGCATGAGCTGAGAGCAGTAGGGAAAGTGGGGACTAAGGTCACTGTCTGTTTACATTTAATTCAAGGAAACTCACCCACCGTCGATAGCTATTTGATGTTCTAAGTTGGAGTCACATGTTCAACCAAGCTGCTGCGGGGAGGGCCGAGCACACAGGAGGAGACTAGCAGTCGTGAAGGGTCTAGCATACGGAGCCCCTCAGAAGCTCTCAGTGAACGAATCAAATAGAGTGGGTAAACCCACGCCGGGGTTTGGAAGGCTAGCCGTTGTTCATAAAATCAGATGCTTTGGCACTAGTTGGATAGGTGTGTGTGTGTGTGTGTGTGCAAATCACGTGAAAGTTACTAATGTTGATCCAGTTGGCAGTATTTCATTGTGTAGAATAAATAAGGTATAAGCAAATATTGTGTATTAATGCATGTATGTGGAACCCAGAAAAATGGTACAGATCATGTTGTTTGCAAAACAGAAATAGAGACAGATGTAGAGAACAAATGTGTGGATACCGAGGGGGAAGGGGGCTGGGATGAGTTGGGAGACTGGGATTGACACATACACGCTATCGATGCCACACATAAAATAGATGCCTGATGAGAACGCGCTCTGCAGCCTGGGGAGTTCTACCCAGTGCTCTGTGGCGACCTGAATGGGAAAGAAATACGGAAAAGGGGGGGATCTACGTATACGTAGAGCGGATTCACTTTGCTGCACAGCAGAAACCAACGTAGCGTTTAAAGCAAATATGCGCCAATAGAAATGTTTAAAAAATATTGTCTCAGGGAGGAAATTTTACTAATTGATTTTGTAGTGGTGAGAGTAGGGGAAGAAAGCTTTGCCCACTTAGTCACACCTAGCCGATTGCTGCACCATTTACCTGTTTCATACACGATAGTGTGCAAGTGTAAATCGTAACTGCATTGCTGAAAGCAAACGCGAACGAACAACACAGAAGAGGGGAAAGTGGAACTTTAAAACTCTGTTCCCTAATAGAGTGAACAGATGCTCTACTGCCAGTTGCAGTTTGCAGTGGCATTTACCCTGCGCCTCTGCTCTTCAGGGGCTTCGCGGGCGGCTCTGCGGGTGAAGAATCCGCCTGCAATGTGGGAGATCTGGGTTCGATCCCCGGGTTGGGAAGATCCCCTGGAGAAGGAAAAGCCTACCCACTCCAGTGTTCTGGCCTGGAGAATTCCATGGACTGTATAGTCCACGGGGTTGCAAAGAGTGGGACACGACTGAGACGTTCACTTCGCTCCATTCACTTCTGCCCTTCAGAAAGGCAGCTCTAACCAGTGAGACTGCAGTGACGACCTCTGTCGGCTCCTGTTGCTCAGTCGCTAAGCCTTGTCCGACTCTGCGACCCCATGTCTGCCCTACCCATAGCTATAAACTGAGCTGAAAGTGCCCATCAGCTCAGAGGACAGGACTCATTACTGACCAAACATTGCTGCATTGCCTGTGACTGAGATGCATACCTTTAAAACGAAGGCTACTTTGCCACTCATAAACACAATGTCTTTCACCGCAGAAGACTTGAAACACTATTCGTTGATTTTGAGGATGGCTGTGATACTGCAACCTAAAGATCAGTTGAGTCTTTTTTTATGTTTGTTAAATTACAGTGCGATCAATCTTTTGAGCAAGTTGACTGGCTGCTTCTTAAACTGTTGTCTTTATTGGCAGCATCCATGGAATATAATCACAGGATTTACAATCCTGACGATTCAAGTTTAGTTATCTTCTTATTTCAGATGCGCTAGAGTGAAGCTTTTATCCCTTAAATTAAGTCAGGATTGTTATTTTTTAAAACTTTTGCTAATTATGAAGTTTTGTTTCTGCCAACTCTAGCCTTATTAATTCCTGAGCACCTTAACTCTGCTGAAGCTGAGACAAGCCAGTGTTCATATACCAGGTTATGCCACTTGGCCTGATACGATTAGTAAACTACCACCCGCCTTGCACTTTCAAGTGTCCTGGTTTAGATGAAAAAGCACACAATCATACTGTGGATGAAATAGAAGGGCTGTAGCAGTCCTTAACTTTCAGGTTAGTGTTACATCACGTCCCACATGTAAAGCATTCCTGTGAAGTCCGAGGAATGCTCACTGGGCTACACAGATGTTGGCCGTTTGCTCTCAGGCGGCACTGATAGTAAAGAATCTCCCTGCCAACGCAGGACGCACAAGAGACTCAGGTTCGAACCCGGGGTCAGGAAGATCCCCCTGCAGGAGAAAAATGGCAACCCACTCCAGTATTCTTGCCTGAAAAATTCCATGGACAGAGGATCCTGGCGGGATGCAGTCCATGGGGTTGCAAAGAGTCAGACAGGACTGAGCGACTTAGCACACAGTGCGATACTGTTAGTAGAACTCGGTAGTACTTAAACGTGGACATTATCCTAATGTCGTGTTAGGTGGTATTCATACCCGCATTTTTTTCCAATGGTCATCTTTTTTTAATATTCCCTTATTTGGCTGGGCTGCATCTTGGTTGCAACAGGCAGCGTCTTTAGCTGTGGCGTGTGGACTCTAGCTCCCTGACCAGAGGTCGAACCTGGCCCCTGCATTGGAAACTTGGAGTCTTAGATGTTGGACCGCCAGGGACGTCCCTCCAATGAGAGTGTTGAAGCACTAAAAGTCCGATGATCTGTGTAAGTTTGCACAGTTAATTGCTAGTAAAGGTGGGAGTTTTCCAGCACTTCCGGTTAACTATCTACTGTCAGAGACGTGTTCTCACTTCACTGCGATGAATGCAGGGGCTTCCTTGCTGGCAGTTACGAGGACACGCTAAAGACTGGTCTGTGACAGCTGCTCCACCGCTGGAGCTCAGGGGCACAACCCAGGCCCCCCCAGCTTTCAGATGGGTTGGTTCTGGCTCTGACTGGCTGGGTCTCCTCTAGCCATCCCAGCAAACTCTCTGCAGTTCAGCGCTGGAAGGGAGAGGGTCAGAGCAGTGTTGGGAGAAAGAGGTGGATTTATAGCAACGATGTTATCTGGGACTCTTGGGAGGCCCCTGAGTTGGAGGAGGAGGCTTCCTGGGTGGCTCAGTGGTAAAGGATCTGCCGACAGTGCAGAGACCTGGATTTGATCCCTGGGTGGGGAAGACTCCTTGAAGGAGGGCATGGCAACCCACTCCAGGGCTCTTGCCTGGAGAGTCCCATGGACAGAGGAGCCTTGCAGGCTATAGTCCATAGAGTCGCAGAGAGTCGGACACAACTGAGCAACTCAGTTTGCAAGCTCTAATGCCCTTGGAAGAGAAACCTGGGCAGCTGAGCTGAGCCTCCTCAACACAACAGCCCCTCGAGCACCTAATCAGGCCTCCCCGTCTACCTGAGCAGACAGACCCAGGCGACCCCTCAGCCTGGAGAGAGGCCTGTCACTGGCAGATAATATTTGTCACATGCACCACGCCTGCTAGAAACAGCCCACTGGTGTCCACTGTGCAGTCAGGCATTTTGTGGCTTGACGGTCGCAAATGAGCAGGTCAGATGGAGTGAGCGATTCCTTGAAGGCACCTGCCTCCTTTCCCCGCGAGAGTGAAAGAACCGCTAATCATCTGTTACCTTGCTTTTCCACCCCAGTGAGTAGACAGAGGGCTGAAACGATTTTCTTCATTCTGTATAGGTATCACCCTGCCTGCTCCTTATATTTTTATTTTGTATTTTTTGGCTCAAAATCAGAAGGACAAGAGTTATGCATAGACAAGCTTTTTAAAATAAGATTCTACCCCCAGTTCTCCTGGAATGACATTCATAACATTTGTTTACAAATGTTATGTAGGAAGACAACCCTTTCTCCTTCTCAAAGATATGGCTATTGCAGATGGAAATCATATCCTATATTTATTCGAGTTATTCTTTTATTTTTTTCTTACTTTCAAAATATCTTCATACGACAAATCTCAAGTTTTATTAGCAGCTGCCCTTTCTGAAGAGTAAGGCATTTTAATATTGAAAATGAAAGACTGGGGGATAAAGTAGCCTGACTCAGGAGAACATAGATGTGGGGCTAGACCCAGTCTTCTGCCCCTAAACCTGGAAATTAGATATGGTCTTTATTACGATTAGATTCGTCTCTGAGCAACAGGAAAATGAAAGCAGTGCTGGTTTAAACAAGGTAGAAATTTATTTGTCTGTTAAATTCACTTTTCTCTCGTGTCAAAGTCAAGAGGGACCATCGGTGTTCCGTCTGTTTTGGTCTTATATTCCGTTTCCAGGGTCACAGAAGGCCCGGGATGGCTCTTCTAGCTCCAGCCATCATAAAAGCCTTCCTGCTGGCAGGTATGGAAAAGGAGAGGAGGGCACCGCATGCTGTATTTCCTCAAGGACACTGCTTCAAGAGTTTCACTCTGTATTTATGGCAAACCAGTCTGTGGCAGAGCCTGAAATAGAAGCCAGATTTCCAGACTCCTATTCCAGGCTTTTCCCAACAGTCTGTCTGCTCCCCTTGGCATTTTCATCAGATTTTTTCTTTTGAAGGAAGACACCCAGATCTCTGTGTTTCAGCCATTCTTTAGTCTTTGTCAGTAGAAGGTGATTCTTCTCATGTATGCCTGGATAAAGAAAGGTGGTCATTTCAGTTCAACCTGTAGGTACTTTTATTCGCTAATTTGTCCCATAATAGTCATTTAGGGTGAACCTGAGTTTACTTTCTGCAATAGTCTTCTTCCTTAACGTCAAGTCTGCTGACAATCAGGTTATTCAACAAATGTCTTCTATACTTTTACTGGAAAATAGCTATTGTCATCAAATCTCTGTTGATGAAAGTATGCAGACAATTTTACATTGATTCAGCCCTCACCATTGTGACTAAAGTGATAGCCCACAGAACTATGAATAATACCACTTTTTTGAGAAGTAACTGCTGATTTACTAATAAGTTATGGCACTGAAATGACATAAACAACATGTTTCACTGACCAGTGAATTTCATAATCCGTTAATGGTTCAAGACTTTTGAAGATATCTTATTTTGATGCAATTTAATATTCTGAAAAATAGTGATATTTAATCTGTAAGTTGGCTTATTTCCAAACAAGTTGATAGCCAAAATTACATTTCAAGTATTTCAGTGATTTTCTTTTCATAGCCTATCTGTGAAATGTTGTCCATATCTTGCAAATAAAGAACTTTATTGAAGAAGAGTATTTTAAAGGTAAAAATCATGAGGCTCATGATTTTATGTTAATATAAAATAAACATCTGTCAAAGACTTTATTTAGCTCACAAATTAAGGTGAGAACCAGTAAGATCTGAAGAGAAGGGTTAAACAAAAAGAAACGAAGGTATGTAGCCAATCACAGTACTGAAATGAATTTGCTGGGAAATGTTTGACAGCGTTAAATACAGAAAGAAGTGCTTTTTGCTTTTTGGTAAGATTTCCATATAATAAGCTGTTTAAAAGTCTAAACATGATGCTGTGGAGACACATACAAATTGTTCCCCATAAGAGGAATGAAAATTATAAAGATTTTTAGAAGCTATCTCAGCCATCCATTAATCAAAGACAAAATTGGGCAATCTTAGATCCTGTGATGAAAACTAAGTGAAATTTAAAGCCACTCATGTCATCTTTGAAATGTAGATCCTTTCCAAGTAATTTCCAAGCTGAGACCATTATTTGTTGGAAGGTACTTGTCGATGTAATTACCCAAGCTGTAAAAGTGGGTCTTGCGGTGTTGTTCCATCATAATTTGAAGCCCACAGAATTTAATCACCCACTGTTCTGCATCCATCCATTTCCCCATCTCCTCCCCCAGACAAACCAGTTCTTTGTTTCCAAGATTTTAGATTTTCCAAAGCGACTGCCTCCTCATACCCTCCCGTGTAAGAACACGATCCCCGGTTCATTCTTGAAAGGGGGACGGGAAGCGCCGCCTGTAGTCCTAGTTTATTCCCCTTCTCAGGACCCTGCAGGAAGCGGCCAGGCTGTCCTGCCACACTCAGGGAGCCAGGTTTGAGTCAGGAGGGCTGTGTGAGCCCTTGAGCCAGAGTGGACCAGCCTACACCTCACTCTGTGCTCTGGATGAAGCTGGGCCTGCCCCAGACCGCACGGCCAAGTCTCAGAGTCTCAGCATCGTGCTGTCTGGGTTGTGTACTTGCTGGTGGGGACTGTGAGTGCTGTTAGCATTTAAGGAGTGGATTTAGAAAAACTTGCTCTCTTAAAAGACAAATCTGAGCCCACGTTGCCTCCCTGTGACATTTTTGTGATATAAACCAGAAAAAAGAAAACCCAGAATACAAAAAAAAAGAAATTTTTTTTCAATTTTTTAGAGCCCTTTGGCTACTTCAGACCTAAACACACAAGTTAAAAAGCAACCCTCCCCCAGAGCTTCTAGACAGATGACCTAGTATTAGAGTTAGGGTTAGGATAATGGAGGCAAATTCTTCACCATCTGAAGAAAGGGAAGCCCCTGGTGGCTCAGACTGTAAAGAATTCGCCTACAATGCCCTCAAGAATCTGCCTGCAATGCAGGAGACCCCAGGTCGATTCCTGGGTCAGGAAAATCCCCAGGAGAAGGGGTAGGCTACCCACTCCAGTATTCTTGGGCTTCCCTCGTGGCTCAGCTGGTAAAGAATCTGCCTGAAATGCAGGAGACCTGGGTTTGACCCCTAAGTTGGGAAGATCCGCTGGAGAAGGGAGAGGCTACCCACTCCGGTATTCTGGCCTGGAGAATTCCACGGACTATACAGTCCATGGGGTTGCAAATGGTCGGACACGACTGAGCGACTTTTTCACTTTCACGGTGCCCTAACCCTAAGTCATCTGGCCCCGGGTGGCTCAGTGATAAAGAACCTGCCCACCGTGCAGGAGACATGGGTTCAATCCCTGGGTTGGGAACATCCCCTGAAGAAGGGAATGACTACCCACTGCAGTATTCTCGCTTGGAGAATTCCACGGACAGAGAACCCTGGCGGGCTACAGTCCATGGAGTCGCGGAGTCACAAAGAGTCGGCCAAGACTGAAGCGTATGCTTTGCTTTTTTTCTTTTAGGGTTAGGGCTTCACATGTAGCTGTGCCTTTCCACAGTCTCTCCCCAGGTCAGTTCTTGCAGCCTGTTGCGTCACGCTGTCTGTGCTATGCCGTGGACCCCTGGGGATCATGGGTTTGGATCAGAGCAGCCTGCATTTGCTTTTGGTTTGGTTTTGGATGGCAGCACTCAGCGCTGGGCTGCTGGCCGCTCTCCCATGGGAGCAGCCCCCGCTGATCGGGACCTTAGCTCATTAGGAGCTGCACAGTGGTGACAGCCCAGTTCCATCAGCCTTCTCCACCTAATAGCTGGACTACTTCCACAGCAGGGACTTCCCCTAATCTATAATTCGGCTGCCTGGTGATACAGCTGGTATAGGAAAGAAGGGAAATTTTCTCGATGCGTCCTTTTTTCTTTACCAGGTTTTCAATAGTGTGTTGATTTGTAAGCATCTTCTAATGATGCCCACTTGCATTAGCTGTTTCTTTTTGAAATATCACTCTAAGTTCATGAACGTACACAGCGTTAATGCACTTCAGTCTGGTGCAGTACACTCTTAGCTGATGGGAGCCAGTTTTGCCAAAAATTTTTTCTTTTGTCTCAGGTTCAAAGGATTTTTTAACAAAAGCTGTTTGTTTTATACAAATAGATAGTACAGATATTTGTTGGGGACTAGCTTACTTTCAATATACTAACATTGGAAGGAAAGAGAAATAGAAAGAGCAGAGGACACGTCACCAAATTGGGTTTTTGACCAACATCCAGGCTTAAACAGCCCTGGGAAGTCCCTCGCCACCGCACACCAGAGCCCCAGCTAGGAAAAGGCCCCAGGCAGCGCGTCCGCTCCTCGTGCGAGACGTCAGAGAACGGAGCTCACGGTTCCCGCTTATAGTCAGTCCCGGGACGCAAGCTTACATGGTCATCCACCTGTGAACAAATCGCTGCCCTGATTTCATGTGAATGCTGTTTGCTGTGTAAACCTTGGCCTGTTGTTAAGCGTGGGACTCGGTTGGCCAGGCCTCACCAGGGGCTCGGGGATCTCAAGATGCACCCTCCATCTTCTCTGCGGTGCTGCCAGCCTCGCCCTCGCAGCCGCAGTCACGCACGGGCACTGCGAGTTGGGGCAGCAGCATGAGGCAGGCTAGAAGCAAGGTCAGAGGGCTGCGCCTCTTTGTCTCTGAAGCCTGAACAAGACTATGTATTTAATTTCCCTAACGGAGCCTTTTCAAGCTAGTTCCTGAGCCATTTGCCATGGTCCTGACAGAATTTGACAGCTTCCCTGACCACTTCCGTGGTTTCCAGGGACTTCCCAGTGGGCACAGGTGGTAAAGAACCCGCCTGCCAATGCAAGAGACATAAGAGACTTGGGTTTGATCCCTGGGTCAGAAAGATCCCCTGGAGGAGGGCATGGCAACTCGCTCCAGTATTCCTGCCTGGAGAATATCGTGGACAGAGGAGCCTGGCGGGCTACAGTCCACGGGGTCAGAGTCGCACATGACTGAAATGACTTAGCACAACATGCTCTTATGATTTGAATAAACATGAATAGAAATAAATTATATCTGAGAAAAAAGGCAATAAGTGGAAAGGACACTGTTTCTATCAGCATTGTAAGAAGATAATCATGAGAAAATCAAATCTACTACATTTATTATGTACGCTAGTTGTTTCAGTAATTAAAAGCTATTTCTATGCATTGATTCTTTGTGATATTGATATAATCAGGATTAATATGCTCCTCAAATCCAATCAGCATATACAAGTTGTACTTGGGCAGAGACAACTAATTTATCTCATTTTTTAAGAAATCTATTGCACCATAAAATGCCATACATTTTTAACATTTTCACCATGGATAAGACTTTCAAAAACTGCTAATAATGTAGTATTATTAGGCAAAAGTATGCAAAACATAAAAATAGCTTATATATTATTACTGTAGCTCAAACACTACAGAATCTGCTTTCGATGCAGGAGACCAGGGTTCAGTCCCTCGGTTGGGGAGATCCCCTGGAGAAGGGCATGGCAACCCACTCCGGCATTTTTGCCTGGAGAATCCCATGGACAGAGGAGCCTGGCGGGCTACAATTTGTGGGGTCGCAAAGAGTCGGACATGACTGAGCGATTAACACACACACGTTATACTCAAAGTGAAGGACTGAATTTTATCGTATTTTTGGCTGAGCACATACAATAATTTGCTGCCTTGCTATATATTTTAGTACCACAATTTGGGGAAACAAAATAAAAAATAACCATCTTCTGCTAGCTACCAATGCAGCTTTATTTCCGTAACATGTTTAGCTTTGAAGAGTTCCTAAAGCACACAGCACAACCACGTTGCTGATGTAAATGCAAAGCACTGGACAGTTAGCATGTGAGGAAGAGCTAGCCAGTGGGTGGGCCTGTGTGAGGTTTTCTTTGGGAAGCCTTTTGCTTGGAACCTCGGCATGTTTCTCGGCATCCCTGTTGAGCATGGCTTTTTGTTTTCCCTGTATCCTCAAGGCACTCAGATGCACACCTGCACCATGTAACTCCTTGTAACTGGATGTAAGATGTAACTCCTTCGATAACAGAGCTGGGAGTAAAACAGCTGTAACAGAATCTCACAAAGAGGCACCAAAGGTGTAAATCGAGAAAACCACCCCACACCACAGCCATCTTTCTTTCGGCCCAGAGCGCTCCCTCTTGAACCAGGAGTCCTGCCTGTTGTTCCACAAGCAGCTTCGATGTGTGGTGACTCAGACTCGTGATGGGATGAATTTTTTAAGTGCATCACACATTGTTTAGCACCTACTTCCATAAAGTCGTTATTGCTAAGAGTTAGAAAAATCGAATAGGTGTGGGCTCTGCCCTTGAGAAGTATGACCCTAGTGGGAGAGACGAGTGTTACTAGCAAGGAAGCAGTGTGCTGCCATGAGCACAGCAGGATGAGCAAGGTGAGGACCAGCGGACAGGGAGGGCTTTCTGCCCGGCAGAGGCACGAGAAACTTCCCGAAGGGGAGACGGTCCCTGGCAGGGCCGGGCAAAAGGCACTGCGGCCAAGGCGGCGGCAGGAAGAGAGGAGCGGCAGGCAGGACTTGTTCAGATGCTTAATGGGGATGGTGGGAAACTAGAGACGAGAAGAGAAACCCAGGCCAGGATATGAAGGGCTTCGGATCGAGTGTCAGACTAAGAAGTTTGGCCAAAGTAGTCTCGGCCAAGCAGCCAGGGAAAAAAAGTTTTGAAAAGCAAGTGTGGCCTGGTCCAGATAGGGCGGAGGGCTCCACTGGGAGGCCCCACAGCAGGTGAGGGTGACGGCCGCCAGCCCTGGGCAGGACCATCGGAAGTGACGCGCCAGAGAGGCAGGGTGAGCAGGAGGCGGGAGAGCGTTGGGAGGGTGACAGTGTTTGTTGCTCAGTCATGTCCAGTTCTTTGCAACCCCGTGGCTCTTCTGTCCCTGGGATTCTCCAGGCATTCTCTGGAGTGGGTTGCCATTTCCTTCCCTGGGGGATCTTCCTGACCCAGGGATTGAACCCTCATCTCCTGCATTGCCAGCGGATTCTTTGTCATCTGAGCCACCAGGGAAGCCCAGAATGAGGGACAAACAGGAGTCACAGGCTGGGGAGGGGCAACCTAGGAGTGGGAGGTAAGAACTACTGGGTTAAGATGGGCTTAGGGCTCTATTAATATTGTACAACACTGGGAATACAGTTGATACTTCGTAGTAACTGTAAATAGAATGTAACCTTTAAAATTGTATAAAATTTTTTTAATAATAAAAATTTAAAATTCCAATAAAAACATTTATTAATGGAATGTAAACGGTTCTTTCAGGGAAAATTTTTTTAAGAAAGGAGACAAAGGTGACTCCAAATCCTTTTCTCAAATATTGTTGACAGCTGACATACACCTTGAGCCTGGCGTTGCTTAAAACACATTGTATTACGTGTATCGTCTCATTGACTCCACGTGAGCAATAGCAGATGCACACTGTTACTTCACCTATCCTATCATGCAAAAGAGAAGTTATCTTTAAAAAGCATCGTTAGGGAGAGAAAAAGAAAAACTTTATGTTATAAAATAAAAGTTGTAAGTCTTCAGGAAGATAGGAAATTTCTACACTTGCATTAATTTAATGAAATAGTCAAAAATTGTATAAAACACTATTTAGGAGATCTCCAAGAGAGAATTACTCAAAACATCATTCTACTAGAAAATTTCAATACTTAAGGAAAGACCAAGCAAACAAATTAGCTAAGTGAGACTGAATTTAATGAGACAAGTAATGTGCTTAATTTATGACCACATATAGAACCCCCTGCATTTACAATTAGAGAATAATGTGTTCTCTCAAGAAACTCTTCCAAAAATGAGCCATGTGTCAGTCCATAAACCAGTCTCAACAAATTTCAAAGAATTAATAACAGATTTTTCTGACAACTGATAGTAAATAAGGGTGTTTTGCATACATTTGCAGATTGGAAGTTCTCTGGGGGATGGTGGGAAACTTAAGAGGAGAAGAGAAACCCAGGCCAGGATATAACAGGTTGAAGACAAAATTGTGACAGAAACTGAAAATGCATAATACTAAGCAGTAGTGAAAATACTATTCTACTCATTAAAACTTATAAACTCAAAGAAGTAATTAAGAACGTTTATAATAGTTGCGATTATATTAGAAAAGAAGAATTGCTGAAATTAACAAGCTCAGTGTCAAACTTAAAAGCTAAGAAAAGGTGAGTGGTGAGATACAGTGGAACTGGAAGCACTGAAATTGGAAGCATAGGCACAGCATTTTCTCCATCTGACCCATGAAGCGCACATGCATGCAGAGAAGCCCAGCAGGTCCACTGAAGAGGAAATGACTGAACCGAGAGTGGAGCTGCTCTCCGGAAAGACAAAGCTGACCATCCAGGTTCAGCAAAGAAATCACCTGCTCTAGCAAAGGAGGAAACAGTCACCAGAGAATGTTAGCAAAGCCCGGGAAAGCTGGCTGAAAAGAAAGCTGAGCACCGAAAAACTGATGCTTTCAGACTGTGGTGCTGGAGAAAAGTCTTGAGTCCCTTGGAATGCAAGAAGATCAAGCCAGTCATTCCTAAAGGAAATGAACCCTGAATGTTCATTGGAAGGACTGCTGATGAAGCTGAAACTCCAACCATTTGTCCACCTGATGCAAAGAGCTGACTCACTGGAAAAGACCCTGATGCTGGGAAAGATTGAGGGCAGGAGGAGAAGGGGACGACAGAGGATGAGATGGTTGGGTGGCGTCACCGACTCAATGGACATGAGTCTGAGTGAGCTCCGGGAGTTGGTGATGGACAGGGAGGCCAGGCGTGCTGCAGTCCATGGGGTCGCAAAGAGTTGGACACGACTTAGTGACTGAACAACAACAAAACCCAGAGTGTCCAGAAATTAATTCATGATGTCTAGGAAATAATGAAAAATTACCTTACGTACAAAGAACCAAGAAAGAATGGGAGAGACTCTCAACATAAAAGTAATTGAATCTGATAGTGAAATGAACCTTATTTTGGAACTGAGAGACAAGGATTTCGTAAGGTTCTTTAATTGTCCTCAATGAGTTAACATGATCATGTTTTTAATAAATGAAAACCCAAAAGAAAACCTCAGCAGAAAAACAGAAATAATAAAAAGAACTGAATGGACATTCCTAAACAGAAGAACACAAATTCTAAAATTTTTAAATTCACTGTGTGGATTTGATAGTCAAACAATTGTGACGGAGCAAAGACAAAGTGACTTTGACGATAGATCAATAGAAATGATTTCAATAGAAATGATTCAAGGTGAACAGAGAGGAAAAGATTCTTTAATGATCTGAGCGTCAGAGGCTGTTAGATAACATCAGGGTGCCCAATATACGGGAAATTGGAATACCAGAAGGAGAGGAGACAGATAAAGGACTAGAAAAATTATCTGGAAAATGAGCAGCTGAAGATTTGGTGAAGATTGACGCTCATTAAGCCTCAAGCAAACATGAAGCAGGCGCCTCCAAAGCGCATCGTCGTCAAGCCGCCACAGACCGCAAACGAGTCTGGAGAGCAGCGGAAGGGCACAGGAATGGCGTGCAGGGAGATAATTCAGGGCACAGCTGACTCCTCACTAGAAAGCATCGTGGCAGAAGAGAGGGGACGGAACTTCCACTGAAAGGAAGGGAAACTAACCCGGACAGCTGTGTTACAAGAAGCGCCTTTCAGGAGTGAAGGCTGAAGGAAAAGACTTGAGACAAAAGGTTAAGAGAATCGGTTGCCAGCAGTTCATATAATCAGAAGTCCTAAAGAAAAGTCCTTAAGAAGTAGGAAAATGATATCTGATGGAAACTCATATTTTTGATAGAAGTATTACCGTCAGTAATGGTAAATAGTGGATAAATGCAAAGGACAAACTTCTTCCTTTTTTTTTTTGCTTTTTCTTAATATCTTTATAAGCTATGATATTGCTATAAACAATAATTATAACATTGTCTTGTGGAATGTATAAAGCATTGGTGTAACACGCATAACAGCTGTCACAGGATGAGACTGTATATGGACCTGAAACCTGAGACGTTTCAGCAGCATATTTTATGAGAAGTGGTTGATGCTGGGAAAGATTGAGGGCAGGAGGAGAAGGGGACGACAGAGGATGAGATGGTTGGGTGGCGTCACCGACTCAATGGACATGAGTCTGAGTGAGCTCCGGGAGTTGGTGATGGACAGGGAGGCCAGGCGTGCTGCAGTCCATGGGGTCGCAAAGAGTTGGACACGACTTAGTGACTGAACAACAACAAAACCCAGAGTGTCCAGAAATTAATTCATGATGTCTAGGAAATAATGAAAAATTACCTTACGTACAAAGAACCAAGAAAGAATGGGAGAGACTCTCAACATAAAAGTAATTGAATCTGATAGTGAAATGAACCTTATTTTGGAACTGAGAGACAAGGATTTCGTAAGGTTCTTTAATTGTCCTCAATGAGTTAAC
This sequence comes from Litocranius walleri, assembly GCA_006410535.1. Taxonomy (NCBI): domain Eukaryota; kingdom Metazoa; phylum Chordata; class Mammalia; order Artiodactyla; family Bovidae; genus Litocranius; species Litocranius walleri. Next base: position 967,189 of record SJYG01000489.1, on the reverse strand, counting down.
ATGATCATGTTTTTAATAAATGAAAACCCAAAAGAAAACCTCAGCAGAAAAACAGAAATAATAAAAAGAACTGAATGGACATTCCTAAACAGAAGAACACAAATTCTAAAATTTTTAAATTCACTGTGTGGATTTGATAGTCAAACAATTGTGACGGAGCAAAGACAAAGTGACTTTGACGATAGATCAATAGAAATGATTTCAATAGAAATGATTCAAGGTGAACAGAGAGGAAAAGATTCTTTAATGATCTGAGCGTCAGAGGCTGTTAGATAACATCAGGGTGCCCAATATACGGGAAATTGGAATACCAGAAGGAGAGGAGACAGATAAAGGACTAGAAAAATTATCTGGAAAATGAGCAGCTGAAGATTTGGTGAAGATTGACGCTCATTAAGCCTCAAGCAAACATGAAGCAGGCGCCTCCAAAGCGCATCGTCGTCAAGCCGCCACAGACCGCAAACGAGTCTGGAGAGCAGCGGAAGGGCACAGGAATGGCGTGCAGGGAGATAATTCAGGGCACAGCTGACTCCTCACTAGAAAGCATCGTGGCAGAAGAGAGGGGACGGAACTTCCACTGAAAGGAAGGGAAACTAACCCGGACAGCTGTGTTACAAGAAGCGCCTTTCAGGAGTGAAGGCTGAAGGAAAAGACTTGAGACAAAAGGTTAAGAGAATCGGTTGCCAGCAGTTCATATAATCAGAAGTCCTAAAGAAAAGTCCTTAAGAAGTAGGAAAATGATATCTGATGGAAACTCATATTTTTGATAGAAGTATTACCGTCAGTAATGGTAAATAGTGGATAAATGCAAAGGACAAACTTCTTCCTTTTTTTTTTTGCTTTTTCTTAATATCTTTATAAGCTATGATATTGCTATAAACAATAATTATAACATTGTCTTGTGGAATGTATAAAGCATTGGTGTAACACGCATAACAGCTGTCACAGGATGAGACTGTATATGGACCTGAAACCTGAGACGTTTCAGCAGCATATTTTATGAGAAGTGGCACATGATTCACCCTTGGCAGGTGCTGCAAAGTTGAGTACATATTAAAATCTCTAGGACAACCACTGGAAAAAAAAAAAAGCAAACACAGCTAAAAATAGGGAAAATAAAATTGTAAAAATTTTTCAAACAATAAAGTGAAAATCAGGAAACAAGAGAGGAAAACAAGAAGTAGAGAAGTAGAAAACAAGTGCACACACCCCCCAAAAAAGATTCCGGACCAAACTCATCATATCAATTTCATTAAAGGTACATCCGGCACATTTACTAGGAGAGACCACTTCTGGGGCCACAAAGATGTCTTAATGAGCTTTAAAAGGCTAAAATCATGGGCAGAATATTCTTTGATCCAGTGAATTTAAATTAAAAATCTGTAAAACATAAGACCAGAATAACTTTACATATTTGGAAATTAACATATTTCTCAATAATCACTGGGTCAAGCAGATGTTACAGGGAAAATTAGAAGTAATTTGAACTGAATAATAACAATTCAGCATATCAGAATTTGTCAGATGTAGGTGATAGCATGCATGAAGGAGAAGTTTTAGCTTTAATAGTCTTACTAAAAGGAAGGAAAATGAAACCAAAATTCTAAGCTCCCATCTTAACAGACTAGAAGAAGAGAAAACTAAAGGCAAAGCAAATAGAAGAAAGGAATAAAAAAGAAAAGAATGCAATTCTGTGGAGCCGAATTTTAAAAGCACAGCAGTGATGACACCTCTGGAATCAGTCCTGCCCACACAGTGCTTCCATTCGTCAGCCAGTTGCTGTGTGAGATGCCTTGACCTTCACACTAGCTCAGCATCACCCCCTGCACCAGAAAGGTGGTATCTTTTCTTTTTTAAAACTTTTATTTGAGCATAGTTACAGTGCTGTCAGCTTCAGGCGTGCAGAAAAGTGAATCAACCTCGCACACACATATATCTCCACTCTTTTCTCGGTTCTTTTCCCATTTATGTTGTTACGAAGTTTTGAGTAGAGCTCCTTGTGCTATAGGGTAGGTCCTTACTCAGTTCAGTTCAGTTCAGTCGCTCAGTGGTGTCCGACTCTGCGACCTCATGAATCGCAGCACGCCAGGCCTCCCTGTCCATCACCATCTCTCAGAGTTCACTCAGACTCATGTCCATTGAGTCCGTGATGCCATCCAGCCATCTCATCCTCTGTCGTCACCTTCTCTTCCTGCCCCCAATCCCTCCCAGCATCAGGGTCTTTTCCAGTGAGTCAACTCTTCGCATGAGGTGGCCAGAGTACTGGAGTTTCAGCTTCAGCATCATTCCTTCCAAGGAAATCCCAGGGCTGATCTCCTTCAGGATGGTCTGGTTGGATCTCCTTGCAGTCCAAGGGACTCTCACGAGTCTTCTCCAACACCACAGTTCAAAAGCATCAATTCTTTGGCGCTCAGCCTTCTTCACAGTCCAAATCTCACATCCATACATGACCACAGGAAAAACCATAGCCTTGACTAGACGGATCTTAGTTGGCAAAGTAATGTCTCTGCTTTTGAATATACTATCTAGGTTGGTCATAACTTTCCTTCCAAGGAGTAAGCGTCTTTTAATTTCATGGCTGCAGTCACCATCTGCAGTGATTTTGGAGCCCCCCAAAATAAAGTCTGACACTGTTTCCACTGTTTCCCCATCTATTTCCCATGAAGTGATGGGACCGGACGCCATGATCTTCATTTTCTGAATGTTGAACTTTAAGCCAACTTTTCCGCTCTCCTCTTTCACTTTCATCAAGAGGCTTTTTAGTTCCTCTTCACTTTCTGCCAT
>SJYG01000489.1:920381-947740 GCA_006410535.1 Litocranius walleri | reverse complement strand
AAGAAGGCTTTCTTATCTCTTCTTGATATTCTTTGGAACTCTGCATTCAGATGCTTATATCTTTCCTTTTCTCCTTTGCTTTTCGCCTCTCTTCTTTTCACAGCTATTTGTATGGCCTCCCCAGACAGCCATTTTGCTTTTTTGCATTTCTTTTCCATGGGGATGGTCTTGATCTCTGTCTCCTGTACAATGTCACGAACCTCATTCCATAGTTCATCAGGCACCCTATCAGATCTAGGCCCTGAAATCTATTTCTCACTTCGACTGTATAATCATAAGGGATTTGATTTAGGTCATACCAAAATGGTCTAGCAGTTTTCCCTGCTTTCTTCAGTTTCAATCTGAATTTGGTAATAAAGAGCTCATGATCTGAGCCACAGTCATCTCCTGGTCTTGTTTTTGTTGATTGTATAGAGCTTCTCCATCTTTGGCTGCATAGAATATAATCAATCTGATTTCGGTGTTGACCATCTGGTGATGTCCATGTGTAGAGTCTTCTCTTGTGTTTTTGGAAGAGGATGTTTGCTATGACCAGTGAATTTTCTTGGCAAAACTCTATTAGTCTTTGCCCTGCTTCATTCCGCATTCCAAGGCCAAATTTGCCTGTTACTCCAGGTGTTTCTTAACTTCCTACTTTTGCATTCCAGTCGCCTATAATGAAAAGGACATCTTTTTTGGGTGTTAGTTCTAAAAGGTCTTGTAGGTCTTCCAGCCCAGCATTTCTGGAACCGTTCAACTTCAGCTTCTTCAGTGTTACTGGTCGGGGCATAGACTTGGATTACCGTCATACTGAATGGTTTGCCTTGGAAACTAATAGAGATCATCCTGTCATTTTTGAGGTTGCATCCAAGTACTGCATTTCGGACTCTTCTGTTGACCATGATGGCTACTCCATTTCTTTTAAGGGATTCCTGCCCGCAGTAGTAGATATAATGGTCATCTGAGTTAAATTCACCCATTCCAGTCCATTTCAGTTCACTGATTCCTAGAATGTCAATGTTCACTCTTGCCATCTCCTGTTGACGACTTCCAATTTGCCTTGATTCATGGACCTGACATTCCAGGTTCCTATACAATATTGTTCTTTACAGCATCGGACCTTGCTTCTATCACCAGTCACATCTACACCTGGGTATTGTTTTTGCTTTGGCTCCATCCCTTCACTCTTCCTGGAGTTATTTCTCCACTGACCTCCAGTAGCATATTGGGCACCTACTGACCTGGGGAGTTCCCCTTTCAGTATCCTATCATTTTGCCTTTTCATACTGTTCATGGGGTTCTCAAGGCAAGAATACTGAAGTGGCTTGCCATTCCCTTCTCCAGTAGATCACGTTCTGTCAGCCCTCTCCACCATGGCCCGCCCGTCTTGGGTTCCCCCACAAGCATGGCTTGGTTTCACTGAGTTAGACAGGGCTGTGGCCCTAGTGTGATTAGACTGGCTAGATTTCTGTTAGTATGGTTTCAGTGTGTCTGCACCAGATGCAGAGTTAGCCTCTGCTTGAGATTTCAGTATTTAAAGCGGAAATAGCCTTTGCAGATTTTGTCATTCAACCCTTTCCTTTCTTCCATGAGGAAGCCAAGAGGGTCCACAGACAACTGTGACTTGTCCTCCACTTCATGAGCTGTGGATCCAGCAGGCTGTTTCAGCGTCAGCCACCGTGTTACTGTGGCACTCAGCCTTTTACGCTCTCTGCACTTACAATACCATTGGTGAGCCAGGAGTGGTACGGTGGATACAGCCATCCATTGTATTGTTTACATTGTTCCAGGTGTTTGGGAAGCAACTTAGCGATGCATCCAAGGTTAATAAAAATATTTACATCTTCTGACTCATTCCAAGCAATTTTTCATAAACGAATTTTTTAAAACATTTCTTAAAATAGTGAAAAGACCTGACCCTTGAGAAATGAGATAAGTAAGTAAATAAAAATAGGCTTCCCTCGTAGCTCAATTGGTAAGTAAGAATAAATGAAAGGGACTTCCCTGGGTGGCCCAGCAGTTGAGACTCCACCTTGCAGTGCAGGGGACGTGGGTTCCATCCCTGGCTGGGGAACTAAGATCCCATATACCTCGGAGAAACTAAGCCGGCATGCCGCAACTGCCGAACCCACACACCACGGCTAGAGAGTCCTCATGCCATGGCTAAGACCGAACTGAGACCCGAGGCAGCCTAATTGACTAATTAATTAAACATGATGTTACCGTTAAAATAATAGGTATGAAGGCTACAGAGTATTAAATAATGCAAAAATGCTTATGATGTTTTATTAAGTAAACACAGAAGGATGCAATATAATACAGTTCAGTTAACACCTGCCAGCATCATCTGTGTACACTGAGAAGGCTGGGAAGTCAACACCGAGTTCTGACGGTAGCTCGTCTCACTGGGTGGTGAAATTTTGTACATTATTTTGCAGTGTGATGATTTCCATAATTGCTGTTTCAATGCCATTTACTCAGTAATTTTAATCAGATTTTAAAAAATTCAACCTCACATTCCAAAGACATTAGATTTCTTCCATTGATGAATATGTAAGAGCTATAGATGGTTCCTGGAAACACTTGGAAGAGAAAAACAAGCAAATAGAAAAATATATATATCCCATTGTTATGCTTATGTCAGACTTTCTCAACTTTTTATGTCTTTACTTGTTTAATTACTGATCTACTTGTTTTAATTACTTATTTAAATTGCTGGATTAGCATTTAAATGAAAAGCCTTTTTGTTTCTCTAATTTCTTTCTCTCTTTGATTTTATATCATCATGAGACAGTAGAATTTGAATTTTTATCTCACTCTCTAAAAATGAATGAATTCAAACTCCCCACAAGGAGGGACATAATTACAAGTGTTGTTAGAGCCGTTCCAGACTCCAGGAGAGAAATGGCCAAGGAAATCCAGAAGGTTCTTCCTTGCACTGATGCCACCAGAACCCCAGCTAGGACACGTCTGTGGTGGGGCCGGCCGTGCCTGGCAAGCATTTCTGCCTCAAGCTGACTAAACTGGGCCCCAGCTCAGGACCGTGACGGGGGAACAGCCCTGTTTTGCCCATAATTCAGACGGTCAGCACTGGCGCTGACAGTGCCCAGGGAAAGGTTTTGTTTGGCCCACAGAGCAGCATTGTGCAAACTCAATGTCCACATTTCTGGCTTTGCTCTAAAAACGGGAAGATCTGGCAGCAGCAAGACATACTGTTCTCACAGATAACAGATCTGGCTGGTGGGGCTGGGGCAGCTGGTCCGTTCCCAGAGTGACCACAGGCCCTGGCTTCTGACCAGACCAGCCTCAGGGTGTCGAAACTTTTAGTCTACAGACAGAAGGGTGGCCTGAAAAGTCAGCACCTTTTGCAGGAATACTGCAGGCGGCTGTGGCCCACAAGGCCTCTGTGTATTCTGTATTTCTTCCCGTGTCTACGTGGTTCAGCACATCCTCTCTGTCCTTCTCTGTTTTTCCTGTTTCCTTTGGGGTCTCAGATGATCCCTTCCTTTGTATTCCCGATAGTTTCTTTTACTTTTTTCGCTCTCTTCCTTCCCGTCCTTTGTCTGCCTCTCATATGATCTGTCTCATAAGACAGATCAAAAGGCAAAAGTGTTTTTTACTTATTTTAATTCTCATTTTCATTTTGTTTTTAACCTTTTAAATTGTATATAATTGTATATATTTAACTTTATAAATTGTATAATCTAACTTTTTAAACTATTTCCCAGTGTTTATTTTCTTTGTGTCTATTTAAAATATTTTTATTGAAATGCAGTTGATTTACAAGGTTGTCAGTTTCTGCTGTACCTCAAAGCGATTCAGTTTATAAATACACATATATACACACACACATATACAGATACATACATACAGGCTTCCCTGGCGGCTCAGATGGTAAAGAATCTGCCTGCAATGCAGGAGACCCAGAGTCAATCCCTAGGTCAGGAAGATCCCCTAGACAAAGGATTGGCAACCCCTCCCTTGCCTGGGAAATCCCATGAACAGAGGAGCCTGGTGGGCTACAGTCCATGGGGGTCACAAAGTCAGACACGACTGAGCACCTAACACTTCCACTTCCATATATACACCCATGCCTCTGTCTCTGTGTGTGCTCAGTCGTGTCCAGCTCTGCGGCCCCATGGGTGTGTGTGTGTGAGTGTGTGTCTGTGTGTGTGAGTGTGTACATATATGTATGTATCCCAAACTCCCAATCCTTCCCTCTCCTGCTTTTAATTTTAACGTAGGTAAGCAGAATATGTTATATCAATACTTCTGTTTTTAAAAGACCTGAAAAGACATCCGGTCACAGCTCCGTCTTTCTGCCCAGACCCGTTCCTCTGTAGGGGAGGCTGGGCTGATGCCGCTCCGTGCTCACAGCTGCACGGCATCATTCGACCTTAAGGAGGAGTCTTCTCTGAGTGAGACCCTGGGTTGCATGAGGAGGTGGGTGGCAGGATACTGGATTCATAAAAAACAGTGTCTACTTCTGGGAAGCTTTCAGCCCAAGTATAAAAGAAGTCAGCATCTGAATGAAATGTGTTCCAAGTTGCAGTCCCAGGTGGGACGGGAATACAGAAGGAAGGAGGAAATGGTGTTGGCCCTGACAATAGATGAAGTCTTGAAGACGGAGCGTTTCAGCCACCCCTGGAAGGCGACTGTGGCCTGCAGACCAGGGGGAAGTGGCATCCTCACAGCATGAATAGATGGAGTCAGAGGGTCCTGGGCAGACCGTGACAAGAAGTCGTGACCTGGTGAGCTTGTCCAGGGAAGGCCTGGGAGGCTGTGGCTTAAAAGTCCTGGAAAAGAGAAAGGCACATGTTGTAGGTCCTCTTTACTCTGTCAGAGATTGGAATGGATGGGATTTTCAAGGACAAGTGTGTGTTTTAGGAAAGTAAGTCTAGACTCTGGTATGAGAGGGTATTTGGAGAAGAGAAAGATTCTAGGTCAGGAGCCCCCAGGAGCTGCTTCAGGTCCAGATGAAGAGAGATGACGCCCTGAATGGAGGGAGAAAAGCAGAGATGGGAGGGGATGGGTTTACATCATGTTGCGGAGGGAGAACCGGGAAGACGGAGACGCTGTGTGTGCAGGCAGCTGAGAGCTGAAGCAGAGGTCCGGGTCGTCTGTGAGATTTGAGCCTTGCTGGTGGAAGACTGGGCCATCTCAGGGAAGCTGGAGATCTCGGTCAGGAGACGTCAGGCCAGGTGGGTGGATGGCCAGGGAAACTTTGAGGAAGAGGATGTGCGAGGTTTACACAGGATAAATCAACTGATGATTGATGTTTGAGTGCTCGCAGTGCAACAAGTAAAACACAGTATATTATCTTATTTAACTGAAATCCTCAGGAATCTTGTGAGTGGGATCATTTACTAATTATTTTATCGATAAGAAGGCTGAAGTTTATGAAGGTTAAAATAATTTTTTCTGAGTAACATAGCTGTTAACTGGGACTCCCGAGAGCTGAACTCAGCTTTGCCTAATTCCAAACAAAGTTATTTTTAAATTGCATAAGGGATGCAGCCGCAGCATTTGCACCCACAGGGATCCGGGGGAACTGAGGTCATCACCTCGAGACTGAGAAGGGTGCCCAGCTTCAGATGCATTTCAGGATTGCTCCTGGAGGCCACCTCGTATTGACTAAAATAAAGATTACAGATGCAAAATGGTGCGTCAGCTTAGCATAATGCAAAATTCAGTGATGCATCAAAGTGCATGGAATGGTCCGTTTTCAAGGTTAGAGGGAAGTCGGCTTGGGAGGCCACCAGGAGACTTTTCTCAGCAGTCGAGCATTATCGTCCTTGCAGCCTGTTCTCCAGCGACTGCGGGTCTTCTCTCTCACAGGCAGGGCTTGGAGCAGCACCAGGGCTGTCTGATCCCCCATAAAATGATTTCTAGGGGAAGGAGGGGCCCAGGTACGGGCCGTACTCCCTGGTCCAGGACCCCTCTTCTCACTCACTGACTAGGAAGGGCGCGATCACAGTCGTCCGTGTGTTGTTGGGTCGCGCTTCCGTGGGCTCCAGGGTTCTTTGTCTGTGTGTTCAGCCCCTCAGTCGTGTCCGACGGCGTCCTCTTGGAGCTCATTTAACCTGGTCACTGTTTGGCTTTTGTTTCACCATTACTAATCTTGTGTATTTCACTTGTGTATTCCTTTTTTCCTTTTATGAGGAGATTGTTTTCACAAAAGAGCCTGTGGATATATTGATGCTTTCTGCTTTTCGTTTCCCTTGTATTACTTGGTAATTTGGAGCAGCCTACATTTTATTTCTTTCTCTCCTGCATGGCCCCCTCTCCTTCTCTGCACTCATAATCACACATGTGTGTATCTAGTCCAAGAAAACAGGGCAGAACCATTTAGATGTGCGTCTCACCAGAAACATGCCCCTCTCTCTCTCTCTCAAAATCTACGTAGACCAGTATTGTTGAAAGTTAGAATAGTGTTATTAAAACATTGTATCACTGACAACTAAATAGCTGCAAATAATGCAAAGTATAAACTGTATACTGATCTCACTAGTGAGCATGAACGCAAAAATTATAAGTAAAATATCGGCAAGTAGAGTTCAGTCATCTATGAAAGTAATAGTGTTCTCTGAACAGTAAGGTGTGATCATTCAACAGCATTCAGGTGTCAGGAAATCAATCAACAAAATTCACTGCAACCACACATTAACAGGAAAATACTTGTAACTATGTCACAGATGCTGAAAGGGCATCTGATAAAATTTATCAACCACTCCTGACAAAAATTCCAGGTAAGATAACGGTAAAAACTGCTTAAATAGCATAAAGACTATTTATCATGGACCAATGAGCAAAGAAAATCATTCTAAATGGCAAACAATAAAACCGTTTCAATTATAGTCAGAAGGAATACTTAGCATCACAGTTACTATTCCATGTGTTCTTGCAAGGTGAGAAATGCAGTATACGGGCAAACTGCATGCTGAGTACAGGAAAATGCATCTCTTTTCTGATCATATAATTCTATTGTAGAAAACCTAAAAGACATTAGTTTTTTTTTTTAAGCTACTGTAATTAGTAAGAAAATTCATTAATATAGCTTTAGTACATAAATATAATAAATCAAAACCTTCTCTATTCCTTACCATGAATATGTAGAAATAGAAATGGAGAAAATATTGCATTTATAGCACACAAACTGTACAAAGACCTAGGATAAATCTAAGTACTGAGAGTTAGAATAAAGCAAACTATAAAATCTTGTTGAAATTCTGAAAAAAATAAAAAGATACAGTGTAATCGTAAAAGTATTAAAAACCAGAGACATTACTTTGCTGACAACATCTGTAGTCAAAGGTGTGGTTTTTCCAGTAGTCATGTATGGATTGAGATATGGACCATAAAGAAGGCTGAATGCCAAAGTATTGATTCTTTTTGAACTGTGGTGTTGAAGAAGACTCTTGAAAGTCCATTGGGCTGCAAGGAGATCAAACCAGTCCATCCTAAAGGGGATCAACTCTGAATTTTCACTGGAAGGACTGATGCTGAAACTGAAGCTACAATATTTTGACCACCTGATGCGAAGAGCTGGCTCATTAGAAAGGATCAGGATGCTGGGAAAGATTGAAGGCAGGAGGAGAAGGGGGCAACAGAGGATGAGATGGGTGATCTCGTCTTTCATATGCTTTCCATGGACATGAGTTTGAGTAAGCTCCAGGAGATGGTGAAGGACAGGGAAGCCTGGTGTGCTGCAGTCCATGGGGTTGCAAAGAGTCAGACACAACTGAGCAACCGAACAATAAGAAAAACAATGTAATCTTAGGTGAGAATACAGCATTTAAAATGTTAATTCTCTTAAAGTTGATATAAAATTTTAACAGAATCCTAATTAGAACTTTGAAACAATTAATGCTGAACATTTGATAAAATGTTTTAGTCACCATACATAGTATAGTCAAAGTTACGGTTTTTCCAGTGGTCATGTGTGGATGTGAGAGTTGGACCGTAAAGAAGGCTGAGTGCCAAAGAACTGATGCTTTTGAACTGTGGTGTTGGAGGAGACTCTTCGAAAGTCCCTTGGACTGCAAGGAGATCAAACCAGTCCATCCTAACGGAGATCAGTCCTGGATGTTCATTGGAAGGACTGATGTTGAAGCTGAAACTCCAATACTTTAGCCACCTGATGCGAAGAACTGACTCCTTGGAAAAGACCCTGATGCTGGGAAAGATTGAAGGCAGGAGGAGAAGGGGACGACAGAGGATGAGATGGTTGGAGAGTCCAACAAAACTGGGCGACTGAACTGACTAAAATCTCACATACGATTCTACTGTGTGGATTTATCTTCACTCACTCGGTCCTTACTAAGGGTGCTTACAGCAGATTCCTGTTATTCATGGCAGCTATGTTTCAGAAAGTCTCCACAAACACTGTTCCTCGGGGATATACAGGGGTAGGTTCCCGAGAGTCTTGGTCACAGCACAGATCACTAATTCAGGTGAAACCAACTGCTTTAGAGTCATTTCCTTCCTTTATTGTCGCATGAGAAAACAGAGATGAAAATTGTTCAGGATGACGTGATTGTTAGACCACTTGACCTGCCTCTTGAGAAACCTGTATGCAGGTCAGGAAGCAACAGTCAGAACTGGACATGGAACAACAGACTGGTTCCAAATAGGCCTAGGAGTACATCAAGGCTGTATATTGTCACCCTGCTTATTTAACTTCTATGCAGAGTACATCATGAGAAACGCTGGGCTGGATGAGGCACAAGCTGGAATCAAGATTGCCGGGAGAAATATCAGTAACCTCAGATATGCAGATAACACCACGCTTATGGCAGAAAGTGAAGAAGAACTAAAGAGCCTCCTGATGAAAGTGAAAGAGGAGAGTGGAAAGTTGGCTTAAAGCTCAACATTCAGAAAACTAAGATCATGGCATCCAGTCCCATCACTTCATGGCAAATAGATGGGGAAACAGTGTCAGACTTTATTTTGGGGGGCTCCAAAATCATTGCAGATGGTGATTGCAGCCATGAAATTAAAAGATGCTTACTCCTTGGAAGGAAATTTACAACCAACCTAGACAGCATATTAAAAAGCAGAGACATTACTTTGTCAGCAAATGTCCATCTAGGCAAGGGTATGGTTTTTCCAGTAGTCATATATGGATGTGAGAATTGGATTATAAAGAAAGCTGAGCACCAAAGAACTGATGCTTTTGAACTGTTGGAGAAGACTCTTATGAGTCCCTTGGTCTGCAAGAAGATCTAACCAGTCCATCCTCAAGGAGATCAGTCTGGGTGTTCATTGGAAGGACTGATGCTGAAGCTGAAGCTCCAATATTTTGGCCACCTCATACGAAGAGCTAACTCTTTTGAAAAGACCCTGATGTTGGTAAAGACTGAAGGCAGGAGGAGAAGGAGACGACAGAGGATGAGATGGCTGGATGGCATCACCGACTCGATGGACATGGGTTTGAGTGAGCTCTGGGAGTTGGTGATGGACAGGGAGGGCTGGCGTGCTGCAGTCCATGGGGTCGCAGAGAGTTGGACATGACTGAGCGACTGAACTGAACTGAACTGAAACGTCTAATGTTTGCATGTGGTCATAGGATCATTTGTAGAGTGATGCATGCCAAGCTGACAATATCAGGCTCTTTTACTGGGTGTGAGGGTCTGTACGGCAGTGCGAGTGCTTCAGAGAAGACAGACAAGTTGAAGGGAAACACAGCATTTCTGATTATTTCATTTATGTAAAATCACCTGTGTGCTATGAAGAAATTTGAAAGAAAACATGATAATGAGTCCTCTATCCACTGACCTGTGAATCACTGTCCATGGAGGTGCAAAGGCAGGTTGCCAAATCAGGTGTGGAATGCAATTCTATTTTAGGAACAAATCTGCTTAATATAAGCTTCTAAGTGTAACAATGAGCAAAGGAATGTGTGCTGAAAGATGCGTGTCAGTTGCGCGGTCCTGTCCGACTCTTTGCAACCCTATGGACTGTAGCCCGCCAGGCTCCTCTGTCCATGGGATTCTCCAGGCAAGGATACTGGAGTGGGTTGCCATGCCCTTTTCCAGGGGAGCTTCCAACCTGGGTCTCCTGCATTTCAGGCGTAAACCGTCTGAGCTACTAGGGAAGCCCATGCTTAAAGATACAGAGAAGTTAGGAATCTTGTGGGAAAAGAATTGTTTTTATGTTTATTTACATCAACTTGTTTCAGTAGATACAATATGTTTTGTTGAAATTTGAAAAACAACAAATAAGGTGTAAAAGAACATTATGTAACTGAACATTATTCCATTAGCCAAAAAAAGGACATAGCCATATTTAACAGACTTTAGCAAATTTGCTGCAAAGGAATTTTATCAATAAATTTTGAAGATGGCACCATCAGGCACAGTCTCAGTGCAAGATTTTGAGTTATGTTATATGTAATGTTTTAAAATTCTTTTTTTTTTCTTTTAGGAATCATTAAGAGCCATCAGATATGAAATATCTCCAGATAGAGAGTACGCTCTTTTTTCATATAACGTGGAACCAGTGAGTACTCGTCTTTAGTCTTTATAGAAATGTGTTTCTTTATTTTAATACCGTATTAAGTATTTTTCCTTGAATCTCTAATCGTACTAGTCTTTGAATCCCCTAATAGTTAATGGATTCTGGGATAGTCTCCTTTTATGCCACACTGCCACCTAGGAGAGAGGAAAGGTATGAAAATCTTTTTAGCAGAGAAAAAAAAAAAAAAAAAAACACTCCTTTTAAGGCCTATTTCATAAGATTTCCTTGGTAACAAAAAGTTGTACTTTTATAGATTAATTTACCCTTTTGTAAATTATTTTTCTTGCCATTTTCTCAATCACGCCTTACATTTTATCCTAAGAATAAAAAATGACTTCCAGGTTCTCCCTAAATTAAAATCAAGTGTTAATTATCTCCTAGCATCACAGTATTCTAAAGAAGACTTGAACAGTCACTTTCTTTATATAAACCCTTGTTTTTAGCACTTCCTATATGAATCTCCCATAAAGTTTCACCAGATTTTTTATAAAATCTCATCCTGGTCTTTGGTAGCACTCTAAAACTGGGTCTCTCTTCTTTTTAATGTACTAATATATTAGAATTCATTTTGGCTCTTTAAATTGAGCAAGAGAGTGTAATGTATTTAAGTGAAACAGATGTTTGGCTTCCAAGAGATTAGCAGCTTTAGAAATATGCATCAGTGGAACTTTTTTCTCTGGCAAATAAAATGTAGAATTCCACTGCTTTCTAGTTCTTCTGAGACTATTCTAATTGGAGTTTTGTGAAGCTTCTGTGAGATGTAATGGTACTTGCATCATCATTCATGTCTGAGTAGCTCCTTGGTGAGTTTGAGAGAATCTTCCCCCGGCATGAGCTGGGCAAGCTTGTTGAGTTACACACCAGTGAGGAAGCTGGGGTTTGCATGGAGAAGCAACTCCGATTCTAGACATTTTAGAATTTATTTTCAAAGTAACGTGACAGCTGGATTATTATTTCTTGACAACTGGATTTCAGTCTCAATTAAAACTTCAGCTGGAGATTTATTCCTCCAAAAGGAGATCTTTTTAAATTCTCCATCTTCAGTTTTCCATTTACTAGTTTTGTAACTGTCTATTATGTAGAAGTTTTCATTTTCTCCATCTGAATCCTTTGGAACAATTAGTCATCTTCATCTATTTGATTAGGGAAGTCAGTGAACTTGACATACTAGCTTTGGGACTCCACACATCCTACACCGAACCCTGCACACCTCTGAGCGTGATAGTCACGGCTTAGAGCATTCTAGCCCCTTTCACCACCCTTGGAAGCTGCCAAAAATGTAACCTCCACCCTTGAATAAGAGAAGAGTCCCAGCAGATCTTTGAAGGACTTTGGTAGGAATGGGGAAATGAACGCTGAGTTGCTCCAAGGAGACACAACCAACCCCCAAGTGAGAAAAGCATTGAAAGACAAGTTTCAGGTCATCTTCCTGGACAGTCTTTTAATAATAGGAGGAGTTGCTGTGTTTGGTAATGAGCATCCTACCCCTTGAAAGCAAAGTTTGTATTTGTTCTTCAGAATCTTTTAGATGAGCTTCTCCTGCCTGCTCACTTGGAGTGCCTGGGACCCTGTGGTTCTGTCCATCATGGAGCTCTCCACCATCCCCCTCCTTCCTCCTGGTGCTCCTCGGGGACCGTGCCCGCGGATTACATTGCAGCTGATGCCATTTGGGGAGAGAATATTTTGCTAAATCCGAGTCTCCCATCATGTAGAACACAGGCTGTAAATAGACACCTTGAGCTAATGCTTTCTCCCTGCATAGCATCCATTGGCCTTTGGAGTAGACGTGTGTTCAGTTTGATTTCTCAATTGAGGGAAAATGTAAAAAAAAAAAAAAATTGTACTGATTTAGCTATATTTTCAACTGTAAAAATGATCAAATATCAAAAATGTGTGCTATATTTTTAAAAACCTATAGAACTGGATATTTTTAACCTGAGTCAAAGAAGTCACCCTTGGTGGTTTCTAAGAGCTGAGCCGTTACTGACATGCGCCTGCCCAAGCCGCCTGCCTGAACCGTGCATCTCTTCCTCTCGGTCACTCAGGTTGGCTGCAGTGTTGCGTCGGTTCCCAGCTGTTTGACACCAGCTGGTTTCATTTGCCCGTTTTTAATGTTGTCAGCTGTTCATAGAGCAGGAGGCCCTTCATCCTGTCCATCCCCTTGGGATGTGGCCCAGAACCACGTGTGTGTCTTTGGTGCTGAACACATATGTCTGTGCCATTATCTTCTCTCTTAACTCCTTAGCTCTGGAGCGAGAGTCAAAGTAACTTTTTTTTTAGTCCTTGAAATTCTATGAAATACACAAAAAGGAAAAAAAAATTATGCCATGAAAGAAAGAGACCCCTATTTGTGAAACATTTTAGTAACATTCCACATTTATTCTGGAAATGGGGGCATCTTGCTAATTAGCATATCTTTTTCCTACTAAACTCTTTTAATATTATTAAACTTATAGCTTAATTAACAGCCTTGAACATCCACAAATTAGCTAATTTTTAACTGTCAACCATACGCTTTTTAAATGGTCTCAAATTACCCTTTTAAAAAAATATAAAGTTAGCAATTAGATTTGAGAAATAAACCCAAGCACAGTTTTCCAACTTTTCCAAGCCTTAGATGCCTATAGATCCATAAATGTCTCTAGAATTGAAAAGTAATAAACAATATTATGTTTTTATTAATGTGTACCAGTCCTGCAGTTTGCAAAATATGTTTATTTACACCCACTCAGTTCAGTTCAGTTCAGTTGCTCAGTCGTGTCCGACTCCCTGTAGCCCCATGAACCACAGCACGCCAGGCCTCCCTGTCCATCCCCAACTCCCAGAGTTTACCCAAACTCATGTCCATTGAGTCAGTGATGCCATCCAGCCATCTCATCCTCTGTCGTCCCCTTCTCCTGCCCCCAATCCCTTCCAGCATCAGGGTTTTTTCAAATGAGTCAGCTCTTCGCATCAGGTGGCCAAAGTATTGGAGTTTCAGCTTCAGCATCAGTCCCTTAAGGGAGGGACTGATCTCCATTAGGATGGACTGGTTGGATCTCCTTGCAGTCCAGGGGACTCTCAAGAGCCTTCGCCAACACCACAGTTCAAAAACATCAATTCTTCGGCTCTCAGCTTTCTTTACGGTCCAGCTCTCACATCCATACATGACCACTGGAAAAACCATAGCCCTGACTAGACAGACCTTTGTTAACACCCTCTCGCTTCTGCTCAGAAGACCACTCCTGCCCACAAAGAGCCAATATTTCTGTTATTTTCTTTGTTTCACTTGTAGAACTTCATAACATTTCTCAGTGTATTGCTTCTAAAGGGTTCTCTTAAACTAAGCTAGACATTGGGAGATAGTAATTTTTTATTTTAATTTGAAAGCTATTTTAACTATAGTAACTAAACTATACTTAGAGAAGTAAATTTCCGTAAAGTTATCTAATTAGAGCAACCATGTTCCTTCATATTGAAGTATGTTTGGCAAATGTGAAAAGTTTCTAAAACTCTTAGGGGAGGAGGGGAAAAGTTTTAAACCTTGATATCTTAGATCATTTAAAAATATTAATACATTTTGTGACTTTCAAAGAGGAAAGAGAAATTTTATCTGGAACATGCTCTTTCTTAGCAATTATTTTCTGAAAGAGCCAGTGAATGCTTGTGGGAGTCCCGGCTGCAGTGTTTGAAGGAGACGCTGCTCCGTGCTCAGCCGCTCAGTCGCGCCTGTCTCAGCCCGCTCAGCCCGCCAGGCTCCCCTGTCCATGGGATTCTCCAGGCAAGAATACAGGAGGGGGCTGCCCTGCCCTCCTCCAGGGGATCCCCCCACCCAGGGACTGAACCCCACTCCTCTTATGCAGAGGACACACCTGCTGAAGGAACATCACGAGTCCTTCCCTCCTTATGCGGCTCCCAGTCAGATGGCCGAGCGCTGGGATGACAGCCTCCAGAGAGGGCTGTGTTTGGGCAGGAAAATCAGTTCTCATCGGTCCTCTGCAAGCGACTTTCTGATGACCTCAGGTGGCCCAGACCTCTGTGGCTCTCCTGCCGGAGCAGTGGAGATGCTGTCCCATCCATTACTGACTTAGGGATGTTGTGAAACCAGCATGGAGGATCGCTTAGCTGTCTGGGTTACTGAGTAGTTTAAATTCATGATATAAGAAGATGCCTAATCCAGATCTCGAACATCGTGGGTTCTATCTATATAACTTCTTGCTATGGTTTTTTGTTTCTATTACGATACTTTCAAGATTGGTGGTATAAAGATACTACATAAATCCAGGGAAGTGCAGTATTGCTACCATTCTCTTAGGCACCCAAGTGAAAGCTTACTCTTTTTTTTTTTAAGTACTAACTACTTCTGGAATCTCAAATTTAGCAATAAAATTAGAATACAGCGGGAAATTATTAGGCCATTAAATGCGGATATATGTCTCTTGCTGTACTGGTATACATCTTAAAGAGCTTTTTAAAGTTTTGTGCTGGAAAAGGAGAGTGTACAAAGAACTACAGTCATGCTCTTCCTGTCTTCTAAGGATTGTGTATTGGCAGTTAAAGATGATGCCACTCAGCTGGGGAAGGCACTCGAATCCTTTGTTATTCTAAATACAGATGGTGGTTTGTGGGGGTAGCGTGCTTCCATATAGATCCAGGTGTCATCACTGTCGCATTTTTTTAAAATTCATTAAACTAGAGTTGATTTATAATGTTGTGTTAATTTCTGCTGCACAGTGAAGTCTTTAGGTGAGATATATATTTATATTTAGGTGAGATATATTAATATGATATATATATTATATATGTGTGTGTGTGTGTGTGTGATATACATATAGGAAATGGCACCCCACTCCAGTATTCTGGCCTGGAAAATCCCATGGACAGAGGAGCCTGGCGGGCTGCGGTCCATAGGGTTGCAAGAGTCCGACACGACTGAGCGAGTAAGCACACACTTATGTGTGTGTGTGTATATGTGTAATGCATTTTCCTATTCTTCTCCATGATGGTTTCTCACAGGTTACTGAGCGCAGTTCCTGTATGCAGTAGGGCCCTGTTTACCCATCCTGTGTATCACAGTTTACACCTGCTGATCCCACACTCCTACTGCCTCCCACCCGTCCCCTCACCCGCTCTGTCCAGTTTAGCGTCTCCCAGCATCCCCGGCCAGCCCTGCCTGTGCTCTGCGGCGCAGAGGGTCTGGAGGTCTGCATGTGTCTTGATCGGCCTCGGGCGCCTTTGCTTCCTACAGAGGCAGACCATGGCGGTCTCCTTGCCCTTTTTAGCTGTGTAGCACTTAAAGCTTTGAGCCAAGTCATAGACCGACTCTCTGCTCTTCTCAAAGGCGGACGACGGGAGATGCTGGCGACACAGGAGTGTGTGGTCCCTTGGCTTCCAGCATCTTCCCTGCTCAGTGGTGGGGAAAGGGGCGTTCAGCCCCAAGGTTCTTGATTCCCACCCCCTCCACCGACAGGCGTCCTGCTCAGACCTGAAATAAGGTGGTTTCATGCTGAGGTTCCTGCGGGAATTTGAAGCCATCTTCAGACCTAATAAATTGCTACCCTTTTCCTGCCCTTGTGGTAAGTTTATGCAGCCCATTTTGCCATCTAAGGGACCTTGAGCTTTATAATTCATGTGAAATCTGAAAAACAGCCAAACATGCGTAGGTCTGGTTGAACCTGTCTGGTTTAAGGTGAACGTCAACAGAATTCTGGAATCTCCAATACCTATGTCTATGAGAGTTAATTTTTTAAATTTATTTTTAATTGAAGGATAATTGCTTTACAATATTTCTTTGGCTTCTGCCATATCCAAAAGTCTACAAACAATAAATGCTGGAGAGGGTGTCGAGAAAAAGGAACCCTCTTACACTTTTGGTGGGAATGCAAACTAGTACAGCCACTATGGAGAACAGTGTGGAGATTCCTTAAAAATCTGGAAATAGAACTGCCATACAACCCAACAATCCACTGCTGAGCATACACACTGAGGAAACCAGAATTGAAAGAGACACAGGTACCCCAGTGTTCATCGCAGCACTGTTTACAATAGCCAGGACATGGAAGCAACCTAGATGTCCATCAGCAGACAAATGGATAAGAAAGCTGTGGTACATATACACAATGGAGTGTTACTCAGCCATTAAATAGATTACATTTGAATCCATTCTAATGAGGTGATGGAACTGGAGCCTATTATACAGAGTGAAGTTAGCCAGAAAGAAAAACACCAATACAGTATGCTGCTGCTGCTAAGTCACTTTAGTCATGTCCGACTCTGTGCAACCCCATAGAGGGCAGCCCACCAGGCTCCTCCATCCCTGGGATTCTCCAGGCAAGAACACTGGAGTGGGTTGCCATTTCCTTCTCCAATGCAGGAAAGTGAAAAGTGAAAGTGAAGTTGCTCAGTCATGCCCGACCCTCAGTAACCCCATGGACTACAGCCTTCCAGGCTCCTCCGTCCATGGAATTTTCCAGGCAAGAGTACTGGAGTGGGGTGCCATTGCCTTCTCCGCCAATATAGTATACTAACACATATATATGGAATTTAGAAAGATGGTAATGATAACCCTGTATGCGAGACAGCAAAAGAGACACAGATGTAAAGAGCAGTCTTTTGGACTCTGTGGGAGAGGGCGAGGGTGGGATGACTTGAGAGAATAGCATAGAAGCATGCATATTACCATACGTGAAATAGATGACCAGTCCAAGTTTGATGCATGAAGCAGGGCACTCAAAGCTGGTGCACTGAGATGACCCAGAGGGATGGGATGGGGAGGGAGGTGGGAGGGGGGTTCGGGATAGGGCACACATGTACACCTGTGGCTGATTCGTGTGGATGTATGGTGGAAACCACTACAATACTGTAGAGTAATTAGCCTCCAATTAAAATTAATTAAAAACAAATAACTTGAGACTTTATAATCACAAGGGATTGGCTATAAAGTATTGAAATCAAACTTATGGACTGACTTAACAGCTCTACTGCAGCTCAGCTGATGCAATTCTGAGTGTCTGGGCTCCTGTTTGCAACCACTGCAGTTACCGTGGCGTGCTTCTGGCATCGACTCGCCAGCCAGTCCCTCTCCATTAGAAGAGCTGGTGAAACCTTTGCCCCGTAGGGACTAGGGGAAAGGAAATCCTAACTCTTCAGCTGTTGGACTAGATCTTCCTGCACTGTCTGGAAGCCTTTTCTGGGCCTTCCTCAGGGAACCAGCGGATCCCCGTGGCTCTTGCCAGATGAGTCCCTCAGGCGTTTTCCGTGCGCAAAGGCTGAGGGCAGCATTGCGGGGAGGTGTCTGTCTCCATCTGCGGCTGTCCACAGGTCCAGCTGGGAGGGGCGGGCTGTGGTCACTGGCGTTTCTGCAGCTGTGGGGACGGTTCCAGTGGGACTCATTGCCTGCAGTGTGGACACTGCCCCAGAACCCCTGGAAGGGCACCAACCCCCCGCCAACAGTTCTCAGGAGCCCCTTTGTTCTGTGATTAAACCTGGGGTCTCAATTCTGACCACCTTCCCTCCAGCAGCAGAATTTACAAGGGAAACTGCTCCCCTTGATTTGTTAGTATCCTGGTGTGTTGCTCTTTAAGTGTTGAAGGCTGGGTTGTCTGGGGCTCTTCCTCTCCTGGGTCCTTGGAAACCTTGCTGTGTGCCGTCACACAGCTCGTGGAGCACCGCGTGTGGTTGCACAGGGCCGTGGATGTCCAGCTACTGGTGAGAGTTTTCAGGCTCCAGGCTGAGCCAATGTCTCTGGTCCGCTCACTGTCTCTGGAGGGAGTAGATCCTTCCTGTGCCAGAAGTTCAGTCATGGTTGGTGAGTTTTGTTTGTTTTTGAAGTTGAATGACTTTTGTTTGTTTCTGAAGTTAAAGCTGTTTAGCATTTCGGGGGACTGTTGTGGTGGTGTCATCTTGACACACAACTGGTTCGAAATGCACGTGCAGAATTTCGGGGTTTCTGTTTTGTTCTTTTTGTCTTTCTATCCCGGTTTCAGAGCTAGACTTAAAAGCTCAGAATTGGACATGGGAAAATGTGGACCTCACAGTGGTCCTTTTCTCCACAAAATGCAAACATTGTTGAGATGATTGTGTGTATGTGTGTGTGTGAGAGAGAGAGAGAGAGAGCAATGATGCTCCAGAGGGGAGAAAGCGGGTTGAACTGACCTGCGGCACTCTATGGGGCCAAAAGTACTGATTAATGTTTTGGAGAATAGCTTCTGTAGGTGCTTGAAATATTTATTTGAATCATGGAGTGTTACAAAAAGAGCCTTTCTGGGCATATGTGTAGGCAGCAGGAAAGTCTAATGAGGCCACGCACGCAGCTCTGGGCGTGCAGCTTGAGTGACTGTAACAAGTGACAGCCTGTGTGCGGTGACCTGTGGCATGCCCTCTGACTTGTGAGGTGCCCTCTGACCCGTGGTGTGCCCTCTGACCTGTGGCATGCCCTCTGACCTGTGGCGTGCCCTCTGACCTGTGGCATGCCCTCTGACCCATGGTGTCCCAGACCAACCCTTTGACCTGGCATGCCTTAATTAAGAACAGGCATTGATTGGTCCCTGTGCCTCTTCTCTGGCCGTTCTCCAACCAGATAACCTGCAGATGTGTACACAAGACGATGTAGGTCTCTCCCTGGCTTTCGCCTTAGACTGATGGCCTGCTCCTCTGCAGGGAGGCCCCAGACTCCTCCGCGTGCTATTGGCAGCCCTGTCTCTGTCTGCTGCCCCCTCTGACCTCAGTCAGGACCTTTGAAGCCAATCCGCCCTCTCCCACCGTCTCCGGGACTTTCTGCCCACGGGGAAGGGACACCTCCTCCAGGTGAAGGAAGAAGCTTGTCTGGAGGCAAAGAGGCAGCGGGGCCGTTGAGTGTCTCTTGACACATCTGTTTCTTTTTCCCGATAATGCCTGAGAGTGATGGCAGAGGAGCAGGGAGTCGGAAGAGAGCAGAAGGACCTGCTGGCCTCTTCCCCTCCGCGGGCCGTGGGTGGGCAGGCTGCAGGGCTCGTGCGGATGCGGGTGCGGGGAAGGCAGGCCTCCAGGTGGCGCCTCTCCCTGGAGCACTCGTCGGTCCAGCTCCCTCTGCGGCTGGAATTCGGCAGGTGAGTGAAACTGGGAGTTAAGGCTGTTTGCAAAGGAGTGATTATCATGAGGGACTGACGCTCACCTGTTCACAGCGGGAAGTGAAGCCGGAGGGGCCACAGGTAGAAAGTGGAGGAGTTTTATCAGAAATCTGCAGAGGAGGAAGTGAGGGCAAAGGCAGCAGATGGATGCAGTGTGGACATCAGAAAGTGTGTGTGACACGCTGCAGGTGGTGTCTCAGGATGGCTAAGCCAGTGGAAGCAAGAGCAGACAGGTGTGGGGCTCAGGGCACTGCCAGTGTGGGAAAGGCATGCCGGAGGATGGGGGTGTGGCCTGGGACAGCAGGGCGGGTTTACTGGTTGGGGGGAAGGACTTTTCTCCTGCATCTTCCAGCCCTCTGGTAACCGGGAAGGTTAGGGTGAAATGAAGAGGCGAAGAGACGCTCCACGGAAGAGAGGGTGCTGTGATCTGTTGGTCGCCTGCGTCAGTGAGGGCAGGAGCAGGGAGGGACAGCTTCAGAAGAGCCCACCAAAGGACCGGCATCTCAGAGGACCCGGGGAGGGTTTGAGAAGCAGGACACGGGCCAGGGTCCGGTGGTGCCAGCGGATACTGAGCATCTGCAGGAGAGGACGTTGGGAAGGGGGCCACCTCACTTCTAGGCGGCGGTGACCTCACCCAGAGGTCACCAAAAACTGCGCACTGGAGGAGGGTCTCTGAGTCATCTCAATTAATCAGCGAAGTTGTCGTTAGTAATAAAAGAAATGAAGGAGTGTAAATAAGAAGAGCGGGTTTTCGGAGTGGCACTGGGCGGGGTGAAACCGAGAACGCTCAATTGCTCTTATTGCACGTGGCCGAAATTGTAATGTACGGAGGGGGGAAAGGCCTCAAATTCTTGGTAAAGAACTGTGCTTCAGTTCCAATGTAATAACCCATCACTGTGGGTGAGCTGCGTAACAGCAGCTGTACGCGGAGACTCGGAGCTGATTCATATGGACAGCAGTTGTATGCAGAGATTACTGTGCACAGAGCCACTGGGCCTTCCCAGCGACAACTAGGGCTCAGAGACTCATTATCTCTTCTTGGTGGTTAGAGCGTTTTTATGTTACTAAAAACTGAAGGAGTTCATCCTTGTTATAAGTTAGGACCAGTTCCATTTGTGGTTTTCGGCTCCAGCTGCCATCAGAGAAAATGATTTAACAGAATGGTAAGAAGGTGCTGTTGATAGCATTTCCAATAGCACATGCTATTGGGAATTTTAGCTCAGCGGTAGAATCCGACAGCCCATTTCTAGAAGCAGGTTAGGGCCTGCTCTTGCTTTTCTTCTGTGCAACTAAACTTATTATTTTTATAATAATAGATAGACTTTCTTGAATGTCATTTTCAAGAGTTTATTGGGCTCCACTTCTTCCGTGTTTTCTGCAGTAAGCAGGCTGTATAGTTGGGAAAACTCTGTGATGGGTTCTGTGGATGGTGCAGCAAGTACCCTGGGAATTTGGAGTTCTGCCAATTTGGAGTTCTGCCAGGTTTTAATTTTCTATAGTCTTTTCCCATCTTAGCAGGTCGCTTACTCCTGAGTGATATTGTCACAGAAATCCCAAAAGCAAGTCAGGGAGTCTTCAGGCTCACTCTGTGGTGTGCTAGTGAACGCCAATGTCTGGACTTGGTGGGTTTTACTGATATACCTGCCGTGATGGGGCTTCCAGGCAAGTCAGTAGCCATGGGTTTTGAATCTGTAGAAATTAACCAGCAGAAACAGTGTGTTGCTTTTGTGTTCTTGTTGTTGTTGAGTCACTAAGTCATGCCGGATTCTTTACGACCCGTGAACTGCAGCACACCAGGCCTCCCTGTCCTTCACCATCTCCCAGGGTTTGTTCAAACTCATGTCCCTCGAGTTGGTGATGCCATCCAAACATCTCATCCTCTGTCACCCCCTTCTCCTCCTGCCCTCCATCTTTCCCAGCATCAGGGTCTTTTCCAATGACACACGTGGTCCACTGGAGGAGGGAATGGCAAACCACACCAGTGTTCTTGCCTCGAGAAACCGTGAACAGTGTGAAAGGCATTGCTTGAATGATCCTAAACTGGGTGCTGCCGTGGGCATTTTCAGTAACTTGCCTCCACTGTATGGTGGTGACAACTTAACAGGCAAAAAGTGTTGATGTTTTCAGGATTTCCCATGTGTGTGTCGTGTGTGCGCTTGTGTGTACATGCATGTGAGGGGGTGAATAAGTTTCACTAAAGGTGAGAAGAGACGGGAAGTATGCATTGTTCTTGCATCAGAACTGCAATCTGCTGTATAATTAGGCAGTTACGCACTGGAGAGAGTCATCCTGTTAGGCAGAAGGAACATGACCCAGCCAGTATCGCTCTGTAATCTAGCTCTCCACCTGACCTATGCATCCAGAGCTTTGAAAGGTTCTCTTTTTCCTTTTCTCTCTTTTTTTTTTTTGCTTCCACAAGCTACCAAAGATTACTAATCATCCAAAGAAGGAAGAGCTTTGCTTATAGGGAATGAGAAAATATAACGAGACTGAAACCCGTGAGTAGATCTGGTAGATGCTTAGCTCTGATTACGTAAATCCTTGGATGAGGCAATAAGAAAGGATTGGTGAAAGCAAAGTCTGTCTGCGTTATGTCACAACTGTCTTTACTGGATTGCCCCTGGCCTGAAGTAACCCACAGCTTGGGCAACCTTGAGACTGACTGCCACCAGGGAGCCCCAGGGAATGAGGCGTGTGGGTCCAGCCAGAGGACCTAACCGGAAGGGAGGAGACAGGTCCTGGGGCCAGGCCATACACAAGTATTTAAATTCACGTTCCCTTGAACCCCCCAGGAAAAGAGGCTCGTGAGTGATCGCCCAGGAGGGGTTAGGAGGGCTGGAGCCTGGGAGATGCCGTGAGCCACAGTGTCCCCGTGTGCACAGCGGCAGGAGCAGAGGGAGGCAGGCACAGCAACGAGAGCGAGTCAGCAGCGTGACCCAGATGCGCGCGTGCGTCCCCAGTCACTTCTGTCGTGTCTGACTCTTTGTGACCCCGTGGACTGTAGTCCGCCAGGCTCCTCTGTCCCTGGGATTCTCCAGACAAGAATATGGAGTGGGTTGCCGTGCCCTCCTCTAGGGGATCTTCCCAACCCAGGGATGGAGCCTGAGCCTGCGATTCTTACGTCTCCTGTGTTGGCAAGCGGGTGCCTTACCGCTAAGGCCACCTGGGGCACCCCAGGTAAGGAGGACAAACTCCCTCTGTGTCCTGGAACAAGACCCTTAGGCGAGAGAAAATTTCTCAGGGATGAGCCCCATTATCAGATGCTGTTTCTCAAATTAGAAGTATCGGTATTGCCTTAATAAAGAGTCACATTGGATTAGGGCTTCAACCTATGAATTTTGAGGGGTCACAGCTTATTCTGTGGCATTGAACCCCTGGTTTCTCCAAATTCATATTCTTCTCAAGTTCAAAATACATGCATCTGGTCCACAGAGCCCCCAGAGTCTTAACTCTTCTCAACATCAGCTGTAAATCTCAGTCCAGAGGCGCTTGTCAGCATCATCTCCATCAGATGTAGTGAGACACCAAGCATGATTCACCCCGAGGCTGAATTCCTCCCTAGCTGTGAACTCGTGAAACCAGACAGGTTGTGTGTTTCCAAAATACCACAGTAGGACTGGGACAGACACGGGACAGGCACTCGTATTCTGAGTGAGAGAAGGCAGGGAGAAGAAAGGGGTCACGGGCTCCAGGGATGCCCAGAACCTAGCAAAGCAGGTTCCTTTATGTCCTAGGGCTTGAGGGTTATCTTATCTGGGTCCATGTACTGCCTCCTGGGCCTGGTGGGGCATCAGCATCACCCTCACGGCTTTCGGCAAGGGGGGTCCTGCCCCCGAAACCCTAGGCGGGGCGTTCTGGCCATGCACACTGGAGAGGTGGCCCCAGCCCTGAGTTTTTGCTAACAAGTGGCTGATTACACTCGTGGTTCCCACCCACACAAACCCTCTTATCAGTGGGTCTTCAGAAACCCGAGGGGCGAGAACAAACCTTCTCACTTTTCATGGTGGGGACAGACTGAGAATTTTCCAAGCCTTTCGGTTCCGCTTCCTTTTTTCTCGACCTTGCCTTCCTCGGTTCATCTCGCGCCTTTCACATTACACTGGGAGCACCAGGAGGACCCGGGCCATCACGTCAACATTCAGCCTTGTCAGCTGAGTTTCCAATTTCATGGCTCACAAGCTCCATCTCCCACCAAAGACTGGAACACAGTGCAGTCGAAATTAGCTGCCGCTTTATAACAAGAGTTGCTTTTCTTCTCGTTTCCAATAGCATCTGAGGCCTTGTCAGAATGGCCTTCCTGTCCACATTTCCACCACTGGTCTCCTCCCTGCAACGCAGGCTCTTCCTGGCAGGCACCTTAGAACTCTCCAGTCTCGGGCCATTGCCAAGTTCCAAAGCTGCTTCCCCGTTTTTAGGGACTGGTTACGGCGGCACCCACTCTGTGGGGCCCATATCCGTGCTAATCAGCTCGGGCTGCGAGGACCAAAAACTGCAGACTGAATGGCTCAAACGACAAAGGTTAATCTTCTGTTTTCGAAGCTGGAAGGTCACGGTCTTGGCAAATGTGATTTCTGATGTGGGCTCCCGTTCCTGTTTGTAGGCTGCCACTGTCTTGCTGCAGACCTTTCTTGGGTGTGTGTGTGTGTGCAAACTCGCTGGTGCTTTTTCTCATGAGCACACTAGTCTTATCAAATCAGGGGCCTCCCCTGTGACTCCATTTAACCTTAATTGCATCCTAAAAGGCCCATCTATAAATGCAGTCACATTGGGGGTTGGGTTCTGGTATATGAGCTTGTTGGGGACCCAGATGTTCAGCCCAAAAAAGGCAACCCTCCTCTGGCCTCCCCGGCTGGTCCTCTTGGCTGACCCAGAGGTTACTCACAGCTCTCTCCTCCGTGGACTCTCCTGGTCCTGAATTCCCAAGGCTTCCATGGGTGCTTCTCCAGGCCTGCCCAGTTAGGGCGCGTCCCAGGGCACAGACATAGCTGATTCTCCTCTGGGTCCTGGCCTGGGTCTTCCTGCTCAGGCAGCGTCCTCGCCCTGGACAGCTTTGTCTGAAACCGCAGTTGCTGTGCATGCTGTCAGCACCCCCAAAATGTGACCCACAGACTAGCGGCAGAAGTATCACCAGTAAGCTTGTTAGAGACCCTGGATCCTGGGTCTCCCTGCTCGCACCTTCGTGAACGGGAACCTGCACTTTCAGGAGACATGCACGGGACCCGTATGTGTGCTGCTGGAGTTTGAGATGTGCTACTCTACACAGCAGTGCCTCCCAGTCACGTCTGCCCCAGGTCCTCACCTGATCTCAGGATCGTATGTCCTTCTGCCTCCTGGGGACCTCAGGCCCAGCGTGTGCAAACTGATTTCATTACCTGCACCTCCAGACTGGCTTCGCTTTCTGTGTTCTGCATGTCCGTGGGTTGGGCCGAGCGCCAGCAGCGCCTAGGTCCAGGGCCCCGGGTGTAGACCCTGCATCCCCTCTCCCCCCAGCAGCAGGCCCGTCCACTGCGGGCTTCTTCCACTGCTGCTCCTGGGGCAAATCTTCACTTGGTCCTAAGAACTGAGTCCCCTACCAAAGGGCCTCCCTCATGCTGCGCACCTTTAGCCTGTCCCGCAGCCCGCCCTCAGAGTGGCCTTCTAGGCCCAGTCAGCTTATCCCAGCCTCCAGCTTGCAATCTTTGGGTCCCCCTCTCACTTCCTGCTCACAGCCTCGATGGCGCCTTCTGGAAGGGGTCCTTTTTGTTGGACACATCTCCACCTGTGACCCCCAGACCTGTTCCAGCACCTTAGTGACCGGACCTCCGTCTTGCCTTTGGCCTTCGCTCTCCCTGCCAGCAAAACTACTCCCCATCACCCCAGAGCTCCTCTACGCCCCACTGACTCCTCCCTTAGGAAGGGTGTGCAAGAAAACGTTAGTTACCCTTGCACAGACCACAGGGTCCACAGCACTTTCCAGGTTTCCAGTCACACGCTGGCTGACCAGTCTCCGCCCTCACTGGACCTGAAGACCCTCACAGGGAGCCTTGCAGCCCAGCTGTCCCATATGGATCCCTCACTGTGACTCAGTTCACAAAAGGAAGAGCCCCCCTCGGCCCCCACACTGAAGCTTGTGATCACTCAGGGCTCCTGGGCTGCGAATGCGAGAGGCAAACCACGCCACCCCGGAAGCCGGTCACGGCACTGACCAGCATCAGCCCCCATGAGTCCAGCTTCCTGGAGCAAATGCAGTTTTGTTAAGCCACACTTGTACCACAGGTGTTCTGCTGAAATATGTTCTACAGCCTCTCATGCTAAGGCGGCTTTCAATGTCAGAAACATTCAAGAACCCTTCACAGCTGACTCTGTAATTATTCAACTCAGAACCGCCGCCTTCGGAGGACTCTGGTCTGAATGCTTCTCAGCCCACCTGCAGTAATCTCCTGGATTTCAGTTTACGTGGAACAGAATGGAAAAAGTGGTTTTTCTTTCTCATTTAAAAAAATGTCATGGATTGATTGGTTTTTTTTTTTGCCCGTGCTGAGCCTTCCTCGCTTCGTGAGGGCTTTCTCCAGCTGCAGCGAGCGCCGGCTGCCCTGCATTGTGGTCTGCGGGCTTCGCCTTGCGGTGGCTTCTCCTGTGGGAGGAGCCTGGGCTCTGAGGCTCTCGGGCTCAGCTGTCCCACGGGATGTGGGATCCTCCCAGACCAGGGATCGACCCCGTGTCCCCTGTGATGGCAGGTGGACCCTTATCCACTGCACCATCAGGGATGGTGTAGCTCATTGTTGATGTTTGTAGCTGCTGGGGGTGTGCAGCTCCTTGAGTTTTGAAGCCGGTGTATCCACCCTTGTAGATCAAGGTGCTGAACTGCTCCACCCCCAGAAAACCTCCTCTTGAAGCCCCTTTGCTGTCTTTCTCTCCTCCACCCTGGCCTCTGGCAACCACGGATCTGTCTTCTGTCCCAATGATTTGACCTTTTCTAGAATGTCATACAAATGGCAATAAACAGCATTTAACCTTTCCAGAGCAGCTTTAAAGCGGAGAGTATGTTTTGATGTCGAAATATGGAGAATATCCGAGGCTTCTTTGGAATATTATTACCTTCACTGTCTAGTCAAAGCTACCGGTTTTTCCGGTAGTCATGTTCAGATGTGAGAGTTGGACCATAAAGAAGGCTAAGCACTGAAGAACTGATGCTTTTGAACTGTGATGCTGGAGAAAACTCTTGAGAGATCCTTGGATAGCAAGGAGATCTAACCAGTCCATCCTAAAGGAAATCAACTCCGAATATTCACTGGAAGGACTGATGCTGAAGCTGAAGTGCCAATACTTTGGCCTCCTGATGTGAAGAACTGACTCAGGAAAAGACCCTGATGCTGGGAAAGATTGAGGGCAGGATGAGATGGTTGGATGGCTCCAACCATGACTCAATGGACATGAGTTTGAGCAAACTCCAGGAGATAGTAAAGGACAGAGAAGCCTGGCATGCTGCAGTCCATGGGGTCGCAAAGAGCCAGACCTGACTCAGCAACTGAACAAGAACAACAACAGCGCCATCTAGAAGTGTGCAGTGTATTAGTTGGAAGAACTTATTTGCTGTTTTGTGAGACACATGACTCCAGGTTCAGCTGTGAAAGATGTGGTGACCTACCTTGTCCTTCACTTTGATGTTGAAAATCCAACAAGCCTTTCTAGGCTGTGCCCTCTGCACGGGGTGGTGTGTCTCCGTGTGGAAAGTTGGATGAGAGTGAGGAGAGAATTCCACAGAGCAAAGAAGGCAAAACTGAGCAGGGTCATGAC
>SJYG01000489.1:904801-919966 GCA_006410535.1 Litocranius walleri | reverse complement strand
GGGGTTGGGGTCGGGGGCTGTCCTTGGAGGGGGTGGTTTCTAGGGGAAGCTGAGCTGAGCACAGGGGCTGAAGCAGGGGTCTGACCCAAGTTGTCAGGTGGAGGAATGAGAGGGGGAAGAGGCATTCCCGAGGGGAGCCCAGGAGCAGGCGCTCAGAGTGAGATGCTCCTGACGGGCATGGGCAGGTGGCCTCTCCCTGCAAGCCCCAGGCCACCAGTTCTGGGGCCTCGCCTGGCGAGTGCTCTGTGTGGCCGCTCCTTGCCTGGACTGAACTGAACTGCCTGAGTGGCTCTGCTCACCTGGCCCCTGTTCCTCCCTCTCAGCCCGGGGCAGGACCCCCGCTGGCTCCTGCGAGCCCACTGCTACAGCTCGCAGCCATTCCCCTGCCCACGCGCCGCGCGGGCCGTCGGGTGTCGTCACCCCAGCTGGGCTGCGATCACCACCCTAACTGGTGCAGAACAGCCTACCTGTGGGAGGTGACGCTCGGCCATGGGGACGGGGGCTGGATTTTATGTCTCCCTCCCCAGCCAGGGACACTGGCGGCCAGCGCGCTCCCAGCTTCTGCTTCTGCGCAGGCTCCGCCGCTAAGCAGCGTTGGAGGAGCCAGGCGGCCTCGTCGGGCTTGCAGATGATGCCTCTCTTCACCTGACCCTGGTTGCTGGCGTCCCCAGAAGGGTCCCCCAAGCAGGGAGGGAGGCGTCTTTCCCTGGTTAAATGGCTCTTCTCTGGAAACGGACGCCGTATGGTGTCCCCTCTGTGTGGAGTCTACATCACAACACAAACGAGCTTGTTTACAAAGCAGACTCACAGGCACAGAAAACAGACTCACGGCGGCCAAGAGGGCAGGGGAGGGGGAGGGGGAGGCTGCGCGCTCGGGCTTAGGGGATGCGGACTATCATGCATAGGATGGAGTGACCGCGGGGCCTAGGCACGGCGCAGGGAGCTACACTCAGCATTCTGTGACAGACCATAGTGGGAACGGATATGAGAAAGAACGTGTGTGTGTGCGTGCGTGTGTGTGACTGAGTCACTTTGCAGGACACCAAAAATTAGCAGCATCATAAATCAACTGGACTTCCATAAAATGAAGAAGATAAATGGCTCTTCTCCAAAAGCTGCTGGCAGTGGAGTTCCTGTGGATATCTTCACCCCTAATCACAGGACAGAGACCGGTTCACATCCCCCGAGGGGCAGTCGATGCTACTTTAACATGTAATAGACACCTGAGGTTGCCACTGCCCACAAATTAACATTTTTCCCCACTGTTAACAGTGAAAATAATTCTCACCCTGGGTTTTTCATTACTGAGACTTTTCTTGCCTTTTTATTAGCTTGTGACTTATTCTAGGACCTCATCCCAACGGGTTACTCCTAAGTGTCTACATTAGACTCACAGATTTTTAATGATCTTCAACTAAATTAAACAGCTAGCATTTCTGTTAAAACAAAAATATCCATGGGCCGCACGGAATTAGTAATACATATATTCCTAAAAGGGTTTCTCTGGTGGCTCAGATGGTAAAGAATCCGCCTGCAATGCAGGAGACCCAGGCTCAGTCCCTGGGTCGGGAAGATCCCCTGGAGAAGGAAATGGCCACCGACTCCAGTATTCTTGCCTGGAGAATCCCATGGACAGAGGAGCCTGGCGGGCTGCAATCCATGGGGTCAGGAGGAGTCGGACAGGACCGAGTGACTGCACACACACACATACGCATACCCTAAAAAGTGGTTTCACAAATTAAATAAATTGTAATTACCAAAATAATCATGCAGACTTTTACTCTGTATCTACAGCTAGTAATCACCCCTTATTTTTAGTCCTGTAGCCCTGACACACGCTCAGTTACCTGGAAGCTTAGTGGATGAACATCTTCTCCGTTAAGGAGAAACAGGCTTGTTAAACTGTAATGGATTAGTCTGTTCTCACAAAGCCATTTATCAAAGGGAAACAGAAGCTGGATCCGGTGCAAACCTCTACCCATATGTATTCATCTACTCAAATCTTTATCTGTCACCTGAGTGTGCTTGTTCCTGGGGGTATTGGTTATTTTTATTTAATCTATTTTATTTTCATCGACTGGTGGAGTTGGCTGGGGTGACAGTATCAGCTTTTCTTGTTTGGAATTTCATTGAAGAAAACTGATTAGTCCCCTTATCTCCTCTGCTTGGATTTATGATTATTTATGATTGCCTTCAACCTCTCCCTTCCTTTATGTTTTCTCAGGATGAGTGTGTGGTTCTTCTTGTGCTGATTTGATAATTCGTGGTTCACAGCATCATAGGGTTTTGAGGCTGAAGGGGTGTTGCTGGGTCATGGTCCAGCTATGGACAGTCCACTGTCACTGCAGCTTTTCTAGAAGCCTCCTGTCTGGGCTCTCGTGGCTTGGAGACCTCCTCTCCCCAGACTGGACAGGTCTGGTTTGGGGAGAGTTCTTCAGTGCCTGTGTGCTAAGTCACTTCCGTCGTGTCTGACTCTTTGCAACCCCATGGACTGTAGCCTGCCAGGGTCCTCTGTCCGTGGTATTCTTGTGTCCAGTACTCTGTTCAAACAAGAGAACTGGAGTGGGTTGCCATTTCCTTCTCCAGAGGATCTTCCCGACCCAGGGACTGAACCCGCATGTCTTACATCTCCTGCATGGGCAGGCAAGTTCTTCTCATCACTAGCGCCACCTGGGAGTCCTGAGTTCTTCTGTAGACTGATTTAAATCTACTCTGTAGAAGTTCCCGTCTGCTGGAACTTGCTCCACCTTGGACACAGCAGGACCATCCCCAGTGATGGAAATGCTCTATATCTGCCCTCTCCTCCATGATAGCCACTGCCCACACATGGCCGTGGAAACCGTGAAATGTGGCTGGTGGGACAGAGGGGCTCCATTTGTGACTTGTTAGTCACTCGGTCGTGTCCAACTCTTTGTGACCCCATGGACACAGCAGGTTCCTCTGTCCATGGAATTCTCCAGACAAGAATACTGGAGTGGGTTGCCTTTTCCTTCTTCAAAGTAAAAGACTGTTGTTGAATCACGACGCCGGGATTCTTGGCCCCTGGAGAAGAACTCAATCCGGGGCCAGAGACGAAGCTGGATCGCTCAGAGCTTTTGTGTAACAAAGTTTTATTAAAGTATAAAGGAGATAGAGAAAGCTTCTGACATAGGCATCAGAAGGGGGCAGAAAGAGTACCCCCCTGCTAGTCTTTAGCTGGATGTTATATAGTCACCAGCAGTTTGTTAATGAAAGAAAGGAATGTCTCAAAACAGAATGGCACCAGGCCCCTCACCCATAAGATGTATTTTGGGATAACCTTGGCTCCAAATGGTCTATCTTGGGCCATAAAATGATTAACTTGAATCTTGAAGAAGGGCAGATCACCATACAAATAGTTTCATTTACATAGATTAGAAGAACAATATCAGAGTATAACATATTGGTTTATCAAGTAGGTCTGAGCCCAAAAGGTGGAACCGACTTGAAGACAGAGCTTGGGGTAAATACATAGTACATTAGCATAGCTTAAGATAAACATTTCCATAAGAAAAAGGCAATGGTTAACTTTAAGTGAAACTAGGTGTCATTCTAGCAACACAGAATTGTAAGAGAAACCTCTTTTTAAATTTGTATAGAGAAGGAAAAAGTATCGCTAGTTTGTTTCCTCCTGCCACTTAAGAGAGAGAAAATGTCTGACACTTGCAGGCTATTTCCTCCCTTTGGAGACCCCTGGCCTTCCTGCCTGTTACCCTCTCAAAAGGATTTTCTTGACCCAGGGATCGAAGCCAGGTCTCCCGCATTGCAGGCAGACTCTTAACCTTCTGAGCCAGCAAGGAAGCCTATTTATGACTTTACATAACTGTAATTAAGTGCATAGCAACAGATTGTTGCTGCCCTTAGACACTCCAGCTTCAGAGAAACACTACATATAATTTCTTCTCCATTGTCACTTGATGACCTTCAGGTATTTAAAGGCACCTTGCATACATCCTTAGCCTTTCCTTTGCTGAACAAATGTCCAGACTCTTAACAGCTTAGTCATCCTAGATTCACCCTGTAAAATATCCAGATTAATGATTGCAATGATTGAGTAAATTAGTGAGCAAATAAGTGGGTTTTCATTCTGGATGGAAGCCTCTTCCTAACTAATCATCTCATCCTCTTATATGAACTGAGGTTTTTGGTTTTGTGACCATGGGTGGGAGGGGTGTACAGAGGAGGGAGACCGAATCGAGGAGGGTCATGTTTCCTTCAGCTCCCCCTCCCCCACAGTTGGGTACAACACAGCCTTTTCAGCTCTCAGTAGCCACAGGTGTGTGCAGGTAAGACGTGAAGCAATGCAGAGAGTCTCACAGTGGCGTCTGGGGCGGCCACTTGTCTAGCAAGATGGTCCATACTGTCGAGTGGAGCCCCTCCCACAGTTCTTCTGAGGAGGCACATGAGGTAGAGATGTTGCGAATTCGGCACGTAACAAATGGTCCTGCAATAAACAGGTTCCCAAAAGTGTGAGCCTGAGAATTCCTGATTTGGTTCTATTTTTATGGATCAAAAATTACATCCTTGTCTTCATCTAAAGCATCCTCCATCTGTGTTATTACATCCCGTGCAAGCTTGAATACCATTTACTGGTGTCTTTTTAGAACCCACCAGTATCACAGCATCCACATTTATGGTAAATAACAAGAGTATATTCCATAATCTGTTTTCATGTGAAATGGAAAAGCCAAGTTTGGCAAATCTGCCTTTATTTACTGATGAGGCAGACATGATCTTTTTTTCCTACTCAAAAAAAAAAAAATCCATTCTGTTAATAAGTGTTTATTTTCCATTGCCATGTCCTGGGCTATCGTGACAGCCCCCACAAGGAGGAAGATAACCGTAACCTGTGTCACCCATTAGAAAACAAGGCTGGCCTTGGTGATGCAAGAGAGGTTCGCATGGAACATGCTGGCCCTGGGGTACCTCAGGGAGGAAATGAGCTTAGACGAGGAAGCAGAACTGAAATGTAGTTAGTTGTGCCTTTCACTGAGCATCTTGGCATTTGTTGGCATCGAGGTGATAGCTCAGAGGTACAAAGATAGACCAGTGTGGAAAGAGAGCAGGGGCCAGGAGCAGAGCCTGGAAGGTGGCCTCATTCTGCCTCTGGTGCTCATTCAGCATCCTGGATGCTCGGGATGTGTTCTTAACTTGCAGGAAAGGAGCTATTGCTGCAGATGAAGGCTGAGACTTATAGTGGGATCATGGGTATCGCCATAGTGATGGCAGCTGATGATGGTTGTGGCAGTGGTGTTGATGGTAATGATGGTGGTGATGGTGGTGATGGTGATGATGCTGGTAATGATAGTGATAATTATAGTGGTGATGATGGTGGTGGTGGGAGTGATGATGGTAATGGTGGTGATGATGATGGTGATGATGGTGATGACAGTAATGATGGTGGTGGTGGTGACGATGATGGTGGTGATAGTAATGATGGTGGTGACTGTGATGATGGTGGTAATGATAGTGATAATTATAATTATAATTATCACCACTATAGTGGTGATGATGGTGGTGGTGGTAGTGATGATGGTGATGATGGTAATGGTGGTGGTGGTGATGGTGGTGACGGTAATGACGGTGATGATGCTGGTGATGGTGATGATGGTGATGACGGTGGGGATGGTAATGTTAATGGTGGTGATGATGGTGGTGATGGTGGTGATGGTAGTGATAATTATAGTGGTGATGATGGTGGTGGTAGGAGTGATGACGGTGATGATGATAATGGTGGTGGTGATGATGATGGTAATGATGGTGCTGACAGTAATGATGGTGATGATGGTGATGACGGTGGGGATGGTAATGGTAATGATGGTGGTGATGGTGACAATGGTGGTGGTAATGACGGTGATGATGGTAATGGTGGTGGTGACGGTAATGATGGTGGTGATGGTGATGATGGTGGTAATGATGGTGGTGACGGTGATGATGGTGGTGACGGTAATGATGGTGGTGATGGTGGTAATGATGGTGGTGACGGTGATGATGGTGATGATGGTGGTGATAATGATGGTGATGATGGTAATGGTGGTGGTGGCGATAATGGTGGTGATGGTGGTGATGATGATGATGGTGGTGATGGTGATGACGGTGGGGATGGTAATGTTAATGGTGGTGATGATGGTGGTGATGGTGGTGATGATGGAGGTGGTGGTGATGATGGTAATGGTGGTGGTGACGGTGATGATGGTAATGGTGGTGGTGATGCTGATGGTAATGATGGTGGTGACGATAATGGTGATGATGGTGGTGATGGTGATGATGGTAATGGTGGTGGTGACGGTGATGATGGTGGGGATGGTAATGGTGATGATGGTGGTGATGGTGATGATGGTGGTGCTGGTGATGATGGTAATGGTGGTGCTGATGATGGTGGTGATGGTGACAAGACAGCCTCACCAGGGACGATGATGGCAGCTGCTCATCACAGTGGTGCTAATGTCAAGGACAATTATGATAGTGATAATGATAAAGATCAGAGGACGACTTAGTGTCGTCCTTTCTCAGGGGCCCTCCTTTGGGAAGAGAGTTGGTGAAAATGAGAAGTCTGGAAGGAGACAGGGATCGCTCGGAGGGAACGCTAACAGGCACTGTGCAAGCCACATTGTCCGCCCTGCTGCACGCCACGAGTGATACTGTGGAGATTAAGGGCTTTGCTGTTTCAACAGCATTTCCACTTTCTAAATATAAACAGCCTCAGCCCCATCCAGCAGAAGCGATCACAGCTGTCAAATCCATCACCAGCTGCAGGCCCTGGTTAGCTGAGCTTCTTTAGGGGGGAAAAAGACTGTCCTGCAATGAACAAAACCCGAAGGTGTGAGCCCGAGGATGGGATTCTCAGCTCTGGGAAGGGGAGACCAGCGCCCTGTGTTCAGAGTCTCAGAGCGAGTCTGGAGGACTCAGAAGAAACCACGGTGCCCTGACGCCCACATCTGTGCTCTTTGCTGGTCCAGGAAGGTCCTGACAAGATTGCAGATGGTGGCACCTCTGTGCCAAGGGAGGCTGGAGTTCTAGCCGAGATGGCCTGATGTCTCCTGAGGGGCCTGGCTCTGTGTTCCCGCAGCCCCACCTGCAGACTGACCCGCCAACCTGAGAACAGGGTCTGCATTATTTCACCACTTTCTGGATCAGGGGAGCCCCAGTCAGCAGCCTTCCCGGGGCAGACGGCCCAGTCCATGTTCCTCACCACACAGC
The DNA here is from genome assembly GCA_006410535.1 of Litocranius walleri. Classification (NCBI taxonomy): domain Eukaryota; kingdom Metazoa; phylum Chordata; class Mammalia; order Artiodactyla; family Bovidae; genus Litocranius; species Litocranius walleri. The sequence goes on along the minus strand of SJYG01000489.1, from coordinate 912,748 downwards.
AGGGGTGCAGCAGAAGTGGGGTAGAGACCCCAGAAACCTGTGCACCCATTCTGCTGAAAACACCATTGCTGTGACTTGGTGAGCAGGAAGAGAATGGAAGAAGCAGCAGGGAAAAAAAAAAAAAACAATGATTTACACCATTACCAGAAGTAACACAGTGCAAAACAATTTGTTAACCCATTTGATTTACTTCTGATCCTCCTCAGCACCTATTTACTTATTCAAGCACTGTTTATTAAGCCCGGGATATGTCCCAGGCAGTTTTTAGACACTGGGAATAAATACAGCAATGAACAAAACAGGCCGAGCCCATGCTCCCCTGAGTCTTACATCCTACGGGAAGAGATTGTCCATTAATAACTACTGCCTCCCCAGCCGATCTTTATCCCGTAAACCACCCTAAACCCAGCTTCACGAAATGAGCAAAAGAGGAGAGGAAACCGTTCACTCTCCTGGGGCCGGAAGGTGCCTAGTCAGTGCCTTTAGACAGGTGCTGATTGGCAGAGTGGGTGGTGAAATTAGAGAGGAGAGGGGCCCCTCTCATCTGCAGATGCTCTGCAGGGTCCAGGGGAATGCAGCCTGGGCAGAGGCGAGACTGGGAAAGAGCCCGGGGGAAGCGACGCAGAAGCAGCTTCTCCAGTCCTCTGGGTTAATGATGTGATGCTCTGTCAGCAGGGTGGTGGTTTGGGGGGCACATGACAGGTTTAGAGACTCTGCAGGTTAGTCCCCACCCCTCTGCCCAGGGCTGTGTTCACACCAGGTGTGAGCGCGGTGCATGCGCTCTTAGCATAAGCTGTGAGCAGCTCCCGTCTGGCTAGACTCTGGTTTCCTTGGTAGAACAGCACAAATCTTGATTGAATAATGATGCGTTTTGCCTTGTGAATAATTCTTGGTGCGTGAAAGCTACCTTCCTGAGATCACAGCATGTATTTTCTCTTCTATGAATTCTTGAAAACTCAAATATATGAGATTTTACTTTAAAAATTAGATTGTGCTCATTCACTGGGCTGTTAGCATTACAAATTGATCTCTTTTAGCTCTTGGACAGGTGATCATTAGCTCTGGTAAGCTATTTGTTCAGAGTCTTAGGGCATGAACATTAAAGAAAAATCCCGCATCACTTTTGGGACACAGATGGCCACTGGGGTGTGTGCACATGGAAAATGAAATGTGGACCCCTTGCCCAGAAGAATGGGCTTGTGCCTCTGAGCCCCAGCTCTGAAGCAGGAGTGCTCCTGGCTGCCCCTGAGGAGTCAGGCAACCAGAACCCAGGCCGCCTCAGCGTGTGCAGCTCTGTTCTAGGTCCTGCAAGGCTGGGGCCGCAGAATGCAGAAAGCAGCCCCCCCACCGCCCTTTAATCGTGGACCGCAGGCCCCCATGCAGTGATGAGGCTAGTGGGTTAGGCGGCGGCGTTCACTGCAGTACCCTATGCGAGGGTTGCATTGGGAACCGTTAGTAGCTAGTGGCATCCTAATGTGAGGTAGGTGTGATCTGAGGTCTTAAAGCTGCCTTCATGTAGGCAGGAGAACTGAGGCGCTCTCGGCAAGCACACGTGCTCCTTGGTCAGGCATCTGGGGAAAACGCAGGGCTAATGTTGGACCCCCAATCGTTCAAAGGCAGCAGATTCTGTTTCTTATTTTAACTAAAGGGTGACTCCAGGACCCTGGAGCAAATGTACATATTTGCTCCCTCAGTTTCCCTGGTCTAGGTGGTCCTTTTGGATGGAAAACCATGCATCAGTAAAGATAGCTCAGGGGATTATGTATGGAAATTTTCATGCTATAAAAGCACTGCTTCAAACCTCGACCTTCTGTAACATAATGAAAGTGTCAGTCACTTCAGTTGTGTCCCACTCTTTGTGATCCCATGGACTGTAGCCCACCAGGCTCCTCTGTCCACGGGATTCTCCAGGCAAGAATACTGGAGTGGGTTGCCATTCCCTTCTCCAAGGGTTGTTCTCAACCAGGGATCAAACTCAGGTCTCCTGCATTGCGAGCAGATTCTTCACCAGGAGAAATATCAACAACCTCAGATATGCAGATGACACCACCCTTATGGCAGAAAGTGAAGAAGAACTAAAGAGCCTCTTGATGAAAGTGAAAGAGGAGACTGAAAAAGGTGGCTTAAATCTCAACATTCAGAAAACTAAGATCATGGCATCTGGTTCCATCACTTCACAGCAAATAGATGGGAAACAGTGGAAACAGTAGCTAACTTTATTTTTCTGGGCTCAAAAATCACTGCAGATAGTGACTGCAGCTGTGAAATTAAAAGACGCTTACTCCTTGGAAGGAAAGTTATGACCAACCTCAGTTCCGTTCAGTCGCTCAGTCGTGTCCGACTCTCTGCGACCCCATGAATCGCAGCATGCCAGGCCTCCCTGTCCATCACCATCTCCCGGAGTTCACTCAGACTCATGTCCATCGAGTCCATGATGCCATCCAGCCATCTCATCCTCTGTTGTCCCCTTCTCCTCCTGCCGCCAATCCTTCCCAGCATCAGAGTCTTCTAGACAGCATATTAAAAAGCAGAGACATCGCTTTGTCAACAAAGGTTCGTCTAGTCGAGGCTATGGTTTTCCCAGTGGTCATGTATGGATGTGAGAGTTGGACTATAAAGAAAGCTGAGCGCTGACAAATGGATGCTTTTGGACTGAGGTGTTGGAGAAGACTCTTGTGTGGTGAAATTAGAGAGGAGAGGGGCCCCTCTCATCTGCAGATGCTCTGCAGGGTCCAGGGGAATGCAGCCTGGGCAGAGGCGAGACTGGGAAAGAGCCCGGGGGAAGCGACGCAGAAGCAGCTTCTCCAGTCCTCTGGGTTAATGATGTGATGCTCTGTCAGCAGGGTGGTGGTTTGGGGGGCACATGACAGGTTTAGAGACTCTGCAGGTTAGTCCCCACCCCTCTGCCCAGGGCTGTGTTCACACCAGGTGTGAGCGCGGTGCATGCGCTCTTAGCATAAGCTGTGAGCAGCTCCCGTCTGGCTAGACTCTGGTTTCCTTGGTAGAACAGCACAAATCTTGATTGAATAATGATGCGTTTTGCCTTGTGAATAATTCTTGGTGCGTGAAAGCTACCTTCCTGAGATCACAGCATGTATTTTCTCTTCTATGAATTCTTGAAAACTCAAATATATGAGATTTTACTTTAAAAATTAGATTGTGCTCATTCACTGGGCTGTTAGCATTACAAATTGATCTCTTTTAGCTCTTGGACAGGTGATCATTAGCTCTGGTAAGCTATTTGTTCAGAGTCTTAGGGCATGAACATTAAAGAAAAATCCCGCATCACTTTTGGGACACAGATGGCCACTGGGGTGTGTGCACATGGAAAATGAAATGTGGACCCCTTGCCCAGAAGAATGGGCTTGTGCCTCTGAGCCCCAGCTCTGAAGCAGGAGTGCTCCTGGCTGCCCCTGAGGAGTCAGGCAACCAGAACCCAGGCCGCCTCAGCGTGTGCAGCTCTGTTCTAGGTCCTGCAAGGCTGGGGCCGCAGAATGCAGAAAGCAGCCCCCCCACCGCCCTTTAATCGTGGACCGCAGGCCCCCATGCAGTGATGAGGCTAGTGGGTTAGGCGGCGGCGTTCACTGCAGTACCCTATGCGAGGGTTGCATTGGGAACCGTTAGTAGCTAGTGGCATCCTAATGTGAGGTAGGTGTGATCTGAGGTCTTAAAGCTGCCTTCATGTAGGCAGGAGAACTGAGGCGCTCTCGGCAAGCACACGTGCTCCTTGGTCAGGCATCTGGGGAAAACGCAGGGCTAATGTTGGACCCCCAATCGTTCAAAGGCAGCAGATTCTGTTTCTTATTTTAACTAAAGGGTGACTCCAGGACCCTGGAGCAAATGTACATATTTGCTCCCTCAGTTTCCCTGGTCTAGGTGGTCCTTTTGGATGGAAAACCATGCATCAGTAAAGATAGCTCAGGGGATTATGTATGGAAATTTTCATGCTATAAAAGCACTGCTTCAAACCTCGACCTTCTGTAACATAATGAAAGTGTCAGTCACTTCAGTTGTGTCCCACTCTTTGTGATCCCATGGACTGTAGCCCACCAGGCTCCTCTGTCCACGGGATTCTCCAGGCAAGAATACTGGAGTGGGTTGCCATTCCCTTCTCCAAGGGTTGTTCTCAACCAGGGATCAAACTCAGGTCTCCTGCATTGCGAGCAGATTCTTCACCAGGAGAAATATCAACAACCTCAGATATGCAGATGACACCACCCTTATGGCAGAAAGTGAAGAAGAACTAAAGAGCCTCTTGATGAAAGTGAAAGAGGAGACTGAAAAAGGTGGCTTAAATCTCAACATTCAGAAAACTAAGATCATGGCATCTGGTTCCATCACTTCACAGCAAATAGATGGGAAACAGTGGAAACAGTAGCTAACTTTATTTTTCTGGGCTCAAAAATCACTGCAGATAGTGACTGCAGCTGTGAAATTAAAAGACGCTTACTCCTTGGAAGGAAAGTTATGACCAACCTCAGTTCCGTTCAGTCGCTCAGTCGTGTCCGACTCTCTGCGACCCCATGAATCGCAGCATGCCAGGCCTCCCTGTCCATCACCATCTCCCGGAGTTCACTCAGACTCATGTCCATCGAGTCCATGATGCCATCCAGCCATCTCATCCTCTGTTGTCCCCTTCTCCTCCTGCCGCCAATCCTTCCCAGCATCAGAGTCTTCTAGACAGCATATTAAAAAGCAGAGACATCGCTTTGTCAACAAAGGTTCGTCTAGTCGAGGCTATGGTTTTCCCAGTGGTCATGTATGGATGTGAGAGTTGGACTATAAAGAAAGCTGAGCGCTGACAAATGGATGCTTTTGGACTGAGGTGTTGGAGAAGACTCTTGTGAGTCCCTTGGACTGCAAGGAGATCAAAACAGTCCATCCTAAAGGAGATCAGTCCTGGGTGTTCATTGGAAGGACTGATGCTGAAGCTGAAACTCTGATACTTTGGCCACCTGATGTGAAGAGCTGACTCATTTGAAAAGACCCTCATGCTGGGAGGGATTGGGGGCAGGAGGAGAAGGGGACAACAGAGGATGAGATGGCTGAATGGCATCACCAGCTCAATGGGCATGGGTTTGGGTGAGCTCCAGAAGTTGGTGATGGACAGGGAGGCCTGGTGTGCGACAGTTCATGGGGGTCGCAAAGAGTTGGACACAACTGAGCGCCTGAACTGAACTGAACTCTTCACCGTCTGAGCCACCAGGGAAGCCCTTTGTGATATGCTCACCTGCTAATGCCGTTTCCAGAACTGCATGTTGGGTTCCTCTGTGTGTGTGTCTGTCTGTACCCCTTGCTAGACTCAGGACTGAAAGCAGGCAGTGTACCTTATTCATCCTTGCATCCTTGGTCTCCTGCCCACTTCTCAAGCAAAGTAAATACTGAATGAATCAATAAGTGAAACGAAGTTGGTGAGGAGTTGTCCTTGGGTAGCAACGATCGTTCTTCTCTCCCTGGGTCATCTCGGGACAATGCTGTTTGACACTGAATCCCTACAGTGTCTGCTGCCTGCGATTCTTTGATGTGTCGTGATTCCCATTTGTCTGACTTCCTGAAGATGCACCTGTGATCCCCGCCTTGCAGTATCAGAGAGGAATAGGAGGTATTGTCCTGGCTGCCCCTCAGCCCTCACCCCGCAGCGCCGACCACGATACGAACATACAGACCACCACTGGTAGGTTTCAGACTAAGGACGTCAGGAAAGACGGCCCTTTGGGTTTCAGATGGGATTCCACGTCTGACCTCGAACAGACCAAGATCCTGCCTGGACTTCAGGTCTTTCCCCCAAGCCCAGAAGCCGACACGAATAAGGCCCCAGACCCCTGTGGGCTTCCCAGACTGGGCTCCAGACCAGGCCTGAGGCAGGACACGCTTCTGAGGGAACAGCGTGTGTGCTTTGTTGAGCTGTGTCTCTTCAGCCCTCTAGTGGTATAACTTGATTCCTTGGGGCATGGATGTTCTTTGCTTAGTGCTGGTGAATTCTGAAGCAGCCGCGGGACTCAGGGTGTTATAGCAGCGCGGGGGAGTGCGCGTGCGGGGTGCCTTCACGCTATCCCTGGCCCTCACCCGCCAGCCCCCCTGCCTGTCCCCTCCCAGCCCGCGCTCGCTCTGCCTGTCCCCTTCCTTCGTCACCTACACGCCACCTGCCTTTCTTCTCTCCTGCTTCCTTCCTGGCATTCTGGAACCCAACTGTGCTGTAGGAGGCGGTGCTGGACCCCAAACCAGGTGCCTCCCCACCCCTCCACACTGCTGCCTTGTCGGCTGAGAAATTCCTGCCGCCTTCCCACCCTGATTCGCCTGCAAGGAGAGTGTCATTTATTAAAGACACCCATTCCAGGGTTATCATCTATACATGATTTTCACAAAAGCGAATCACAGTCGTTATGGCGCCATCTAAAGATACCTTTTTTCCCCCTGTTACAGTGTGTTTTTGAAAATGTCTGCTAGGTGTCACTTTCCATAATGGTGCAGGGGAGCCGGGAAACAATACTGCTCATTTGCTAAATAAAAAAGCTCTTCTCTCAGTTCCCTCAGCAAAGGGGAAGGAGAGACAGCAAAGAGGAGAATGGTGGTTATTTGCAAAGGAGGCTACTCTGCACTTTCTTTACCTTATTACACTTAATGTGTTCTGACGTCCAAGTGGAGCTTGCACTTTGGAGCACTTTTCTTTATACATAAAAACCCTTATCTCCCATTTAGAATGAGGCAGGACTTGCTTTTCCCCGGATCATGTATTCATTTTAGTCATGGAAAAGAGAAGGGCATTTGACCCAAATTACAAAAACCACTGAAATGAAACTGTTCCATTTTTCCTTCGTGCTGTCAGTGAGGAGCGCCTTGAGCACCTCCAGCTTACTGAGTGCTGAGCCTGGCATTCCGGGGTAGGGAGGGGGCAGGCAACCCTGTGTGCAGAGAATCTGCATTCTAGCCAGCGGCATGGAACCCTGCAGGGTCTGGCTGCAATGTGAAAGCACCTGAGAAAGCCTTGAAGGATGTCCGTGGTGTCTTTATAGCCACTGTGTGTGAAGGAGCTAAGGAAAGCAAGAGAAAGCCTGGCATGATGTGCACTGCTATGCCAAAAACTTCCAGGAGAAAAGTGGATATTGAGGTGGTCCTCGAAGTAAGAGTTGAGGAGACAAAGGCCACAACATTGAAGAAATAGCATCCATACTTAGGAATTAGCTATTTTGTAAAACAGCCTAATAGTGCCTACAGGTGAGCCTTCACAATTAGGTAAATGAAGCCAGTATAGTTCAAGGTTCAAGTTCAGTCGCTCAGTCGTGTCCGACTCTTTGCGACCCCATGAATTGCAGCACGGCAGGCCTCCCTGTTCATCACCATCTCTCGGAGTTTACTCAGACTCACATCTATCGAGTCCATGATGCCATCCAGCCATCTCATCCTCGGTCGTCCCCTTCTCCTCCTGCCCCCAATCCCTCCCAGCATCAAAGTCTTTTCCAATGAGTCAACTCTTCGCATGAGGTGGCCAAAGTACTGGAGTTTCAGCTTTAGCATCATTCCCTCCAAAGAAATCCCAGGGTTGATCTCCTTCAGAATGGACTGGTTGGATCTCCTTGCAGTCCAAGGGACTCTCAAGAGTCTTCTCCAACACTACAGTTCAAAAGCATCAATTCTTCGGTGCTCAGCTTTCTTCACAGTCCAACTCTCACATCCATACATGACCACTGGAAAAACCATAGCCTTGACTAGACGGACCTTAGTCGGCAAAGTAATGTCTCTGCTTTTTAATATGCTATCTAGGTTGCTCATAACTTTTCTTCCAAGGAGTAGGCATCTTTTAATTTCATGGCTGCAGTCACCATCTGCAGTGATTTTGGAGCCCCCCAAAATAAAGTCTGACACTGTTTCCACTGTTTACCCATCTATTTCCCATGAAGTGATGGGACCAGATGCCATGATCTTCGTTTTCTGAATGTTGAGCTTTAA
>SJYG01000489.1:862884-901293 GCA_006410535.1 Litocranius walleri | reverse complement strand
GAGCGGGCGGCCCACAGCCTCTGGAGGCTGGAGGGCCAAGGTTAGGGTGTGGGCAGAGTGGGTGCCCGCGAGGGCAGAGGTAGGGGGTGGGGGGGAAGAAGCTGTCCCAGCCCACGGCTCACCTGGGGCCCGCTGCGACTGCCTGGGCATCCAAGCCACAGGAGTGGGCAGCCCCGCGCCTCTGGAGGCTGGAGGGCCAAGGTTAGGGTGTGGGCAGGCCGGGTGCCCTTGGGGGTGGGTGCCCGCAGGGGCGGGGTGGGGAGGAGCTGCCCCGGGCTCTCCCGGGTCCTGGAGGCCAGCCATCTGCGGTGCACTCTGGCTTCTAGAAAGCATCACCCTCACCTCCGCCTCCTCCTCACATGATGCTCTCCTGTGTCCCAGATCTCTGGCCCAAATGCCCTCTTCCGCAGGGACGCCACTCAGATGGTTTTAGGGCCCACTTTAATGATCTCCATTTAGCTTGATTACTTCTGTTAAGTCCTTGTCTCCAAAAAGTCACATTCTGGGGTCCTGGGGGCCAGGACTGCAGCACATCTTTTTTTGAGGGGTGGGGGGTTGACACAATTCAACCCATAACCCGCAGGGAAGCAAAAACAGCAAAATTGGGAATTATCTTCTTTTTAGAATTAGACTAAAACAACGAGATGGTTATTTACCAAAATCAGCTGGTAAGTCGCTCCAGTCATGTCCGACTCTTTGTGACCCCATGGACTGTAGCCCACCAGGCTCCTCTGTCTATGGGATTCTCCAGGCAAGAGCACTGGAGTGGATTGCCATGCCCTCCTCCAGGGGATCTTCCTGACCCAGGTATCAAACCTGTGTCTCCTGCATTGGCAGGTGAATTCTTTACCAGTAGCATCACCTGGGAAGCCCAGGACCAAATTACAGGTTAACATTATCTATTACCAGACAATTTCGCAAGTACGCTTAAATTTCAAGTCTCGAATTTTATACCAGGAAACGTAGTTTAGTCAACACTTCATAAGGTAAAAACCACATTAGGAGATAAAGAAATGTGCTGATTGGAATAGCCGAATATCACACTTCTAGATGTAAACTACACAGAGCAAAAATTTTTCAGCCAGTGTTATTAATATATATTCACACCCTCTTCAGATCCTGGACATGGTGACAAGGCCTGCAGATGATCGCTCAGTTTCCAACCGGCCACCCAAGTTAGTACGTTTTTGGTGTCACTGATTCCAAGAGCAGAACACTGGTGCATGAAATTAACAGCATTATAAATAGATTATAGCAACTCTGACAGACAAAGGGCTGCCATTACCCCTTGGAAACAGTAGAACACAATTTGTGTAAAGCCTTGCCAAATCCCTCTTTGTCATTCAGGGGAGGAAGCCAACAGCAGATCAGATGCGAGGCTTCCTTTCTTATGTTCTGGAACTTGACTCCGTGCTGTAACTGAGAATAGACTGGCACCATTCCTGTGCATCTTGAAGTGACAAGGATGCTTGGAGAATTCCACCAAGTCTCTGTTTTTATAGTGCTGGGTGTCCCGTTCATCTTAATTGTATAATGCGCCGTCTGATGCATCAATCTTTAGGCACTTCACCGTGAGCCCACCGCCTGGGTACTTAGTGCCATCACCGTGGACCCTGGAGTAGAGGACCCAGTGGTGTCAATGTTCTGTGAACTGGTCTCTTTCAGAGGCGACCCTGCAGCAATGGCAGAGCTGGCCATTGCTGTTTCGTTCAGTCACTTAGTCGCATCTGATTCTTTGCAGCCCCATGGACTGCGGCACGCCAGGCTTCCTTTTCCTCCACCATCTCCCAGAGTTTGCTCAAACTCATGTGCATCAGGTTGGTGATGCTATCCAACCATCTCATCCTGTCATCCCCTTCTCCTCCGGCCCTCAGTCTTTTCCCAGCATCAAGGTCTTTTCCAGTGAGTCGGCTCTTCACATCAGGCAGGTGGCCAGAGTATTGGAGCTTGAGCTTCAACTTCAGCATCCATCCTTCCGATGAGTGTTCGGGGTTGATTTCCTTTAGGATGGACTGATTTGAGCTGGCTGTAGCTGCACCTGATTCTAGGGGTGATGGCAACCACCAGGAATGTGCCTGTGTTCATTTTGCTGCTGATGTCTTTGCTGTTGGACGCAAACCTGCAAATCAGGGAAAGAGCCCAGCAATGCCTGGTGGAGAACTCAGCTCTTTGCATGCTCCATGCTATAAAACCAGGGGCAGGAAGACCCCCACGGTGTGTATGAATGGTAGATCTGTCTCAGGACCATCCTATTGCTTGGAAGTTACAAAGTACTGTCATATCAGTCTCCTCTTTTATTGCACAAAATGCCCACGTGAAGCTGACAAGGTTGGTGTTATCCTCATTTTATATGTGAAGAGCATGTGGGTGCGTCCAGACAATGGGATGTTTCTGAACCTTAGAAAGAAATGAGCTATATTAAGCCATGAGAAGACACGGAGGAAGCTTAGATGCATACTATTACCAAGTGGAAGGAGCTACCCTGAAAAGTCTGCGTGCTGTGTGATTCCCATCGTCTGATGTTCTGAAAAAGGCAAAACAATGGAGACATGAAAAGGCCAGTGGTTACAGGGGCAGGGGGAGTGGGGGATGAACAGTCAGAGCCCAGGAGATTCCAGGCAGTGACACTACTCTCTGTGATGTGACAGTGCTGGATACGTGTCATCATGCGTCTGTCTAAATCCATAGAATGTGCCTGGGAATCCTAATGTAAACTACGGGCTCTGGAAGATTAGCATGTGTCAGTGTGGGTTCATCAGCTGTAACAAATGTATCGCGAATGCCAGTGGGGTCTCCATGGAGGGTGAGCGGTGTGTGGACGGGGGTCTCAATAGAGGGTGAGCGATACGTGGGGGGGCCTCAATGCAGGGTGAGCGGTACCTGGGTGGGGGTCTCCATGGAGGGTGAGGGGTACCTGGGTGGGGGTCTCCATGGAGGGTGAGCGGTATGTGGATGGGGGCCTCAATAGAGGGTGAGTGGTATGTGGGGGGCTCTCCATGGAGGGTGAGCAGTACCTGGGTAGGGGTCTCCATGGAGGGTGAGTGGTACATGGTGGGAGTCTCAATGGAGGGTGAGTGGCACCAGGCTAGGGGCAGAATGTGAATGGGAAATATCTGTGTTTTCCGCTGTTTTGCTGTGAACCTGTAACTTCTATAAAAAGTAAAGTAACTATTTTGAGAAGAAAGAGGGAAGGAGGAAAGAAAGGAGGGAGCGCCAGTGGGAGGCAGGCATGGGGCAGGGGGCGATGGGGTGGCTCCCCAGTAAGTGAAGGCTGGCACAGAGCAGCGGCAGGAGCCTTGCCATCCTTTCCAGCCACCCTCTGCCCTGAGCAGAGACTCTGCTGGATCCCAGGGTGTCCTGCCTCCAAGCATATCCTTCCCGAGTCAGAGGACTGCCCCTGGCCTCAGATATGCTCCCTGCCGCCCCTTGCTGTGACAGCATCTCTGCCCTCCTCTTCTCTGCAGGTCAGCCATTTTCTTTGCCCAGCTGTGTCGTGCAGGAGCTCTCGACCCAGCTAAATCTGTCCTGCCACCTGCAGCTTCCACCAGTCTGCCAGCTCTTTGGGGAAAAAGTGAACTTTTAGAATCATACTCCATTTTAGTTGATTTGCTTATCCTGTTCCAAAGATAGCTTCATAAAGTAATGATAATTAGTGCCTTGGTGTGCTTCATATGTGCCAGGCACTGTGTTAAAACGTTGTGAACATGATCCGATTTAATCTCCAAGAAGCCTCCATGGCAGCCTCCAAGTTACCTCCTTTTCGAGATGATGGAAGCAAGGTCAATAAGAGAAAGTCAGTGTGACATCCAGGCGTTCAGCTGGCCTTTGGGAACCCGAGTCACAGACCCAGGTCTATCGTTTTGAAAACTTGTACTTTAAGGTAATCAAACATCTGGTTTGCTATTTAAACATGGAATATCTCCGGGGTGCAGAGAAGTACAGACAACATTACTGATAGACACCCACATCCAAAACGTGCAGATCCATCAGTGGTCTGTCTGGGAAGCCTCTTCCTGGGCTCTTGAAGAAGATGTGGTCTGATGCTGTTGGTGACCTATGGCCTGTTTAAAATATGCCAGTCAGATTCAGTTAGTTGGTATCATGGTTCAGGGCTTCTGTCATTCCTGATGAACTCAGCCTACCTTTGCAGCTAAATACTAACTGAGGAGGATTGAAATCTCCAACTGTATTGTTGTTGAAATCTCCAGCAGTCACTAAGGGTGGCCAGCTCTTCGCAGCCCCAGGGACTGCAGCACACCAGGCTTCCCCGTCCTTCACTGTCTTCACTAGTGATGCCGCTAGATCACTGTCTCAGTGATGCCACCAACCGTGTCTTCCTCTGTTGCCCCCTTCGCCTCCGGCCTCAGTCTTTCCCAGCACCAGGGTCTTTTCCAATGATGCAATGGTCTTTGTACCAGGCGGCCACAGTATTGGAGCCTCAACCTCAGCATCAGTACCTCCAGTGAATATTCATGGTTAATTTCTTAGGATGGACTGGTTGGATCTCCTTGCTGTCCAGGGGACTCTTAAGAGTCTTCTCCAACACCACAGTTCGAAAGCATCAATTCTTCAGTGCTCAGCCTTCTTTATGGTCCAACTCTCACATCCATACGTGACCACTGGAAAAACTGTATTTGTTAGGTTCGTCTAATTCTCTTTTCAAGTCTGTCAGGTTTTGCTTAATAAATATTGATGTGTTCTTACTAGGATACACACACCTTTAGGACTTTTGTGTCTTCTTGATGTACCGATCCTTTCATCTGTAGGAAACATCCCTGGTAGTATTCCCTTATCTTTGTTCATATTCCTTGTTCTACAGTCTCTTTTGTTTGATATTAATACATTAACACAGCTAGTACAGCTTTCTTTCAATTAGTATTTGCATGATCTGACTTTTCTTATGCTCCCTGCCGCCCCTTGCTGTGACAGCATCTCTGCCCTCCTCTTCTCTGCAGGTCAGCCATTTTCTTTGCCCAGCTGTGTCGTGCAGGAGCTCTCGACCCAGCTAAATCTGTCCTGCCACCTGCAGCTTCCACCAGTCTGCCAGCTCTTTGGGGAAAAAGTGAACTTTTAGAATCATACTCCATTTTAGTTGATTTGCTTATCCTGTTCCAAAGATAGCTTCATAAAGTAATGATAATTAGTGCCTTGGTGTGCTTCATATGTGCCAGGCACTGTGTTAAAACGTTGTGAACATGATCCGATTTAATCTCCAAGAAGCCTCCATGGCAGCCTCCAAGTTACCTCCTTTTCGAGATGATGGAAGCAAGGTCAATAAGAGAAAGTCAGTGTGACATCCAGGCGTTCAGCTGGCCTTTGGGAACCCGAGTCACAGACCCAGGTCTATCGTTTTGAAAACTTGTACTTTAAGGTAATCAAACATCTGGTTTGCTATTTAAACATGGAATATCTCCGGGGTGCAGAGAAGTACAGACAACATTACTGATAGACACCCACATCCAAAACGTGCAGATCCATCAGTGGTCTGTCTGGGAAGCCTCTTCCTGGGCTCTTGAAGAAGATGTGGTCTGATGCTGTTGGTGACCTATGGCCTGTTTAAAATATGCCAGTCAGATTCAGTTAGTTGGTATCATGGTTCAGGGCTTCTGTCATTCCTGATGAACTCAGCCTACCTTTGCAGCTAAATACTAACTGAGGAGGATTGAAATCTCCAACTGTATTGTTGTTGAAATCTCCAGCAGTCACTAAGGGTGGCCAGCTCTTCGCAGCCCCAGGGACTGCAGCACACCAGGCTTCCCCGTCCTTCACTGTCTTCACTAGTGATGCCGCTAGATCACTGTCTCAGTGATGCCACCAACCGTGTCTTCCTCTGTTGCCCCCTTCGCCTCCGGCCTCAGTCTTTCCCAGCACCAGGGTCTTTTCCAATGATGCAATGGTCTTTGTACCAGGCGGCCACAGTATTGGAGCCTCAACCTCAGCATCAGTACCTCCAGTGAATATTCATGGTTAATTTCTTAGGATGGACTGGTTGGATCTCCTTGCTGTCCAGGGGACTCTTAAGAGTCTTCTCCAACACCACAGTTCGAAAGCATCAATTCTTCAGTGCTCAGCCTTCTTTATGGTCCAACTCTCACATCCATACGTGACCACTGGAAAAACTGTATTTGTTAGGTTCGTCTAATTCTCTTTTCAAGTCTGTCAGGTTTTGCTTAATAAATATTGATGTGTTCTTACTAGGATACACACACCTTTAGGACTTTTGTGTCTTCTTGATGTACCGATCCTTTCATCTGTAGGAAACATCCCTGGTAGTATTCCCTTATCTTTGTTCATATTCCTTGTTCTACAGTCTCTTTTGTTTGATATTAATACATTAACACAGCTAGTACAGCTTTCTTTCAATTAGTATTTGCATGATCTGACTTTTCCCATTCTTTTCCATTTAACTTTTCTGTATCTTTACATTTAAAATGTGTTTCTTGTAGACAACATATAGTTAGATCTTGCCTTTTTTGCTCTTGTTTTTTGTTTGTTTTCAATTTAACAGTCTCTGCCTTTTAAGCAGAGTGTTTAGACAAGACACCATTGTCTGTTTTTGTAAATAAAGTTTTATTGGAAAACAGACATGAGCATTTGTTTCTGTATTGTCTAAGTTTTGCACTGCAAAAGTAGTTGCAACAGACACCGCATTATCTGCAAACCTAAAGCGTTTATTTGTTATTGTTCAGTCACTAGTTGTGTCAGACTCTTTGAGACCCAGTGGACTATAGCATGCCCGGATTGCCTGTCCTCCGCTATTCCAGGAGCTCGCTCAGACTCATGGCAGTTGGCACAGGGATGCCATCCAGCCGCCTCACCCTCTGCCACCTCCTTCTCCTCCCGCCTTCAGTCTTTCCCAGCATCAGGGTGTCTGTTCTGAGAAAATATGTTTAGGCCCTGCAACCCACGCCAGTATTCTTGCCTAGAGAATTTTATGGATAAAGGAGCCTGGTGGGCTATAGGCCATTGGGTCCCAAAGAGCTGGACGTGACTGAACGACTACATTTTCGTTTTCACTTTTAGACCTTTACATTTAATGTGATTACCAACATGATTTGACTTGAATCTGCCATCATATTATTTGATTTTTGCTTTAATGTATCCTGTCTGGTTTTTGGTCTAGTCTATCCTGTCCTCTTTTAGCTACGTAGACTGTGTTTTTATTCCACTTTATCTTCAGTACCGGATTAGAAACTAGAGCTTTTCCCTTTGCTTTTTCATGGTTGCCCTAGGGTTTACAATTAACATGTTTCACTTATTACAGCTGATCTGGAAATGATATTTCACACTTTACATAAAGTGGGAAAGCCTTAAAGCAATATTGTTCCATTTTCATTATACATTTCTCTGTGATATTTTGTCATGCTCTGTCTTTCTACTTGTCATAAACCTCACCAATGCATGATCATTTTTCATTTAGGATATCTACTAGTCTTAAAATGAGTAAAATAGGAAAACAGCTTTAGATTTTCCCACATCTTCATTAATTCTTTAGTCTCCTCAATAGATACAGACTTGCTCTGGCATCATTTCTTTCTGCCCAAATAACTTCTTTTAATATCATAATGCTGATCTTCGGGCAATGTTGGCTCAGCTTTTATCTAAAAAAATCTTAATTTCGGTTTTGTTTTTTAAGAACTTTTTTTTCTTTTCTGCATAAAGAAGTCCAAGCTGTTGTTCACTTATTTTTAGTACTTAAATACGGCACCTCATCGCCTTCAGGCTTGCACTGTGTCTGAGAAGTTCGCTGCCTTTGTTGTTTGTATGTTTCTCTGTTCTCTGGGTGCGTTTAAGATTTTATCTTTACACTTGACTTTCAGCAGTCTCCATGTGATGCACGCAGATGTAACTGTGTTTGTACTTGACCCGTTTGGGGTTCTGTAAACTGGGTGGGTCTGTCGTTAGATGTCTTTTAGCCAGCCCTTACCTCTTCCCGTGTTTCTTCTGTCCCTTGTCTTTCTGCTCTCTTTCTGGAGTGGCACGTACACATGGACTAGATCATGCTTATTCTTCCAGAGCTCTGGATGCTCTGTTCTGCTTTCATTTTTCTCATAAAAATAATGTTAAGGAATAAAAGCCAAGGACTGGGCCTCCCTGGTGGTCTAGTGGTTAAAACTCCACCTGCCAGTGCAGGGGACACGGATGTTATCCCTGGCCCAGAAAGATCTCACATGCTGCAGGGCAACTGCTGAAGCCCTTGCATCTGGGAGCCCGTGCTCCACGGCAAGAGAAGCACCACAGTGAGGAGCCCACCACAACCAGGGAGGAGCCCCGCATCTGCAAACAGAGAAAGCCTGCTCGGCAACAGAGGCCTGGCAGAGCCAAAAAAAAAAAAACAGGCACAAAAGGGTAAGACCACAATGATTCCATTTATACAAGGTTTAAAAAAAAAAAAAACCACTGAGACGACTCTACAGAGAGAAATGTCATCAGGGGAGCGGGGACCTCAGGCTAAGAATGTAAGCGGTAGAGAGGCGCTCGGGCCTGTGGAGTGTCCGGCAGAGCTCCAGTTCTTGATCTTCATGGTTCACTGCAACAGGCCATTGAACTGCACACATGATTTGTACTTCTGAATATGTTATTCTTTGGTTTAACATTTTATTTATAAAGTAAAGACTCCAGTATATCCTCCTAAAAGGTATGCATTTTATGTCTATAATCTTTTTGTAATGTGTTGTTATCTTTATTTGTATTGTGGAGAAAGGATCTAACATATTTCTCCTACGTGAATAGTCAACTGTTTCATCATAATTCATTAAGCTATTCTTGGTAGTCACGTCCTGGTAGTTTGTATTGCAGTAATGGCCAACAAAGGTCCATCTAGTCAAGGCTATGGTTTTTCCAGTGGTCATGTATGGATGTGAGAGTTGGACTATAAAGAAAGCTGAGAGCTGAAGAATTGACGCTTTTGAACTGTGGTGTTGGAGAAGACTCTTGAGAGTCCCTTGGACAGCAAGGAGATCCAACCAGTCCATTCTAAAGATCAGCCCTGGGTGTTCATTGGTAGGACTGATGCTGAAGCTGAAACTCCAATACTTTGGCCACCTCATGTGAAGAGCTGACTCATTTGCAAAGACCCTAATGCTGGGAAAGATTGAAGGCAGGAGAAGGGAACAACAGAGGATGAGATGGCTGGATAGCATCATCGACTCAAAAGACATGGGTTTGGGTGGACTGCAGGAGTTTGTGATGGACAGGGAGGCCTGGCATGCTGTGGTTCATGGGGTCGCAAAGAGTCGGACATGACTGAACGACTGGACTGAGCGACTGAACTGAAATGAGGTGTAAATTTTCCTCTGTTACTTTAGGGCCATCCACAATTCTTGATATGGAGTGTTTTATGCCATTCCATTCTAAATGTTTCATATTTTATCATTTTTCATTCATGCATTATTTAGCTTCCAAACATATGCTTGTTTATCCCTTAGCTTTTTGTAATAGACTCCTAATTTACTGCACACAGAGTGAACTCTGCTTGAAATGCATTTTAGAGATACACTTGAGACTCGGTCTCCTGCATGATGGAGAATTTCTGACTATTGACATAGGGTTCTAAAATTGTTCACCAGCTCAGTCACTGTGTGTGTGCGCAGTCAGTCACTGTGTGTGTGTTCTCAGTCACGTCCAACTCTTTGCCACCCCATGGACTGTAGCCCGCCAGGCTCCTCTGTCCGAGGAATTTTCCAGGCAAGAATATTGGAGTGGCTTGCCATTTCCTTCTCCAAGGGATCTTCCTGACCCTGGGATTGAACCCGCATCTCCTGTGTCTCCTGCATTACAGGCATACTCTTACCTGCTGAGCCATCAGAGAAGCCACAATTACTCTGACAACTGATAAACGTTGATCATTCCAAAAATGGTGTTTTGTTTTTTCTAGTTCAGTTCAGTCACTCAGTTGTATGTGACTCTTTGTGGCCCCATGGACCGCAGCACGCCAGGCCTCCCTGTCCATCACCAACTCCCAGAGTTTATGCAAACTCATGTCCATTGAGTTGGTGATGCCATCCAACCATCTCATCCTCTGTCGTCCACTTCTCCCACCTTCAGTCTTTCCCAGCATCAGGGTCTTTTCCAGTGAGTCATTTCTTCCCATCAGGTGGCCAAAGGATTGGAGTTTCAGCTTCAGCATCAGTCCTTCCAATGAATAATCAGAACTGATTTCCTTTAGCATGGACTGGTTGGACCTCTTTGCAGTCCAAGGAGTCTCAGGATTCTTCTCTAACATCACGTTTCAAAAGCATCAATTCTTCGGCACACAGCTTTCTTGATGGTCCAACTCTCACATCAGTATACGACCACTGGAAAAGCCATATCCTAGACTAGACAGACCTTTGTTGGCAAAATAATGTCTCTGCTTTTTAATAAGCTGTTTAGGTTGGACATAACTTTTCTCCCAAGGAGGAAGCACCTTTTAATTTCATGGCTGCAGTCCCCATCTGTAGTGATTTTGGAGCCGAAGAAAATAAAGCATTTCTAGTTATCACGCCTTTTCTTTGTTCCCCTTTATTGCATTTCTCAGGATTTACTGCCTTCTTTTCTGCTTCTCTCCCATCACCTTGTCACTCTTCTCGGTATTGCTGTTTCATACTCTCCACACCTCGTTTAACCGTCTTCCAGGAGCCAGAGTAATCATCAGTGACGATTTCCACAGCCTCTTTGGCTTGAGCTACGTATTTAGGCCCTATTTTGCTTGCCAGGGACAGTGCCACCGCCTTCTTCCAGGTTCAGGCTCCTCACATGTCACCTCGGGGACAAACTACCTTGGTTGTTTGTCTGGCCAGCACCTGGATAATAGTTCAGCTTTTCTTCTGTTTTTTAAAAACCATAATCCATTTTCTTTCAGCTTCTGTGTTGCTGGGAGTAATTCTGGGTGCAATACAATGAGTGCTCTTCCATGGGAAATTTTTTTCTCTGATTGCTTGAATGAGCTGCTTGCATTTTCACCATGATTTATGTATGTGGTGATTTATTTTTATTTTTCTGCTCCTGACTGGTTGTACTTATTTGCTTTAAGGAACCATGTTTTTAAGTCAGAACAAAGCCTTACCGTATTCATAGCAAATGCCTCGCTTGTGTTCTTTCCTTTCTTTCTAGAGTGTTCTATGTGTATGGGCCCTTCTTATTTTACATGTCTTTTAATGTTTATTCCTGACTCATTATCTCTCTGTGCTATATGTGCACACTTTGTTTTAATCTACATTCCAGCCATTAATTTCGCTTCAGTTATGTTTAATCTGTTGCACGAGCCCATTAAATTTTTTTATTTCAGTGGATGTTTGTTTTGTAATACCTAGAAATACTGTTTGTGCTTTCATAACTTTGTAGGTAGAGAGTGCAGATTCTTCCATTTCCTCTGATCCCCTTCAGTATGGCTTGTTTTTATGAGTTATAATTTTTCACTGGGAGCTCTTCTTCAGTGAGAGTGATGACTATGTGGCCTTCCTTGTCAAAGTGACCCTGTAAAGTTTTGCTGGTGCTACAGGAGTTTTAACTTCCTTGGACTGTGTTTATGTTCATTTCTCCCTGGAGACGCCCTGACCACCAGATGGTACAAATATAGACTCCGTCTATGCTCAGGGCAATGGCTCGTGGCTTCAGATTATCAAGGGAAACCCTCAGTTCATCCCCCCATTCCACCCCACCCAGAGCCCTTACTTGACAGAAAACTATATTGCCCTCTTCAAGGCTGATAGATAGAACTTTCTAGTCCCATTTTCAAAGATGATTAATCGATGTGTGGGTAGTGGCTTTATTAAGGAGGTCCACATTTCAGCTTTATTAAGAGGTCCACAGTTTCAGCTTTATTAAGGGGTCAACAATTTAGGGGTCCACAATTTCAGTCCACAAAATTAAAAGATGCTTGCTCCTTGGAAGAAAAGCTATGACCAACCTAGACACAATATTAAAAGCAGCAACATCACCCTGCCAGCAAAGGTCCATATTATCAAAGCTATGGTTTTTCCAGTAGTCATCTATGGATGTGAGAGTTGGACCGTAAGGAAGGCTGAGTGCCAACGAACTGATGCTTTCAAACTGTGGTGCTAGAGAAGACTCTTGAGAGTCCCTTGGACAGCAAGAAGATCAAACCAGTAAATCCTAAAGAAAATCAACACTGAATAGTCATTGGAAGGACTGATGCTGAAGCTGAAGCTTCAGTACGTTGGCCACCTTATGGGAAGAACTGACTCATTGGAAAAAAAAAAAAAACCCTAATGTTGGGAAAGATTGAGGGCAGGAAGAAAAGGGGATGACAGAGGATGAGATGGTTGGATGGCATCACTGACTCAATGGACATGAGTTTGCGAAAACTCAAGGAGATAGTGAAGGACAGAGAAGCCTCCTGTGCTTCACTCCATGGGGTCACAAAGAGCGGGATATGACTTAGCTACTGCACAACAGTACTTGGATACAATCTCAAAAACGACAGAATGATCTTTTCATTTCCAAGGCAAACCATTCAGTATCACAGTTATCCAAGTCTATGTCCCAACCAGTAACACTGAAGAAGCTGAAGTTGAACGGTTTTATGAAGACCTACAAGACCTTGTAGAACTAACACCCAAAAAAGATGTCCTTTTCATTATAGGCGACTGGAATGCTAAAGTAGGAAGTCAAGAAACACCTGGAGTAACAGGCAAATTTGGCCTTGGAATGTGGAATGAAGCAGGGCAAAGACTAATAGAGTTTTGCCAAGAAAATGCACTGGTCATAGGAAACACTCTCTTCCAACAACACAAGAGAAGACTCTATACATGGACATCACCAGATGGTCAACACTGAAATCAGATTGATTATATTCTTCGCAGCCAAAGATGGAGAAGCTCTATACTGTCAACAAAAACAAGACCAGGAGCTGACTGTGGCTCAGATCATCAACTCCTTATTGCCAAATTCAGACTTAAACTGAAGAAAGTAGGGAAAACTGCTAGACCATTCAGGTATGACCTAAATCAAATCCCTTATGATTATACAGTAGAAGTGAGAAATAGATTTAAGGGCCTAGATCTGATAGATAGAGTGCCTGATGAACTATGGAATGAGGTTCGTGACATTGTATGGGAGACAGGGATCAAGACCATCCCCATGGAAAAGAAATGCAAAAAAGCAAAATGGCTGTCTGGGGAGGCCTTACAAATAGCTGTGAAAAGAAGAGAGGCAAAAAGCAAAGGAGAAAAGGAAAGATATAAGCATCTGAATGCAGAGTTCCAAAGAATAGCAAGACGAGATAAGAAAGCCTTCTTCAGCAATCAATGCAAAGAAATAGAGGAAAACAACAGAATGGGAAAGACTAGAGATCTCTTCAAGAAAATTAGAGATACCAAGGGAAATTTTCATGCAAAGATGGGCTCGATAAAGGACAGAAATGGTATGGACCTAACAGAAGCAGAAGATATTAAGAAGAGATGGCAAGAATACATGGAAGAACTGTACAAAAAAGATCTTCACGACCCAGATAATCATGATGATGTGATCACTAATCTAGAGCCAGACATCTTGGAAGGTGAAGTCAAGTGGGCCTTAGAAAGCATCACTATGAACAAAGCTAGTGGAGGTGATGGAATTCCAGTTGAGCTCTTTCAAATCCTGAAAGATGATGCTGTGAAAGTGCTGCACTCAATATGCCAGCAAATTTGGAGAACTCAGCAGTGGTCACAGGACTGGAAAAGGTCAGTTTTCATTCCAATCCCAAAGAAAGGCAATGCCAAAGAATGCTCAAACTACCACACAATTGCACTCATCTCACATGCTAGTAAAGTAATTCCCAAAATTCTCCAAGCCAGGCTTCAGCAATACGTGAACCGTGAACTCCCTGATGTTCAAGCTGGTTTTAGAAAAGGCAGAGGAACCAGAGACCAAATTGCCAACATCCGGTGGATCATGGAAAAAGGAAGAGAGTTCCAAAAAAACATCTATTTCTGCTTTATTGACTATGCCAAAGCTTTTGACTGTGTGGATCACAATCAACTGTGGAAAATTCTGAAAGAGATGGGAATACCAGACCACCTGACATGCCTCTTGAGAAATCTGTATGCAGGTCAGGAAGCAAGTTAGAACTGGACATGGAACAACAGACTGGTTCCAAATAGGAAAAGGAGTACGTCAAGGCTGTTTATTGTCACCCTGCTTATTTAACTTCTATGCAGAGTACATCATGAGAAGTGATCAGTTCACAGTCAGCATAGACCTTGATGGTCCATCCCATAATACCTCCATGGAACTTGTTATAATGTACATATTCCCACTCTGGAATCAATCTTTACTTTCAAAAGATCCATGGATTCCTTTTCACCCTGGCATTATTCCAAGAAAGTATCACAGCGTTCTGCATTCTCTTTGGAAAACGAAAGCATTTATCTTGACCTTTGTCTTCCCCGTCAGATACAGACGGACAGAATTGTACCCCTTTGCTTGATAGATAGTTATCTACTGAGCCCTGGCCGTGCTGTGGGTGGAGTGTGAGTTACTGGGGATTGACTCATGAACCAGTGGTCAATCTCTTCACTCGGGAAGAGAGAGCAGACACTGTCCCAGCTTCCCTGGCACATGATCCCACTGAGGAGATTTCTATGAATTAAATGCGTGTGAGATGAAGACTTGTCAATATGAATTGCTTGCTCCAGAGGCAATAGAAAGCACTGTGGGTTGCTGTGATTCCAAAGGGCTTCGCCTAACAAACTCAAAACTGAGTCTTGACAAAGAGGAGAATTTATCCAGTCCGGCAGTTTAGATGGGAAGGCATTTCAGAGGAGGAGGAGGAAATGAATAAGAACTTGGGTGATAAGGGGACCACTGATATGTCAGTCAGCAGAAAGGACAGCCTCCTGGAGGAGCACTGGGGGAGCTGGGCTGAAAGTCAAACCCCTGCTGTGTAGAGGCGCCAACTTCTGGCAAGGAGCTTGTCGTTTCTTGCAGCAAATGTCTCCTGTCTAACTGAAAGTCTCTTCTCTGAGTTCTGCAATGACATATTGCTTCTAGAGGCAACATTTGACCTTTGATATTACGATCTTGTGTTAGCGTTGCATCAGGTTCTATGTTGAAACCCAGGTAAAATCTATTCCAGCTTCTGCTTTTATATCACTTGCGTGTGTGTGATGTGGTGTGCTGTGGGTGCATCCATTTGCGACTCTTCTCTGGAAAATTGCTCCCAGGGCTCACTCTGCCTCACCATCTGACGTCTCCTTTCTTAGTTTAGAGCCCAGCAGTGTGTGCAGCGCTGAGGTTTTTGCACTGGACTGTCATTTCCCACTTCCAGCCTCTCACCCTTGTAAGAACCTTATGCTGAATCATCTTTTCTTCAGTCCTTTCAAACCCTGAGTCTGAATAGTGTTTTACACCTGAGCTGGCTGCTGGTTTAACTCAGGTACAGTGACGCAGCCTGGTCGGTCACTTGCCTGAGCTGAATTTGTATTCATCATCTCATTACAGCTAGTCTCAGGCAGTTAATTGTGCAGAGGGCTAATGACAGCTGTGTGGCAAAACTATTTGTTACTTCTTGACTTCTGACTCACATGTGTCCTGTAAATACTGTTAACAATCAATGGTTCTACCTGCACCATGGTTAGATAAGGTGGAATCTTCCTGATAGAAGACGTGTGTTAGCTCAGATAAATGATGCTGCTTTTCACACATGCATCTCTTCTCTGACAAGCTTGACGCTGGATAAGGACAGAATTGTAGTTGTTAACTATATTTGGTGGGTGAGACAAATGGCTCTGATGACCAAAGGCTTAGTTAAGGTCACAGGGCTAAGCATTTTAGAACTGTCTAGGACCCTATATTCCTGACTCTTTGCTGTATGCACTTCCTCCCAAATTAAGCTTCTAATTGATCATAAAAGCTTATTCCTAAAAGTGTGAAGACTGGGCAGGCCCTCCCCAACTTTCTGCCTTAATCTAGAATGTCAGATTCACACTGAGCCTGCAAGATATCCATTCACAGAGCAAAAGGAGCAAGGGCCAGGCACCCCCGCATCAGGCCCCACGCACAGTGGTTCCGCTCAGTTCAGGCGCTCAGTCGTGTCTGACTCTTTATGACCCCATGGACTGCAGCACATCCAGGCCTCCTTGTCCATCACCAACTCCCAGAATCCACCCAAACTCATGTCCATTGAGTTGGTGATGCCATCCAGCCATCTCATCCTCTGTCGTCCCCTTCTCCTCCTGCCCTCAGTCTTTGTCAGCATCAGGGTCTTTTCCAGTGAGTCAGCTCTTCGCATCAGGTGGCCAAAGGATTGGAGTTTCAGCTTCAACAGTCCTTCCAATGAACACCCAGGACTGATCTCCTTTAGGACAGACAGGTTGGATCTCCTTGCAGTCCAAGGGACTCTCGAGAGTCTTCTCCGACACCACAGTTCAAAAACATCAATTCTTTGGCTCTCAGCTTTCTTTATCATCCATCTTTCACATCCATACATGACCACTGGAAAA
The DNA here is from genome assembly GCA_006410535.1 of Litocranius walleri. Lineage (NCBI taxonomy): Eukaryota > Metazoa > Chordata > Mammalia > Artiodactyla > Bovidae > Litocranius > Litocranius walleri. Next base: position 884,866 of record SJYG01000489.1, on the reverse strand, counting down.
ACCATAGCCTTGACTAGACGGACCTTTATTGGCAAAGTAATGTCTCTGCTTTTTAATATGGTATCTAGGTTGATCATAATTTTCCTTCCAAAGAGTAAGCGTCTTTTAATTTCATGGCTGCAGTCACCATCTGCAGTGATGTTGGAGCCCAATAAAGTCAAGTCAGCCACTGTTTCCACTGTTTCCCCATCTATTTGCCATGAAGTGATGGGACAGTGGACTTGGTAGCAAAACATTCCTGTTATTTCCACAGTCTTCTTTTTAGTGTGCATTCTTCCAAGCCATCCCCCAGCTGCAGACACCTTTTCTGCCTGCCTCCCCATCGCACCCTGTCCATCCCCCATTTCTGCCTCCCCCGTCCATCCCCCATATCTCCATCCTCACTGCTTTCCTGTCCTCCCTTCTCGCTCCCTTTGTAAAAAATTAGTTTTACTTGGAGTGTAGTTGCTTCTCAGTGTTGCATTGGCTTCTGCTGTGCAGCAAAGTGAACCAGCCCCAGGTGTATAGGTGTGCGTCCCCTCTCTCTGGACTTCTTCCTGTTTAGGTCACTGCAGAGTGTCTGTGCTGTACAGTCGGCTCTCATCAGTCACCTGCTCACTGCACAGTGTGTATATAAGTCAGCCCCGGTCTCCCGTTTCATCCTTCCCACCCCTTCCCTCTTGGTGTCGCATGTTTGCTCTCTACATCTGTGTCTCTATTTCTGCTTTGCAAAAAGACCATCTATACCATTTTTTAGATCCCACGTATATGCAGTCCATGGGGTCGCAAAGAGTCAGACACAACTGAGCGACTCAACTGAACTGATATGTGTTAATGAACAACATTTGTTTTTCTGATTTACTTCATTCTGTATGACCGTCTCTGGGTCCAGCTCTGTCTCTGCAGATGACGGAGTCCTGCCTTTTATGGCTGAGCAATATCCCACTGTGTATACGTGCCACGTCCTCTAGATCCACTGCTCTGCTGACGGACACTTGAGTTGCTTCCGTGTCCTGGCTGCTGTAAATAGGGCCACAGTGAGCACTGAGGCACACGTATCCTTCGGAATTACGGTTTTCTCCGGGTATGCGCCCAGGAGTGGGATTGCTGGCCACACGGTGGCTCTGCGTGTTTTCGTAGACCCTCCATACTGCTCTCCTGGCATCGCTCCCGTCTGCCGGCCCCCCACCCTGGTCCAGCGCTTCTGTGTGACCTCTTGGTCTTTACTGTCCTCGCTGATGCACCCCGCTTTCTTCCCTTAAGTAAATACAGTGATACGGGCTTGGCTTGTGCTGTCCAGCTTCTTTAACTGGCTGTGTTCTGTTTCTGATGTTCATATTTTTCCAGTGGGCTAAATTATGGAAAGAGTTGGAGATGAGCCTTCATAATCTGATAACGGGATCAGCCTATGGCGTTTGAAGGGCGTGGAGTCTGCGTGCGCGATCTCCTCCAGCTGGCGCAGAGGGGCTTCTCTCCAGGCAGAGCTTGGGTGGGAGTGAAGCACACGTGCTCTCCAGACAGATCGCTGTGCCTTGTTTGGGATGGTTTATTGGGTTTTATAGCTGTTTTCTTTTCTCTGACAAAGTTGCCCTACCTTCCCTTGAAAAACATGTCATTTGGACTATTTGGGGGTTCCTTTACTGTGTGTACTTAAATTAATGTCAGCAGCAGAGCAATCAGTAGACACTTCCAGTTAAATTCTCCAGGGAGCGCACATAAAATGTTAATGTTTCATTTAATTGAAGCGTCCTAAGGTATCAGCATTAACAGCCTCGAGCACTTTTATTCGCTCACAAAGCCGAGGGAGCAGAGAGGGAGAGGACCTCGAGGGCCGTAAGTCGTTTCTGTGCGGCTGTTGCTGAGGACGTGTCCTTGGCCAGAAATCGCAGGATGGGTGACATGTGTCCCGCAGTGTCGCCAGCCAGGCCCCATCTCCGTGTGCAGGCCAGACTGCTGAGGACCAGGTTCCCCATCGGTAAAGTGAGGATAAGGTTTGACTCTGCTGGTGGGCTGTCCGAGGTCACCCGGGCAGCACAGGTGGTGCCTGTGGGTGCGAGGTTCGTGCAGTGGGACCTGTCTCTGGCACACCCTCAGCCGGAGGTCCCCGGCAGACGGGAGATTGCCCGGCGGTGTGCATGTCCTCGGGGCCTTTCGGCTTCCTGTAAAGAAAGTTTGCAGGGGTGGGGGAGGCATACTGCCTTGGCATCGTCGGGACAGCCAGTCACTGACCCATTAGTAGATTTCTGGAACCAGAGTCCAGAGTCAAATAGCTTCCTCACCTATAAAATAAAAAGAAAGGGCAGATAATCCTTGATGACCCTCCTAGTGCCACGATTTTAGCAGTTACACATACTCTGTGAATGTCCAATAAATGTGCACTGGATAACTGTAAAAAAACAAAACTTCAGAGCCTAGGAAATTATACTGCCTATAAATGCTCCTGCAAGTGATAACATACCTGTTTTTCCTTAGATTCATGATTCATCAAGGATTGCATTGTGTGATCAATAATAGTTGGTTGATTGCAGAAATGTTTCTTTTTCAATGACTATTGTTGATTACACAATGATTTTTCAGATATCTTAATATCCATTTTCTCTCTCCTGGTTTTTGTGATTGTGGTGAATAGATATATCATTTTAACCGTTCGTAAGTAAACCATTCAGTGACATTAAGCACACTGACAGCGGTGCGTCCCCACCACCCCTACCTTTCGCATTAAACAGTGGCCCCTCCGGCCCCTTCTCCAGGACCTGGGAGCATCTGTCCTGCTTTCAGTCTCCACGAATCTGCCTGTTGTAAGTGCTTCGTGTAAGAGTCACGCATCTGGCTTAATTCACCTAAGCATGGCATATCCCCTCCAGTTCTAAGAGAACCTTCTCCCCAAGGAGATTCGTAAGGAGAGGAGTAGGCTGCCAGCCCCCAGGATGTTTTAGGCACGGCCCCACCCAGAGACCCTGGGTGTGGCTCTCTCAGGGCCAGTCACACAGCAAGCTGACCCTGAGCTCTGGGAAGCCTAGTGTCCCGGGTCGACCAGCTGACCCTGAGCTCTGGGGAGCCTCACCTGTGTCCTGGATCAACAAGCCAAGCTGACCCTGAGCTCTGGGAAGCCTTGCCCATGTCCCAGGTCGACCAGCTGGCCCACTGCCAGGAGTAGCTCTGTCTGGAGGCCTTGGGTTTCTACCAAGTGTTTCTGAACAAACCCTCTGGATAGTCCACTGAACTTGGCCTCCCAGCAGCCTGTGGCTGTAAATGTTTAGTAGCATCAAAAATGTCCCAGATGGCCAATGGAGAAGCTGATCCTCGGCTCCACCCAGAAAGACTCTGAGTGGGCAGATCCAGTGTGAGACTGGGAGGTCTGCCTTCCAAACAACTGACTTATACTCTGAGTATCTTTATGAAGGTGAATACTGCCTGCTGTAAACAGCTCCCAACTGTCTCCACCTGAGTTTAGGACAGTCCCAAAGTCTCCCTTTATTTTTGAACTGAAGGATGGGGTCCAGTGTCCTTACATGGACTCTGAAAAGGCTAACATGCAGAGTTGAGGGTTTGGAGGAGGGGAGACAGCATGATGGGGGTAGACAAAATCTGGTTTGTGACCATGGGCGTGAGTGACCCTCACTGCGAGCACCAGAGAGCCACTCCCTTGAAATGTAGGACAGTTCTTTGATCCAGAACTGGGTTCAGTAAACAGAGTAAATACAAGCAGGAGGAGAAAATGAGTTCAGAGAAAAGTCCATCTCCACCAACCTGAGCAGCAGCAGTAATCGGCCACCTTATGGTAACCATGGCAACAGAGAACACTCTGGAACAGACACAATTAAAGATTGCATCTCCTTAGAAGGAAGCAAGCACTTAGATTCCCGAATTTTACCTTCTGGAGAATATTATTTCATCGAGTTCAAAGTCTATACCTTTTATCCAAGAAAAAACCACCTGCAAGTGGGAGGTCGTGGAATGGTCCCCAGAAGCATCTCCAGGCCCCGCTGCCATCACGCCACCACGCCCAGCCTCGCATATGTGTTCAGTGTCCACTGCAGGCTGATGTGTCTCCGATGGAACGTGTTTGGCCTGGTTTGGAGGAAGACTCACTGACGTATCCCACGACATGAAGTGCCCTCTGACCCAGCCTGGGGACTTGTGCCGAGGACCCAACACTTTGTGTTTTGTGTTTGGAACAGAAAACAAACCCAATGGGCTTTCCCAGGGCCGGGTGCCCTTTCCCATCCCTGAGGGCACTCAGCAGAGATTTTAAGGAATGAGGAAAGACTTCATTATGGGGCTGAAGGCAGATATTCGGACCGAGGGCCCAGGGAGACCAGCCTTGCAGGGCCCTGAGTCCCGCATCCTTCCTGTCAGCTCCTGATGTTCCTTTCTCGTGCACGCTTCTCCCCTTTATGCTGTGACACCACTGACTCCTTTAGAATTTCAAAATCACGGTACAGAGGGAGCTCTTGCCGTCAAACTAGCTTGGCTCTCAGAAGCACTGTATTTTGCAGACATGAAAACCAAAACCCATAGCTGATGACGCGCTCAGAGCCACACCATCCCTGAAAGGCAAGGCTGCAGCCCCGCCTCCAGACATCCCAGTGGGGTGGTCTCCATGGTGACCTCATGTCCTGAGAAGCCAGCACGGCCCCGTTCCTAAAAATGCCTCAGATACACTCTCTCACTTCAGCTTTGATCACGTGAGTGCTGATGTCATCTCCACTTCACAGAGGGAGAGACCCAGGCTAGAGCTTGTGTGTTTGCACAGGTGTGAGTGACACGGCCGAGAGGCTGTCCCTGGCCTGGATCGTCTCCAGTCTTTCTCATTCCCGAGGCATTTGAGTCCACGTTCATGGTCCAAACCTGTCACCCACCACCTCAGCCTAGTACCAGCACCTATTGGCACTTTGTCCTGTGCAGCAACTTCACTGAAATCCAAGTTAGAGGCGCTGCTTCTACCCTCTGAGTATGTATGAAACTGAGAGCTGGGGTCAGGGTAAGGACGTTTGCTCCATAGCTCACCTGCCACCAAGGGTATGTGAGCATGCCCGCGGAAACTGGCTGGAGGGAATATCTGGATTTTTGGTCGACGAGGGGAGTGATCAGTTTGCAGCGCTGTGGTGGAAACTCATGAACGAGCTCTGAGAACCTTCAGTGATGAAGTTGACAGCAGGGAGCCCACGTGCTCCAGGGCTCAGTCCTCTCTTGGTGTGTTTGTTTGTAGATGTGTGGGTGTTCGGTAGCACCCAGAGGTGTGCCTAGAGGTCCAGGCCATGTGTGCCTGCTCCTACATTAGAATCACCAGACAGCCATGTAGCAAATCGGGCTCTCTGGTGGTGGGACTTGAGCTTTAAAAGGTCCCTGGTAACTCTGAGTGGAGCCAAGTTTGCAAACCAGACACCTTGGGACAGAGGTTCTCAAATGTCAGCGTGCTCGCCCAGGGCACCTCTATTAACGTGTCCGGATGGTTTTGTCAGAAGGCAGATGCGAAGCCCCACACTCGATGATGCTATGGACTCAGGAATCTTCATTTTTAGCAGACACGCTGGATGATTCCAATGCATGTATGTGGTCCACGGACCACACTGTGAGACGCTCTGCCATGGCAGCGAGCTCTGAGAGCAGCCTCGAGTTGCCATCTGGCAAGTCCCGAAGAGCAGAGCAAGCTAATTAGCTCCAGTATTTTTAGCTCAGGGAACAGCTCTGCAGAGCTCAGCAGCCCAGTCCAAACAAGAAGGATTCTTCCGTAACTGCTCATTAGAGGACCCTGAGCATATGGCAAACGTACAGTCAGTGTCCACTGAGGAGTTTCCAACGTCAGCCCGTCAACTCCATGTGGCATCTGAGCCGTGCGTTAGCATGCCTCCGCCTTTGCTTCTAGCCCCGCTTTAGGACTTGTATCGGAGGCACAGCATCCTGGGATTCCTCGTGTGTCTTCTGGATTGTCAAACCAGAAGATATATTTAGAGCTGTCTTGTGAAGAGCACAGAATTTCAGTAGATGCAGAACTGCCAGGCAGGCAGGAACCGTCACGATGACGCATGCAGCTGGCAGCTTTTCCCTCTGAATTACCAGAACAGCCTCAAGGCTGCCTTTGTCCTCAAGGAGTGTTTCTCCTTTCGACGCTGCCCACAGAATCTTCGGCAACCTGCCACCCTTGGCCCATCAGCGGCCAGAGAGAGCACCCTCCCCCGCCACCATGCCCAGGGGAACCCCTGCCGCCATGGACACAGCTTTGCCCTTGCCTGCAGACGGTTTGTTCCCATCTCATTCCAGTGGATTCCTCCCATCCACCATGACAAATGAGCTCACATGAAATCAAATAAATGTCGTTTTAGGATCACCTGTACTTTTCTTTAAGGATGCCCTATGCTTTGAAATCTTTTAAAACTGAGAATTCTCGTGACATTCATAGATGATAATAAAATCTGAAATTCCATCTGAAAATTGAAGATCACCTCATCATTTTCAAGAGTTCTTTTTGTCTCAAGGATACAAATTTGTGTACAATTGAGTTCAGGATACTGGATTTTTTATTGTTAGCATCTACTTTACCCCCTAATCCGGGAAGCTATATCCCAGTAAGTATGGCCTGATTTGGGAGACTGAGAATGGGTCCCTAATATGTTCATAGGATTACTGAGACATTGCTAGGTCATTAGAAGTTCATGTAGCCGCACTTATGTAAAACCATTGATTCCAGGGCTTGTTCAACATTTGTTTCAGTATGCGCTTTGTAAGCCTTTATTCTCCCTCTTCTGACTTGATGGAAAACAGTCTTTCCAGCCTCTTGCCCTCCAGTTTTCTCCTCCTACCCTGTGTTCACTTAACCTATGAGTCATGGCCGTGCTCAGCCCCAGCACCCTCTCCACTGCCCTTAAGCTGGACACGCAACACCTGCCAACAAACAGCGCCGTCTGACTGTGGCATGTGATGTCACCCCAAGGCTGGGGAAGAGGCAGGCGCCGTGTGCCAAGGAGCTGACGTGCACAGATGGTGCCTCAGCAGCCTGGTTGCTTCGTGAGTCCTTCCTTCTTGGAGACGTGCTCAACACAGTCCCCCTCCCTCCTCCTCTGTCTGTTTTCAGACTCCTTCCCCAGGTCCTCGTTGGATTTCTCGCGTCTTCCCCTGGTTAAACTGAGGATGTAATTTCTCATTCTCCCATCAGTAGGATCGCTCACGAGGCAACAGTAACGGGGGAAACCATGTTTCCTGGTTTGTCTTGAACAGACGGCTTCAGACAAGCAGTCTGTACCTATCTCTCCAGCGCTGATTACCAGTCACTCCACGTTCTCTGTGCCAGTTTGGGCAGCAAATTATATGGTCACAGTGGCGAGATGTTAGGAAATTCCGGATTGAGAAGAGATCAGAGAGGCTGGTGAGGAGGATGATCTTCCAGACCTTGTTATCTGGAAGCGTGGGGAGGACCGTGGTGGTGCCCGAGTACCTCTGGGGTGTGTGTGTGTGTGTGTGTGTGTGTGTGTGTGTGTGTGTGTGTGTGTGGTGTCCAGCTGAACTCAACCCGCTGGGTTCTCTGGAGGCACTCCCAGGGCTGTGATGCAAGCCCCAGCCTGTTGCTCACCCAGGATGAATCTTCCAGAAAGAGGCAGCCAAGGGGATGGAAAACAGGCTGGAGTGAGAGCAGGATATGTGGCCTCTGCCAGAATCCCCCTCTTCCTACCCTCAGTGTCCACGTGGCCAGGGGCTGCCTGTGTGTCAGAGGCGTTGACCATCTCCTTTGCAACTGAAAAATGAAAGCAAACGCCTCTGAGAATAAGCAATGGAGAGGCTGAGAATGGGTGAGGGGAGGGTCTCAAGAAACAGAAATACCAGCCGTCTCAGAAGTGGAGTGGGAGGGCGGTGGGGGTTAGAGGGGGCACAGATGCAACCTCCCACAGAGCCTAGTAAGATGTGCCCAGGAAACAGTAATGTGAGTGAGAATGAAACCTTCAGAGATGGTCGTGAAAATGAGAGAGCAGAGCGCACTGGAGCCAAGCTTCGGGGGGTAGGAAGTACCGCACAAAGCGTGCCAGTGCAGATGGCACGTTGGCTGGGGCCTCTGAGCAAGAGGGTGCTCAGCCCATTTCTACCCACTGGGTTCCAGAATCTCCTCCAGTCCCCAGCAGCCTGCTTTACCGTCTGTCTTACCCACAAAGGCTTTGTTTCAAGGGACCCTGTGGGTTAAGAGCTGTCCGTGTGAAGCTGAATGCGCCTTGGGTGCGGCATGCTGGGTGTTGGAGGCGGGAGCACTGTTGTTCTGCGTAGAGAAGCCTCCATCGGGTGTGACTGGGAGGAGCACCCTGGGACCCGGCGGTCCGTCCGCTGGCGCTCAGCTCCGGGTGCGCTAAGCCTCCCCGTGAGCCGCTGTGCCCTGGCCCTGTCTTCACGGAGCTGCGGCCTCTGTGCCCATCTCCGGGGAAGCCACAGCCCTCACTTCTCTTCCAGCCCCAGCCGACTGATGCCGACTGTGGGCAGGGGAGGGGTGGTTTTGGCAGCTCCTCAGAGAGTCTGGGAGGGGAGCTGCTGGGGTGCAAGTGGAGGGAGGGAAGGGGTGTGTCAGGGTGCGCTGGGCAGACAGCAACGTGTTAGACAGCTCCTGACGGAGTCAGGATGGGCCTGGGTCAGGTTCACAGGGACTAGGAGGAAGGGAGTGAGAGAAGCGCCCCGGGTCCACACCTCCCTCCCTCCTGCGTGTGAGCACGGAGGGTTCCTGCTGCAGGGGAGCACGTCAGGAGGCACTCGGACGACCGGTGATGGGTGGTCGCCTTAGACTCGGATCAGCGGGGCAGAGCAGCCATGCGGTGATGGTGAGCAGGAGACGGAAAACGGAGGACTGGAAACGTCAGGTGAGCGTAGGTGCAGAGAGACGGACCTGCCGAAAATCAGTCATCCATTTAGCATCACGTGACACTTAACGAGTAAAGCAGCGAAGGGAGAGGAGGGGCCGCCTGGACTTCTCAGCTCTGCCCTTCCAGAGGCCTGAGGGCGACACAGCCGGGCCGGGTGCACCCTCTTATAAAGCGGGGACAGCCGCTGCTGGTTTTTATGTTGTGCTGATAAACCGCTAAGTGAGCCCTGCCTCCATCAGCACCCTTCCCCAGAGGAGCGAACCATTTATGCTCCATCTCCCTGCCCTGTCCTTGAAATGAGCCCCGTGCACTCACTGTTTGCTGCCACGAGGAACCAGCGGTCAGGGTCCTGAGATACACTCAGAGAGGCGGCAGAGAAGCTGGTGAGCTGCCGTACAAGGAAGTGGTGCAGAAGAAGCTCAGCCTGAGAAGCTGAAAGTGAGTGACCTTCCCCCCGGTGACCCCCCGGTGACCTTCCTCTCCACGTCCTGCTCAGTCCCCAGGACCACTGGGATTCTGTGAGGTTCCCTGAGGTCTGGATGGCATTGGCTGACAGCCGATCTTGTGAAGGGCGGGAGCTAGTTGCTGCTCTGGCGTAGACCTTCTTAGTTCTTTTCTTCTTATTATTGCTCTCTTGAGTGTGGTATCGGTATCCTTTCTGGCTGCTAAAGAAGAGGCAGCTTAGGGTGGGAGATGCTTTCTGACCAGCCTGTTACAGTGGCAACAACGTGGAGCCATGTGGGAAAAAAAGACCCTGACTTCCTACATCCGTTTTTTTGACATTATGTGACCTTGGACCAACCAGTTGTGTCTCTGAGCCTCTGTTTTTTTATTTAAAAGAAGAGAAACTTAACCCAGTCATGGGAGCAGATGTTGTGAGGGTCACATTAAAGGATATAGAAAATGGTTTGTAAATTCTAAAGACATCCATGATGTCAGGAGGTTTTATTTATTTTTACCTTGCATCTCCACGAGGCTGATCCTACAGGCAGTATATGCAGGCCAAAAGAGACACAAAGGCGAGCAAGGGAAAAGAAAAAGCCGTGTCCTCAAGCGAGGTCAGGAAAGAGTCGGAAGCACAGAAGGGGCAAAGGAGGAGAAGTTGGCAGCCTGGAAGAGCGGGAACGTCTGGCATCATCTCTCAGTGGCCGCCACACTGAGGACAGGCAGTGATGGAGCTGGGGAGAGGTCAGGGCACATGGGCGTGTGTCCTTGAAAATCAGTTAGGAAGGAAGAAAAGCCTCATGAACCGCTTCCTTCGAATGTCTGCCCAGCTCCCTACAACTGATATCATTTGTCTCCAGAAGATGAGCCCAAGACACATGGACACACTCCTTGAATTGCAGTGTCCAAGTGGAGACACAGGAAATGATTAAAAGAAAATTACTCAGCTATTCTTAGATGTCAGAGGTGTTCCTGTCTTGGGTATTTGGAAACGTGACCTGAATCACAGCTGAAAATTGTGTTGTTCATCTCTGAAACTTAAGATCTTTATTTAGAGGCATCCTCAGTTTTAATCCTGTTGTTTTCAGGCTCAGATGTTCTCAGAGTCACTGATCTCTGGAGAGCTTTGTGGGTGAAAGACCCAGAGGATGAGACATTCTCTATTAAGAAGTTTGATGAATGGGGTTGGTCAAAAAACAATGCATTACAGGTTCTTGGGACTGGATTAACACCCAGAGCAGAACTAGATGTTTGGAGAGACTACAGGTTCGAGGGGAAACCTACTCTCTTAAATTTTATGGACTTTCCTGATGGTTCAGAGGTAAAGAATGGGCCTGCAATGCAGGAGACCCAAGTTATATCCCTGGGTGAGAAACATTCCCTGGAGAAGGAAATGGCAACCCACTCCAGTATTCGTGCCTCCAGAATCCAACGGACAGAGGAACATGGTGGGCCACAGTCCTTAGGGTTGCAAAAGGACTGGACACACCTGCATGACTGAGCATACGCTCTTAAATTTAGAAAGTCTGGTGGGAAAACAGTGACTCCTGGAGGAAAAGAGTTGAGATACAAGTACTGAATACTGAGTTTTTTTCATTGCTTTTGTAGTCGCAGCTGTCTGCTCTGTGTTACTCTTGCCGATGGTTACACGGCAACAGCATATGCAACCCGGAGGACAAGGGACGTTTTGTTTATCCGGAGTCATTTCCTAACATTTATCTTACATCAGAATTGATGCTTTTGAACTGTGGTGTTGGAGAAGACTCTTGAGAGTCCCTTGGACTGCAAGGAGATCCAACCAGTCCATTCTAAAGGAGATCGGTCCTGAGTGTTCTTTGGAAGGAATGATGCTAAAGCTGAAACTCCAATACTTTGGCCACCTCATGCAAAGAGTTGACTCACTGGAAAAGACTCTGATGCTGGGAGGGGTTGGGGGCAGGAGGAGAAGGGGATGACTGAGGATGAGATGGCTGGATGGCATCACCAGCTCGATGGACAAGAGTTTGGGTGAACTCCGGGAGTTGGTGATGGACAGGGAGGCCTGGCGTGCTGCGATTCATGGTGTCGCAAAGAGTCGGACACAACTGAGCGACTGAACTGAACTGAACTAAGAGGACCTAAGTATCAATCTTTTTCTAGTTAGTGGGGGCCCTCTGGGAAATGTTTCCTTTTAAATCAATTCAGAATAAAGTTTGACTTCATGATCAGTCAGTGGATCAGTTCAGTTGTTCAGTTGTGTCCGACTCTTTTCAACCCCATGGACCAAAGCCCGCCAGACCTCCCTGTCCATCACCATCTCCTGGAGTTTACCCATCTCATGTCCATTGAGTCAGCGATGCCATCGAGCCATCTCATCCTTTGTCATCTGCTTCTCCTCCTGCCCTCAATCTTTCCCAGCACCAGGGTCTTTTCCAGTGAGTCACCTCTTCGCATGAGGTGGCCAAAGGACTGGAGTTTCAGCTTCAGCATCAATACTTCCAATGAACACTCAGGACTGATCTTCTTTAGGATGGACTGGTTGGACCTCCTTGCAGTCCAAGGGACTCTCAAGAGTCTTCTCCAACACCAAAGTTAAACCGTCAATTCCTCATGAGACGATATCAAATAAGTTGGCCGAGTATGAGGAGATATATACGAAGTGCCGTTGCTAGACCCCAGAGGTGACCGTGACCTTGTACTTGGTGGAAGGAGCAGCTTCTCTGGGAGTTCTGGGCTCTTCAGGAACCTTTCAGTCATCATCAACCTCTACATCAGGACATGAGATTCACAGACACCAGGCCAGATGTTCTGGCACGATGCTGAGTCATTTGGGGTAGAGCCCAATAAAAGACATGAATGAAACAGGAGATTAAGAGTCGAGCAGAGACCGACTCTGTCATGAGATGGGATTTCTCCAGAATCTAGGAGAGAAAGCAGTGTGGACTCTGCGTGCAGGGGGACATCACCAGCTGTGTCACCGTCAGGGGCTTGTCAGACGTGATGCCCTGAGGCTTGAGGGTCCAGATCCAGGCTTCGGGGCCGGTGCGGTTAAACATAGGCACGGGACAGGACAGAGGTGGGGAGGGCAGGGGTGCAGTGCCCCCTGGGACCTGAGGGGCTTTATGAACAGTAGGGGGATGTAGAGTCCCCGGGCTGAGTGTCACCACGGCGTTCTCCTGCCGCCCCTGCAGACTCTGAAACCACACTGCTACTGCCGGGGCCTGGAAGCCTTGCCAGTCTAGCGTTCATCACCAGCAGCCAGCATCACTGGGCTGAGATGGAGTGCACTCGTCAACACTGTCCTCCCGCGTGGAGATCAGAACAGGCCTGTTGGCGCTTACTCCCGGGGCTGCGTGAGACCAAGAATCAGCTCTCCGGCTGCCCTCGGGCTTCTCTCCTCTGGGCAGGCCACCGGCCCCGGGCGTCCCTCACCCGGCGCTCTGTCCGACTCCCGCTGACCTGCACCTCTTCTCGAGAGCATCTCGTCCTGTGGGTCTCACTCCTCAAAAGACCAAGAATCCTCAGCTGGGCCTGTTTCTCCAAATACTAAGTAAAAGGGTTTCCAGGCAGGATATTCATCGTTTCTTCCCAGCAAAACCCTACAAACTGGTTAGCTCTTGTCTCATCAGATATTGGAGGTGTGCTCACTTGTTTTCATCACTCAGAGAAGGATCTGGGTGGACTGTTCGGGGAGCCTTTGGCAGACTCTGAAGCCCCCTCTGGGTCATGAGCCGTTCCACAGAGCGGGTCTTCAAGGGCTTCTGAGAGGAACGGCAGCTGCTCTGTGAGGGTTGATCCTGACCAGGTCTAACCGTGTGGATGGAGGGCGTCCATAACCAGGAGGGCAGGTTGTTCAGAAGATGTCGGGACCAAGTCTTAGGAACACACCACGTGAATGTGGAGACTCGTGATGTGGCTTTGAAAAAACAGAAGGTAGCTTTCCTCGCCTCACTTCTCCCCACTGACCGAGGGGGCACCAGGGCTCCAGGCTTAATTATCTGGCCTTTGCTGCTTTCCTGAAAGGTGGTCGGGGACACACGGCAGCCATGGAAGGTGCTGGCTGTGTCTGGTGCCTTGGTTCTGACTTTCACACGTGTACAGACTCACCAACTCAGACAAATCACATACGTGCAGTGCGTTTTTTGTAACTTTTAAAATTTATTAATTCACGTGGCTTCATCGGTCTCAGCTGCATCGTGCGGGATCGTTTCGTTGCAACACACAGACTCTCTCGCCGTGGCATGGGCTCAGTAGTTGTGGTGCTTGGGCTCAATAGTTGTGGTGCTTGGGCTTAGCTGCTGGAAGGCGTGTGTGATCTTAGTTTCCCGACCAGGGATCGAACCCCAGTCCCCTGTGCTCCAAGGAGAATTCTTAACCACTGAATGACCAGGGAGGTCACCTATGTGCAATATTTGACGTGTAAATTACTCCTCCATAAAGCTGTTCTCAAAAAGGTTTTGAGGGGACATCTACAGAATGTCACAAAAAGATCACGAACAGTGTGCGAGAATCCGTCACTGTCCAGGGGATGTCGGCTTGGGTTTGGGAAGCAGGTTGCTTGCTTTCTCCTGGGGCTGGCTGTGTGTTAATTCTCAGGGGAACTGTATTGCCAGCTGGAAGCTAATGAAATTCCTTCTCTTTCGGTAACAGAACCTTCAAAACTGTGAGGAGATAGACCCTCTGGGTAAACGCTTTATTTTCTCCAGTTTTAAAACCAAGACATCTTACCTTTTCCAGCTACTATTTTTAGAGTTTTTATCTTTTCCCTTCCGATTTCTGTTTGTTTTTTTTTTTTTCTCACTCATCAGCATGCATCTTGTATGGATAATTTTCTTCTTTTTTTTACCATCTGATTTCCAAATCTCACGTTCTTTCCCTGCTCAGTCTGACTTTTTCTAGTGTTAATCTTTACTGGTACTTTTAGCTTCTATTCACTTCACATTCCTGTATCTTATTTCTTTAACCATGTGTTATCCATGGCGTCCTTGGTTATAGCTTGGGAGAATCTTACCCCGAGCTCATCTGTACCCTCTGATATGTTTAATTTCCTCGATAAATAGAAGGAAAAGGAAAAGTGTTAGTCACTCAGTCATGTTCCACTCTTTTTGACCCTATGGACTGTAGCTTGCCAGGCTGCTCTGTCCATGGGATTTCCCAGGCAGGAATACTGGAGTGGGTTGCCATTTCCTCCTCCAGGGGCTCTTCTCAACCCAGGGATGTAACCTGAGCCTCCTGCATTGCAGGCAGATTCTTTACCAGCTGAGCTAGTAGCAAAGCCCATAAATAAATAGAATGTAGGATCAGACAGGAAAGGGGCTCATGTTCCCTGGAGCCATCTGCCTGAGAATGCACACACCCGTTCCAGGGCGTCCCTCACAGCAGCTCTCCAGCCTCTGCCTGAATCCCATCAGTGCTGGGGAGCTCACCCCTCAGGGGACCATCCACCCCGTTACTGACACACTTGCTGTTCAGTCACTAAGTCATATCAGACTCTTTGTGACCCCATGGACTGCAGCACACCAGGCTTCCCTGTCCTTCACTGTCACCCAGAGTTTGCTCAAATTCATGTCCACTGAGTCCGTGATGCCATCCATCCATCTCATCCTCTGTCATCCCCTTCTCCTCCTGCCTTCAGTCTGAATGGAGAGGTGTTGCTGACAAGCAGCCAGTCCAGAGGGCAACAATCTCAGTGGTTTTCCTGTTTCTCCCACCCCTTGGAAGAGGTCAGCTCATATCTTGCCATCCTCTATGGATTTCCTGTTTTCTTACAGCCCAAAAGAGTGGGGGAAAAAAAAAGAATTTTCTGGATTCTATACAGTGCTAGTAGCTAACTATATAGTTCTTCAAATTTAAACACGAGCATTCTTGATTCCTTTCTCATGGCTTAAATTTTCTAAGCAAATACAGCTGTTACTTCTCAGGCTCAGAAGTTAAGTAATTTGTCTGAGTTCACCCATCAAATGATGAGCAGGCTGGGAATTGAACATATGTCTTACTATAAAACTGTGTTGTAATTATAGTGGATACACAGGAGTGGCTGCATCCTACTCCAAAACTATTCCAAACCACCACAGCCACCCACTGCTCCCGACTCCTGTGTTGTGAAAAAGGACTTCTCCAGGCCCTGGGGAGGAGGGGAGTTCTGGCTAGATGCTGGCAGGTCACCTGGAAGGTCATTGTGATCACTCAGGCATCAAACTAGGGCAGTGTTACTGAGGGTGGAAATTGTGCTGTGAATTTAAGGTTCATTCCAAAGTCACAGTCCAGTGAAATTTGGAAACCAGTTGTATCTGGATAGTAGCAAAGGAGGAAGGAATAGGAATGGCTGGACCTGATTCCAAGGTGCTTCTATCGAGAGACCAGATACATGCAAGAACATAAAAGGGAATTCTTTAGGGGGCTTCCCTGGCAGTCCAGTGGCTACGACTCCACACTTGCCATGCAGGAGTCACAGGTTCAGTCCCTGGAGAGGGAACTAAGAGCCACATGCTGCACAGTGTGGCTAAGAAGAGAGAATTTTTAGGAGGAGAAGAATTTATTTGGTTTTCAAAATATTGAATGTGGTATGACAATTTGGAGCAAAAACATGCTGAAAGTCCCAACATAAGCCAAAATATGAGCTTAGAAGTCGGCAAGTAGATCAAGCATGAAAACATGAACTCAGGAAGACATCACATAAGGAAGCAATGTCCTTCCAGACCAAGCGTGCAGACCAACGAGGGGAACTTGCGTGGGTGGCAGGTTAGTGCCTGCATCTGTTCAAGAGGTCTGCAGAGCAAAAAGGACAGGCAGGGAGGAGACCGAGGCCAGTGACCTGCCTGGGAATGAAGAAGGGAGAAGGATTCCTGTGACCTTTGTCACGCACTACAGAGTCAGCCAGCGGGCTGGAAAATAAGACGCTGTCGTGCACGGCAGTGGGACAGACACGCAGAGGTGGCACTTTGAGAACGTCAGGAGGATGATGCAGTGGCCTTGAAGTAATGGAAAGTGATGCAGTGCAGACTTTCCTTATAAAGTACCATGCTAGTTAAAGAGAAGGAATTTGGGGGAGGAGGGAAATGGCCAAGGATTGTTTTCATGTGGGAGATTTTAAATCAACAGATCGGAGAGACAAAACCATGGAGAGGGAGTGATGAAAAATACTGTGTGTGTGTGCACTCAGTCGTGACCAGGGTACAGTTCTCTGCGACCCTGTGGACTGTACCCGCCAGGCTCCTCTGTCCTTGGGATTCTCCAGACAAGAATACTGGAGTGGGTTGCCATGCCCTCCTCCAGGGGGATCTTCTCCAATCCAGGGATCGAACCCGCGTCTCTTGAGCTCCCTGCGTTGGCAGGCGGGTTCTTTGCCATTAGAGCCACCTGGGAAGCTGGATGAAAAATATAAGGTGGGGTGATCTGTGGTAGAAGAGTTGATAATCAAGTTCACCAGGAAGCAGAAGGGAATGGGGTCAAGGTCTCAGGAGTTAGTCTTAGAGAACACGGTAGCTTCTTCATATAGGAGAGGCAGGATGGACAGGGGTCTGAAGCAGGGCACTTGCCTTAGGGATGAGGGGTGGGTGATGGATTTGAGAAGGACTTGAGAAATTATTTCAGCACCATTTGGGGATATATGGAATCGAGCCAGAGGAGGAAGGAGGCAAAGAACGGAGTTAGGAAAAACTAGGTTTTCAGCTCAGCTTACTGAGGGGATGAGGGAGCCACCAGCCAGGATAGGAAATACGAAAGGAAAACTAGGTTTTAAGGGTTGTTGAAGAGTTTCTTTCAGAGAATATTGAGTCTGGGGTGCCTGTGAACCTAAGGTGGAGAAAGAAGTCAGTGGGGGAGTCTGATACACTGGCCTACCGTTGAGGAAGCAGGTCCATGAAATTAATATTCGGGTAATCATGGTTTAAGACTACAAGAGTGGGAGATTTCATAGAGGAAGAGGGCATAAAGGGAGGCCGTGTCAGTGTACCTGGTGAAGCTGCAGTAGCAAAGACCAGAGGAAAGCAAAGTCTGTGTCTCTCGGAGAGTGATGTGGGAGAGGATAAGAAAGCAAGCTGTGGACAGTGATGTCTCAGAAACAGTAGAGTGAAAGTGAAAGTCGCTCAGTCGTGTCCAGCTCTTTGCGACTATAGTCCATGGGATTCTCCAGGCCAGAGATCCCACCTTCTCCGGGGGATCGCCCCAACCCAGGGATTGAACCTGTGTCTCCCACATTGTAGTTGACTTCTTTACCAGCTGAGCCACCAGGGAAGCCCTCAGACTTATTAGATGCGGACCAAATATGAACCTAGCCCAGGACAAACATTGGGTTATTTTTCCAAATTATTGAATGCCGATGTCCACTATATTGTATGATATATTAAAAAAAAAGAATATAATGAGATTGTTTTTCCATCTTGTGAGTGGTATTTTGGGTAACAGATTTTCATGCATTTATTTTCCAAGGGAAATTTGATGGTGTGGGAAGAAACCTTATATTCATGAACTTCTAAAAGTTCACTCACACAGCAATAACAATGTGGTCTTACTAACTTCCAGCTCTTTGTACTTTTTTCCATGATCAGAAGTATTTAGAGTCTGTTTTAAAGAATGATGCATAAATACAGGAGATAGAGTCCACACACACACACACACAAAGGCTTTTATCTCAAATTCTTTCAGGGAGATGTAACTTTTTTTTTTATGTCTTTCAAGATAAGGCATTGTGCAAATGAAAACACTTGAAATCTGTCCTCTTTCAAAGTTTTCTTTGTGACTGTGGTTCTTTTGGCTCCAGGTTGAGGGAATATTTTGCAGAGGAGAATGTTTGATTTGATTGTTTCATCTTGGAGCGTTGAGAAAATCACTTCGTCTTCCTCCTACTTCCCCGTTTTCTAAGAGGAGCTCTTGAGTCGTAATTGCAGTTTCATGCTGAAGGCTTTTCATTGCATCCGTAGTTCACCCTGGAATGCTGCTTTTACATACATACTTGGCACATAGGTACTCCAGCGTTCTCAGGTTTTATCCGTCTCTGTGTCTTGACTCTCTTTCATCTTGTTTAACTCTTTCTAATTAGTGGTTTCATTTTCTAGGTGTTCTGTTACATGCCCCATCCATATAGGCTTGTTTCTTAATTTCTGCCTGACAGAACAGACGCCGAATTGTAAATGGGTAGCTCTCATCAGTTTATTCTACTATCTTTATTTTAGTTTTGTCTTCCTTTTTCTCTTTGGTCCCGCTCAGAAGATATCCACAGAGTTGAATTTCAGGGTCATTTGCAGGTATGTTTAAAGAGGTGTGGAGATGCAAGTATAGGGGTTTGGGAATGTCATAACCAGTGAACTGAAATCACTATTTCCAGATGGGTCAAATCAATAGGGCTTTGACCAAGCAAGACAGTGTGTGTCCTTGCTTCGCATATGTATTATGGCTGTTGGTTTCCTGGATTTTTCAGTTGCCAACAACGAACTTGGACTTGTAACTTGAGAATTAAGAGCTGTACGCTTTGTTCAGGCAATTTCCAGTGTGTGCTTGGAGAGAAACGGATCTCAAGTATTATGGGTTTGATTCAGTTTTCCTATCCAAAAGATAGGATAATAATACCTAGCCCATGCAGACTGAATGCATCCACGTGTGCTGAGGAGCTGGCCTTCTGCAGAGAATGTGCTCCAGGAATGCTCCCCACTCTCCCGGCACGACCCCCTCATCCCCTGTGCTGTGGACCGTTCCCCATGGTGACCTTAAAGGCTTTCTCCAA
Source organism: Litocranius walleri (assembly GCA_006410535.1). Classification (NCBI taxonomy): domain Eukaryota; kingdom Metazoa; phylum Chordata; class Mammalia; order Artiodactyla; family Bovidae; genus Litocranius; species Litocranius walleri. The sequence continues at coordinate 865,906 of SJYG01000489.1, read as the reverse complement.
ATGCTTTGGTCCATAATGCCCCCCACCCCTCACCTCTTCTGTACGGACTCTTTGATAGGTAATTTGTCTATTTGTTTTAGGAGTTGCTGAAAGTTTATAGGGAGGGGATCAAGAAACTCAAAAGTCTGTCCACTTCTGATTTAATAGTTAATCTTTATCGTCTGGATTTAAACTAGATGTATTATTTACCGACTGCTGTGTGAGAAGCTATCCGAAAGTTAGTGGCTTAAGGCAACCCATACTTCCTGTCTCGTGGCTACTGTGGGTCAGTAGCTCAGGGCCATCTTAGATCTGAGTGGCCCCAGCTCATGTTCTTTCATGAGTCAGGGCTGTGTCATCCGCAGGCCTGACTGGGGGATGAAGAATCAATTTCCCAGCTTCCCAGCGCCTGCTGGCTCCTGGTCATCTCTTGGGGAAGAACCTCGGCTCGTCCCCGTACAGTCACTCGAGTGTCTTCACAACCTGACAGCCATCCTCCCGCAGGGCAAACCGCCCGAGAGGGAGCTGAGGGGCCTCAGTAGCATCCACAGCCTGTGCTCAGAAGCCTCGGGCCATCATTTCTGACCCCGTCAGGGTCACTGAGTTAGGACCCAGCCCTCCTCCTCTCCTTGTGCCTCCATCACTGCTGCGTCCTCCACACCCCTAGCAGGGCCTCATTTTCCCATCTCAGCAAATAGAGCTGCCTGCCTGGGGTCACCTTGAAACTGGAATAGACACGTAGCATGAAAGGGCACAGAGACGGAATGGCCCAGCGCAGACACCGTGACCATAGAAACGGGATGGGCCGCCCAGCTTCCGCTCCCATCTCTGTTCCCAGAGGCACCCTCTGTCAAAGCTCCCGGACCTCCGAGGGGCTCTCTGAGTGCCAGTCTGCTCAGGACACAGGGGCTGGGACCCCAGTCCCGCCTTATTCTCCTGGGGGAACGGCGCTGCAGTGCTTCAGAACAGCAGCTCGGTCCTGGGCGGGGGGTCCTGCTCAGATTGCTACGGGAGCGCATGGTGTTCTTCGTCACGATTTTGCTCCTTCAAAACTGTTTCTTCACACCTGGACCAGAGTTTCAACTAGACCCCCAGCTGGATGACCGTCTCCTGCCCTTGAGCATACCATCCCATAGTCTAGTGCAGGATTCCTGGGGTCACTGGAAGCGAAACTTCTTTAGCAATTAAGTGCTGTTTTTTATTTTTATATCTGGGTCCTTTTTTCGCCAAATAGCTGTGATCCCCTCAAGGTTCATCCGGGGCCCAGGCCAGGCGTGGAGTCGGGGTGTTAGCAGGCCTGCCCCCGCTTTCCTTTGCAGGCTCCCGTCCGTCCTCAGCCCAAGTGCGTCCGTACTGCACACGCCCGGCGGCAGCTCTGTCTCCCTTGGCCTGCGCGTCCCTCACCCGTCATCTTTAGAAAGCTGGTTTTAAAATGCTAGTCAGCGAGCGCTGGCCCACACAGAGCGCCAACACTCAGAAGTTTCCAGAGGAAGGGAAGTGAAATTTGGCTCTCACTTCATCCCTGCAGGGTAGCAAACACATCACATTCCACAGTCCCAGAGGGTCTCTCTCCAGAAAGCTAGAGAGGACAGAGGCCACGTTCTCCCTTCTTTGGGGGTGACCACTGCATTTATGGGTTGGGGAGTAATCTCCTGGCTCAAGAGTTGAAGAGGGACGTCTGAGACCTGAGGGCTATGTTGCTGTTGTTGCCTTAGTTTTGAAAGCCACGTTCCTCTTGCAATGAGCTCTTAATTTACTGGCCACTCTCTGAAACTAAAGCATGTACATCGGATTGTCCAGGGTACAGGAGTTTGCCCAGGTAAGCCTATCTTGGCTCTGGTATTACAGCTCACCAAAGGTACAGAGTGGACTCTGCCAGAGATTTCAGGGACCTCCCGCCGGACCGGGGTCTCCCCATCTCTGGTCCAGCTGGCTGTCAGGAAGCCTCTGATGAGCACCGTCCACGTTAGTTCTGTGCTACATTAGTTGAGCTGGAAATCTCTGCCCCGATTTAATCACAAACCACGAAGTCACGGAAATAATACCAAGCCTCTGGCTACCCAGTAAATCACATGCAAATGGTGGAAATAAGACTGACATGATATGCAAATTTACTTCCTGAGTAAATAAAAGACTTGGCTGTGTGGTCTCCTGACTACATGCTTTTGGTCCAGGCTTATTAGGGTTCACAGTGATTTGAAAAATATAATCACAACCATGATCTCAATGCTTGTTTTTTTTGTTTCTTGTTTTTCTGTGTGTCTGTTTCAGATATATCAACACTCCTATACTGGATATTATGTCCTGAGCAAAATTCCTCATGGGTAAGATGATTCTTTCATTTTCTTCTAATGAGAAATCTGCAGAACAGAGTGGGGTGGAGCGCTGACCAGTTGCTCAATTCCTAGGGCAGGAGATATGGCACCTCAGCTTTTGACAGTGAAGTGTCCTGATGCTGTGGGAACCTCTGGGGTGCCCCCAGGCCCTGAGGTGGGGGTGGGGGTGTCAGTGAGTCCAGCTCCTCGCCCGTTAGTGAAGCCCCCTTCCCAGAGCAGCTCCGCCACCTCCTGCTCTGATGCCCAGGTTCCAGGTCCCGCAGGGTAAGATGCTGCCCGGCCCCCAATCACCAGCCCCCACCCCTGTGATTTGTAATCACCTGCAGGCCCCCCAGGGCATGGTGATTCACCTTCCAACTCCAGGAGGGTTCCCGGTTTATAAACACAATAGAAAGGGCAGCACCCTAAGTGCCTCTTGTTTCTCAAAACGGGAAGATTTGGGACCCAGAAGTGTGAGTGGGAAGGAAAAGACATTGAGTGTGTGATTTGGCAGAGTTTTCAGCTCTGGGTATACACAGGGGCTGCTATCAGGGGCTCATCTTTGGAATCCAGAGGTGTTGATTCGAGGTTAAAGTTGGATGAAGCCATTTGAGTTGGTGGATGGAAACCAGTTGCAGAACAAGGAGAGTGAAAAGGATGGTGTTTCCTTGCTTCCGTTTCTGGTTTCTCCTTCTTCCCCCTCCTCCCTCCCCTCCTCCACCCCCGAC
>SJYG01000489.1:805583-862436 GCA_006410535.1 Litocranius walleri | reverse complement strand
TGTATAAGAGACAGACACCGCCCTCCTTCTGGTCCCTCTTCTCTACCTTCCACAGTTTCTCTCACTTCTTTTTGACAAGGTGAGGTGCTCAGGAAATGTTCAAAGACATTGAGTTGTGCTGCTGGCGATATTGTGTGGTTTCCCGTGATGACTTAGGGGGAGGCATCCTAGTTTTCCTAAGCAAATGCAAACAAACAGCAGGAGCTGATTAAAAAAATATTGTTCTGTAGGACAGCATTGATCACAGAATGGATGTTTCACAGCTAACTTGGGTAGAATATGGGCATATCCTTAGAAAACAAGCATGGAGAAAATAACTTCATTCTGGACTTCAGATAAACAAAGGATGCGTGTAAATATGTGGCAAAATGTGATTAATCGCTTCTGTTAGACTGTTAGAAAACTCAAGCCCCAAGAAACTAAAGATGACCCCCTGTCATGAAAATAAAGTATCCATGGGCATGTTTCATTTAAAGCATAGTTCAGACAGAAACTCAAATGTCTTTCACAGAGGAGGGAGTATTCTATTATTTTTCAAGCAGATACGCACCTTCAAAGGTCACGGCCAGCAGGGGTGTAATTATGCCTTGAGATTTATCTACCTCTTCTGGGAGCAATAGAATTTATCCTAGATGAAGGATAAATTTGTAAAACTCAAAACTGTAAAAGCATTTTGTGCTTGACACATGGTGTACATGTTTTACCGTATCAGTTAGCATTTAGGAGAAATATGTTCTCCTGGCATGAGAGTTTGCCAGACGGACTGCAAACCTGAGGACAAGGTGGTCGGTGCTGAAGGCTTGGTTTCAGTGCTCACGATGAGGGTGATAATCCCCCCACAGGGGATGTCAGCAGAGAGTGAGCTGCTTTCCATGTTTTTAAACAACCACGGTAATCAGCACTGCCTTCGCGTATTGGTTGAGTCTCATGCGTGTTCACCCTAGCACATCACTCTTGCAAGGGAATCGTCCTTCTCCTCCGCCCTGCCTTCTCATGGCTGGTGTCCAGGAGGCCCGGACTCCAACACACTGGGCTCACCATCCACCTTAAACAGTCCCCTTGGGTGTTACACTGCAGCTGTAGAATCAGACTTTTAACCGTGCTGATTCACCGCTTCCCTGAGTGTTACCAAACCAAACATGGGCTTGCGTGCCCAAGTGCGGTGAAGCCGATCTGCTGGCACCAGCTTGTGGTGAAGGAGAATGCATACTGATTGCAGGCGCCCGGCAAGGAGTTCAGACAGCTGGTGCTTAAAAGGCCCAGACTCCCTGAAGGTTCCAGGGAAAGGTTTTTAAAGACAGGGTGAGGGAGGGGGTTGTGGGCTATGCGGCCCGCTCACGGACAGCCTTCTGACTGACTGTGGTGCGGTAAGTAAGCGTCGACGTGCCCTTTTGGTTCCAGCTGGTCTGGGGTTTCCGTGCTTGTGTGCAGCTCACAGTAACCTTCTCCCAGCTGGTGGGGGCGTCAGTATCTGCAAGACAGCCCAGAGGACGTGGCTCAAAATACGATCTGTAGCCCTGGAGGAGGAGCGAGAGGTCCCTGACTTTGGTTAATGGCTGAACTGCAGCCATGAGATTAAAAGACGCTTACTCCTTGGAAGGAAAGTTATGACCATCCTAGACAGCATATTAAAAAGCAGAGACATTACTTTGCCAACAAAGGTCCATCTATCAAGGCTATGGTTTTTCCAGTGGTCATGTATGGATGCGAGAGTTGGACTGTAAAGAAGGCTGAACACCGAAGAATTGATGCTTTTGAACTGTGGTGTTGGAGAAGACTCTTGAGAGTCCCTTGGACTGCAAGGAGATCCAACCAGTCCATCCTAAAGGAAATCAGCCCTGGGATTTCTTTGGAAGGAATGATGCTAAAGCTGAAACTCCAGTACTTTGGCCACCTCATGCGAAGAGTTGACTGGTTGGAAAAGACTCTGATGCTGGGAGGGATGGGGGCAGGAGGAGAAGGGGACGACAGAGGATGAGATGGCTGGATGGCATCACTGACTGGATGGATGTGAGTCTGAGTGAACTCTGGGAGTTTGTGATGGACAGGGAGGCCTGGCGTGCTGCGATTCTTAGGGTCGGAGAGAGTCGGACACGACTGAGCGACTGAGCTGAACTGAACTGAAGCTATTATTATGTTGCCTTGTTTGCCTTTTTCCCTTTCTTTTTGCATCTTCTCACTTCTCTTATTAAATTTCCTCTTGGGAACTTGAGGAAAACCTAGGTAGGCTACGGTTCTTCTATAGACAAGAGGCAGGTGGAGAATGAGGGTTGGGGAGGGATCTCCTCCAGGAAGGCCCCGTGGGGCCCTGCTTAGCTTATGTAGGACTTATGTAGTCCTTATGTAGGACTTCCATAGGACTGAAAGATGTAACCGAATGCTCACTGCACTTACGGGAAACAGCCTCTGGTGGGTGAGGACGTCTATGATTCATCTCATCATCACACAAACTGAAGCATCTCCAAAAATGGCGCTCACTGTCTGCCCACCACACTCCTCCTCTTCATCATAAGATCATTTTGTTATTGCTCAGTCACTAAGTCATGTCCCACTCTTTGTCTCTTTGTGACCCCAGGGACCGCAGCACACCAGACTTCCCTGTCCTTCACCATCTCCCGGAGCATGCTCAAACTCATGTCTATGGACTCGGTGATGCCATCCAACCATCTCACCTGCCGTTGTCCCCTTCTCTTCCTGACTTCAATCTTTCCCAGCATCAGTATATTTTCCAATCAATCAGTTCTTCACATCAGGTGGCCAAAGTGTTGGAGCTTCAGCTTTAGCACCAGTCCTTCCAGTGAATATTCAGGGTTGATTTCCTTTAGGATGGACTGGTCATTTATGAATAAATGAATGAGTTTTGAGTGTCATCAAAGTCTTCTTTGTATTACTGAGACAGTGGATTTCCGGTGAGCCTTTAGACCATGAGCGCATGCAGCTTCAGTGTCTGAGAGAGGCTTGTTGAGCTCAGCCAGTTGTGCCAGGGCCCTGCCTCATGGCCGGGCAAGAGCGCAGCCCTGTGGGTGGGCTTGGGGTGGTGAGGAAAGCACAGTTGTCTCTTTAAATGGAAATGTCTCTATGAAAACATTTAAATTAGCATTGACTCATAGGGCAGAGGAGAAGGCAATGGCACCCCACTCCAGTCCTCTTGCCTGGAAAATCTCGTGGACGGAGGAGCCTGGTGGGCTGCAGTCCATGGGGTCGCAAAGAGTCGGACACGACTGAGCGACTTCACTTTCACTTTTTACTTTCACGCATTGGAGAAGGAAACAGCAACCCACTCCAGTGTCTTGCCTGGAGAATCCCAGGGACAGCGGAGCCTGGTGGGCTGCCGTCTATAGGGTCGCATAGAGTCAGACACGACTGAAGCGACTCAGCAGCAGCAGCAGCAGCAGAGGGCAGAACATATGAGAGCTCCTCTTGAGATTTCTGGAGACACAGACACGCACCTTTTCCTCCCTTTTCCTCACCTCTCCTCTCATCCCTCTCTCCCTGCAGTCCCTCACTTCCAGCCCGAAGCCATTTGATCTGCAGGATGGGATTACTTGGCATTTATACCTTAGATTTTCTCCCTTAGCTTCAGGCTTTCCAAACAATCACAGAGATGAACCGAATTAATTTTTCAGCAGCCTCTAAACTCTGGCTTCCTTCCCTTTTGCCAGTGATGGACGAATCTGGGGTGGGTGAACCTCTTTTCTGTCTCTCTCACGAGGGAGGAGGAGGCCTCCCTGACCCGTGCTTAACTCCCTCCCTCTCCAGCTCTGACCTTTGCAGCTGGAGCCCGGGGTAGACCCCAGGGCACACGCAGTGGCTCAAGTCATAATGAGAACCCCGGGCCAGCTGAATTTTCATCTGTTCAAAGATCTGGAGCCTCGTGGTAGGGGTGTTTGACTTTCACATACTAAATTTTCAATATTGTGTTCTCAAAGGACATGTGTCTTTTACACAGATTTGTTTAGTAAGCCAGAATTAGAGCTAGTTAATATTTAACATAGAGTGTTTTACTAAGTGTTTATATCGAAACTGCAGCAAAGTAAAGCAACACTTCATGACAGAGATTGATAGAAATGGTAACCAACTGAATGTTCTCTGTTAAGGATCCATCCTGTGTTTTCATAGCAGTTTTTGGTAGATTTGTTGTTTCTTGGCATTTTCCAAACATGAGTTTTTTCTTGGGTTAGTTTTCCCTTCAACTTCAGTGATTTTCTTTAAAAAATTATATTTCTATGTAATTTGCAGTTTTTCATATCTATTAGGGTCATTCTGGAAATCATCTGGGCTGGAAACTCAATCCTTCCATGACAGACATCACTTTTAAGAAAAATCGGGCACACCCCTTAATTAGGCAGCATGAGCATTTTGGGGTTTGGCAAACAGAGCAGTGGTCAAGCGGAAACTGAGAGCATGTGAAGCTGCGTTCGCGTGCGTGTCAGGTCGCCTTCTGTGCACCTGGGGGGCTGCAGTCCACGGGGCCGCTAGCATAGGACACGACTGAGTGACGTCACTTTCACTTCACTCTCATGCACTGGAGAAGGCGATGGCACCCCAATCCAGAGTGCTTGCCTGGAGAATCCCAGAGATGGGGAAGCCTGGTGGGCTGCCGTCTATGGGGTCGCACAGAGTTGGACATGACTGAAGCGACTTAGCAGCAGCAGCAGCAGCAGCAACCTTGCTTATTTACCTTTACCAAACAAACCGTACAAAATTGTATCCCTTTGGCATTCTGGTTGACTTATGAAGTCACATCTGTGGAAATAATGAACTGAGACATAGATTCCTTCTGCCCAGGGTTACTCTCTAACTTTACAGCCTGGGACACAGAAGAGCATTCTGTTTATTGAGAAAATAGAACCTAGGTTGAGAACACACCACAGTGTCCAGCACTTTGCGTGACCTCGTGACGCGGGAGGTAGAGATTGGAGCCCTGGGGTCACATAGACCTGAATATGAGTCCCATTTGGCAGCTGGCTGTATGACCTCGAGAGCCTCTGTACTTCTATGGAGCTTCGTGTCCACGCTCTTATAAAGATGCTAACGACACCGGGTGACCGCTTCATAGCCACCCGATAAGAATTAAGGGCCATGATGCATGTGCAGCGCACAGCATTTTGCTCCGAGTGACTGCCTGGGAATGTTATTTCTTCACATTTTAATATGTCCCCAATATGTATTTGTAGTCTCATAATTAAATTTTATCAGACTATACTTTCTAGCCAGATCAAATCCTTTCTGTTCCAAGGAGAAGAATGATATAACTGCTACCGTAATAAAATTCCCTTTAAAAATTTTTCAAAGCTAAGACCTGTTCCATGACACTCAGGTGATTAAAATGCCCATGTGATTTTAATTTCTCTCTTAAAAGTGATGTCTTTAGCCTCAACGATCTACATTTCTCAGTGCTCAATATGTTCTTTTTTAAGTCTCATCTCAACCTGACTTGCTGCAATTAGTTTCTAAGGCTTTCATGTTCTGCTTCCAGTGGAAGCAGAAAAGATAAGTCAACAGCAAAGTGCTGTATTGAGCAACAAAGCATGGCTTCTCTCCCTAAGGAGTTCAAAATCTTCTTGAAAAGGAAGGACACACACATATGAGTTCAGTTCAGTTCAGTCGCTCAGTCGTGTCTGACTCTTTGCGACCCCAAGGACTGCAGCACACCAGGCCTCCCTGTCTATCAGCACCTCCTGGCGTTTACTCAAACTCACATCCATTGAGTCGGTGATGCCATCCAACCATCTCATCCTCTGTCGTCCCCTTCTCCTCCCACCGTCAATCTTTCCCAGCATCAGGGTCTTTTCCAATGAGTCAGTTCTTCGCATCAGGTGGCCAAAGTATTGGAGTTTCAGCTTCAGCATCAGTCCTTCCAATGAATATTCAGGACTGATTTTCTTCAGGATGGACTGGTTGGAACTCCGTGCTCATATAGCAATATAAAATTAAATGCCTCGAACGGGTATTTTAACACTGAACACAAAAGAAGAGATGCCATAGAGAATCTCAAAAAGGAAGTCTGGCTTGAGCAGAGCCCTAAGTTGAGTAAGTTTTATTTTGTTTGGTTTAATAGATGGAGACTGAGAGGAGATTTTCCAGATCGGGTGAATCATTAAACGAGCTTGGCCTTTTCAGTGAGCCAGCATCTTCCTGGAATTAGTGGGGTGCCAGGCCAGGCTGGAGCAGGTCTATTCTCCTGGGACTCTGCTTGGGGAAAGATGGGATTGGGTGGGTCTAGGGAGAGCCTGGGGTGTGGAAGACCTAATCCCCAGCTGAGTGCCATGGGTCTTTACAGGAAGAACACGCTGAACACCAGGCCTAAGAGAGACGCAGTGCAGATGGCAGGCTTACATTAGTTTTGTGCGTGTGTGTAGAGTGGAGGGCAGGGAAGGGGTGAGTAGTGCTTGGAGTCAGTTAGGAGGCCTGGTGGGGAGCAGGGCAGGCATGCGGTGCAAGAGGACTCAGTGGAGAAACCACCTGACTGTGATGGTGGATGTCTGGTGTCCACTCAGAAAGTGAAGACGGGTTTCAAGGGTTTATGTTCCACGTCCTGCGAATTAAATCTTCTGCAGCCTGAGCCTGTTGTGAGTCGAGCCTGATGCGTGAGGAGATTCAAGGTAGCGAGTTCATGAGGGCAGCGGTGAGAATCCCCAGCAGTGTCAATGGCCCAACACTTCCTCCTCCAGGACGCAACCGCTGGACACGTTCACGCTGCAGAGCTGCCAGGTGTTGCATGAACAGGATTGTCTGTATATCTTTAGGAAGGGCCAACATGAGGCTGAAATATAAGAGAAAGAGAGTCCTTAGAGTGGCGTTCTACCTGCCTCTAGCAAAGCCTGCAAGACTTCCCAGGCGGCCCCGTGGTAAAGCATCTGCCTGCCAGTGCAGGAGATGCAAGTTCGATCCCTGGGCTGGGAAGATCCCCTGGAGAAAGAAATGGCTGCCCATTCCAGTATTCTTGCCTGGGAAATCCCATGGAGAGAGGAGCTTGGTGGACTACAGTCCACGGGTTCGTGGAAGAGTCAGACACGACTTAGAGACTAGACACTCGGAAAGGGCAGGAAAGGGCAGGATGCCACCTTTGCTGGCGGTCCCAGCGTTTCAGCACTGCGGACAGCTCCGAGGCCTGCAGGGCTGGATCTTAGTTAAGCTGCTTCTCCTGCTCCCTCCCCGCAAAGTCTCCCCCTTCTCTCCCTTCTTCCCCCGAATTACAAGCAGTTAGCAAGCACTATCAAAAGGATGAGCTTTCGGATCAGATCGATGTGGGAATAAACCTCCCATCAGCCTCTTTGCCTGTGTAATCATGGCAGAGTCACTTTGCTTCTCTGGGCACTATTACTCCGTCCATATAGTGGAAATACAATGCCTGACTCGTGGGGTTCACGGAAAGGTTATGGAGCTCTGGAGGGTATTGAAGTGGTGCGTGAGTGCCTCTTCGGTGTGCAGAGAGTCCTACAGGCTTCCTTCGTGGGGGAACCAAGGCCTCCCATTATGCAGCCAAATCTAATTAATCACTCTCCCCACAATTTCCCTGCCTCTGGACAGAAAGTAAGTTTCATACCCCATGCCAGCTGTGATCAATCCTAATGGCTTCCTGGAGCTCTGAGTTTAAAGCTGTGCCTGTGCTCTTCAGGGGAGGATGCTGCGGTCCATGAGTCTCGCCCGCAGTGAGGGGGGTGGGGTGGGAGCAGGAGGCACGTGATGCCTTCGGGGTGCAGGAAGCAGTCTGCCCTGAAGGACCACTTCAGTGATGCGCCGTCACTGCACGCAGACCGAAGCTGGTCCCGTCTTCACTCGCTCTATCCTTTACCCCATCCCCACAACACGGACGCCAGAAACGTAGGTGCCACCCACTGTGTGTCTTGTGTCCAAATCTTCCGATCCTTCAAGCCCTGACATCAAAACCCTCTCCTCTAAAACCGCCTCCAGCCTCCCTGAGCTCCTGGAGTCAGATTGCCTCCCATTTCAGGCTGAAATGTATCCCTGCTTTAAATTGCTCTTTTGTTGTCAATATGTAATTTTTTCTGGATAGCGTGCTTAGAAATGTTTTAGTATGCATTTACTGCCTGACCCATTTCTCTCCTGAATTCTTAGGTGTCAGAGAGCGGGGTTTGCTGGGAGGAGCCTGGCTGTGTCCCAGGTGTCTGTGGCCTGGGTATGAGAACATGGGTGCCCAAGAATAACCGCCAGAGAGGCTGCCCCTGCAGGTCTGAGCTGTCGGGAGACAAAGCGTCAGCCACAGTCAAAGGAGGCCTGTTTCAACCAATCCTTTCCTTTGAGTCCTTTTCTGCCCTTAGAAAACCACCCTCCATGTCTAAAGACTTTCAAACTAGCAAACCCGTTTGGAAATGAGGTGAAAAGATGGGGGATGCATCATTTCCTCAGGTGCCTTGGGGAGCCTAAACTTGCCTGTTCCCGTCCTTGAACTCTTCCCAGCACAGGAGGGGGTGCATTGATGTTGACTGAAACAGGTGGAGGGAATTAATGAATTAAATGAGATTGTCCAGTATAAGGAGAAGCAGGCCTGGGCCCCACCCCCAAATCACTCAGACCGCAGTCTCGGAGGATGGGGCCTCAAGGGAGCATTTCTAAGCGACTCAGTTTCTAGTATCTGGTGTCAGCTGGTCCTCCTTCACCAGCTGTCAGCACCAAGCAACCCCAGGATTCTCTTTGAAGCTGAGAAACTTCTGTTTCTGGGAAGAAGCGACGAACGCGAGTTTCCTTGTCCCCTCAGCAGAGAGATACAGGCAGGTCTGTGGCTGACAGTGTCCCTGGAGATTGACTTAATGATATGCAGTAAAGGCCTTTAGCACTGACATCCCTACCTTGGCGATGAGATGGAGCCTGGGTCTGGGCTGGAGCTTGACGTGAGCGCCACCTGGCGTCTCAGCCTGGAGTCGCTGTTCCCACTGATGCATTCTGGAGCCGAAGAACTGATGCTTTTGAGCTGTGGGGTGGGAGGAGACTCTTGAGAGTCCCTTGGACTGCAAGGAGATCCAACCAGTCCATTCTGAAGGAGATCAGTCCTGAATGTTCATTGGAAGGACTGAAGCTGAAGCTCCAATCCTTTGGCCACCTGATGTGAAGAGCTGACTCACTGGAGAAGACCCTGATGCTGGAAAAGACTGAAGGTGAGAGAAGAAGGGGACGACAGAGGATGAGATGGCTGGATGGCATCACCGACTCAATGGGCATGAGTCTGAGTGAACTCCGGGAGCTGGTGATGGACAGGGAGGCCTGGCGTGCTGCGGTCCCTGGGGTTGCAGAGTCAGATGTGACTGAGCGACTGGACTGACGGAATGGGCTGGCCGAGCTCTGCCGCTCTTTCTCTTCTGAAGAGTCACAGGCCGCGTTCTCAGTCACACAGAGTTAGAGGCGAGCATGTGGGACGCTTCCCGCTGGGCCTGAGAGCCAGCCTCCGGGGAAGGCTCTGTCTGCGTCCCTGAGGTCAGCACCGCTCCCACCCACAGACCCCTTCCCGAAGAGTCCCCTGGAGAACGAGCCCCCAATGTTTGCAGCAGGGCGGCCACTCCACTCTGCTGCGCCCCCACGAGCCAGCCTGCTCTAGCCCAGATGGACAGCGGGCTGGCCACGTGGGCACCACCTGCCATGCCGTCTCCTCTGCTTTGTCTTCGCGCTGCCTTCTCTGCGCTTCAGGCTGTCCCCACTGGGGGCTGGGCTCCAAGCCCCCTGTCTCATTTATGCTGGTGACATTGGCACAGATTAGACATCAAGAGTAGTAGCCTCATCCAGAAAAGCAGGCCTCAAGGACGGCAGCGCAGGTGGTCGTCCAGACCCTGGACAGACAAGCGGACACCGTCCCCGCAGCAGCACGTGCTCCTCGTAAGACCCGTATGTTTCAGCGAGAAAGTTTCATCAAGTTTTGACTGGTGGGTGCAATCACAGAAGCACCTCCCGACCGAGATGGAAGATTTCTGTGTCCCCAAAACAGCCCATGCGCCTGTCCTCCAGCCCCCGTGGTTGCCCTGGCGTCCACCCCTCTAGCTTTGCCTTTTCTAGACTTCCTTACATAATCCTGGGTGACCGGATTCTTCGTCAGCATAATTGCTTTTGAGTTGCACCCGCGTTGTTGCTGACGCATGTGGGTCATCCCTTTTATTGCTGAGAAGTGGCCCAGTGAGTGGAGAGACAGTCATTCATTTATGTGTTTGCCATGTGACATTTGAGTGGTTTCCAGCTTGAGGCTATTATAAATAAAACTGAGCGTTTGCTTACAGAATTTTCTATAGGCACGTTTCCATTTTTCTTGCGTAAATAGCTAGAGGTAGAATCACTGGGTCATACAGTAAACATATGTTTCAGTTGGTGAGAGACTGCCAGGTGGTTATCCAAGGTGGCTGTGCTGTTTAGACACCACCCCTGTCAGGCTGGGGGTTTCAGCCCCCTTACCCTCCACCTGGTCCCTGAGAGAGGCCAGCTGACTTGTCTGCTCGGGTTCTGGCCCAGGACAGAGTGTCAGGCCTCCTCTCCTGCCCGAACACAGGCACTTGGGGACCTCGCATGCTGCTCCCCGTGATCGTCCCCTCTGCAGTGCTCTGTAATGACAAGTCCTCGGGGAAGTCAGTGGCAGGGAGGGTGGAAACTTCCTGAAGAAGCTGTTCACGGGCGCCCCAGCACAAGCCTCACGAGCGGTTAAGGGGGCTCCACCCCGAGCATCATCGCTCATTTCTAGACAGATCTAGGAGGAGGGGTTTTCTTTTTGAGAATCGCCGGTCCCGGAGGAAGGACCAGGTCCAGGAGTGCAGCCCTGCCTTAGGGCCACCTGCCGCTTCCTGGCTGAGAGGAAGAGCGGAGCTGCACGCCCAGCACCCAGCATCCTTAAGGATGCCTCTGACCTCGGGGTTCCCGGCTAGGCTGGTAAAGGGCATCATGGGCCTTCTCAGGTGTTCCTGTCTGTTCTCTTGCTGTATCTTGACTGCAGCAGTGTGAAGGAGACAGCAGGCAGTGTTAGCCCTCCTAGGAGGCGATGACTTTGCACAGTCCAGCTCAGCCAGACTGTGTATGGACCAATACGTATTTCTGCAGCTGCTGGCGATGGATAAAAGAACAAAAGCTGTGGCATTTCATCATCAAGAAGCTCTGATTCCCAGACCTGAATAGCACAGCCTTCATTGGAGACAACACAACTCTTCGCTCACATGAGGCTTTCCGCTCCTAGGGCTTATCTTGGCTTGCTGCACCACCTGCCAGGCCACTGGACAGTCAGCAGCAAGGCCGATACCCTGCTGGGGCTGAGGCTCCCAGATGAAGAAGCCACTCAGACTTCTGCCTGTCTGGGCTGGAAGTTAGCAGCATCCCCTGGAGCTCTGTCTCCTCCATCCAACAAGACGATGGACGTTCCCACACTTTGGGGCGAGCACCTGGGCCCAGAGCCTGTCATGTCAGCCTGCTCCATGAACGCAGAGCTGTGGAAGCCGGAGCCCAAGTATGAAGAGACCGTCAGGATTTTTTCATCTCTCTGCATGCCTTTGACTCATTGCATGACGGCCCTCATACACGTTTCTGTCAACCTGCTAAGTGTTTAGTGCAGCGCTGACAGGCACGGCTTCCGCTGCAGCCCCTTCACAGCCAGCCCAACGTCAAGGCTAAGGAGAGAGCAAGGTCCAAACCTGGGGCTGACCTGAGGCTCACGTGGACTCGTCGGAGCTGTCGGAGCTAGGACTCCTGAGCCGGGACTGAAGCTCAGGGCCGGCCTCCCGCTGAGACCTGTGAGCGTGGCCCCCGAGGGCGCTGCGGCCCCTGGTCTGTCCCCTCCCTGTGTCCGCAGGACAGTCCTCGGGGTCTCTCCTCTGCTTCTCTCCCCGCAGTCCCCTCCGCTGACCTCAGCATGTCTGAACGCCATCCGGCTCCCGGGCTCTGTCCACTCAGCTGTGCACCACCTCATCCAGAGGCCCCTTCCCAGGCACGCTCTCGCCCCACACAGGAGTCGCCTTCATGCTGCTTTCTCTTTTTGTCCCCTTGGTCCCTGGAATGAAATCCTATCCTTGTTCCTCTGTTTGGTTGTTGTTGTTCAGTTGCCAAGTCGAGTCTGACTCTTTGCAGCCCCATGGACCTAAGCACGGCAGGCTTCCCTGTTCTTCACCATCTCCCAGAGTTTGCGCAAACTCATGTCCGTTGGGTCCATGATGCCATGCAACCATCTCATCCTCTGTCGTCCCCTTCTTCTCCTACCTTCAGTCCTTCCCAGCATCAGGGCCTTTTCCAATGAGTCAGTTCATGGCAGCAGGTGGCCAAAGTATTCACATTTCAGCTTCAGCATCAGTCTTTCCAATGAATATTCAGGACTGATTTCCTTTAGGATGGACTGGTTGGATCTCTTTGCAGTCCAAGGGACTCTCAAGAGTCTTCCCCAGCACCACAGTTTATAAGGTTAACTGAAGTTGCTCAGTCGTGTCTGACTCTTTGGGACCCCATGGACTGTAGCCTGCCAGGCTCCTCCATCCATGGGGTGTTCCAGGCAAGAGTACTGGAGTGGGTTGCCATTTCCTTCTCCAGGGAAACTCCTGACCC
Source organism: Litocranius walleri (assembly GCA_006410535.1). Classification (NCBI taxonomy): domain Eukaryota; kingdom Metazoa; phylum Chordata; class Mammalia; order Artiodactyla; family Bovidae; genus Litocranius; species Litocranius walleri. The sequence continues at coordinate 849,917 of SJYG01000489.1, read as the reverse complement.
AGGGATTGAACCTAGGTCTACCCGCACTATAGGCAGACACTTTACTGCCTGAGGGCCCTCTGCAGCACATAGTAGGGGTGGTATTGATCAGGTGAGAGGCTGGGGGCTGACCCGGGGACCAGAGTTACTGGTCATCGGAGGTAGATGAAATTGGTGCATCTACTCAGCCTGGGCGCCTGCGCGGCCTCGAGCTGCAGTTTGCCTTCTGTTTGGTATCAGAGAGTAATGGTAACTCTGATGCTCTCCTTCTGTTTTGATTTGACAAACAGGCATGTGAAGCAAATAAGGCATCCCCACCAAGACAGAACTACACAGCATCACGTGTTAAGCACAGAATTGCTAGGAGGCCAGACAGGAGGAGACCTCCAGAGCCCTGTGTGTAGCAGTCTCGGGCTCCACGCCAGGCCCTTGCACACGGTCCCCTCTGTGGGCTCCCAGGACAGCATTGCCATCTGCAGGAGGGGCTCTGGGGCTTGGAAGCAGTGGATTGGTCGTCTTCTGGGCAAAAAGATACCCCTGAGAGTTTATGTCCTGCCATCAAGTGGCGAGCATGCGCCTCAGTGGAAGCGACCTCGCACACCTGGGCTGAAGGTCCCGGAGCTGGGCTTCTCTTGTGTAACCTCAGCCCTTTGTCTCCTCATTCCTAAAATGGAATTAAAGGCAACTGCTCCAGATGTTCCAAAGGCTGTGTCAAAGCCTCACACGGCTTTGGAAAGACATCGCCCTGTTTTCTTGGTTTGGCATTAAAATCCCTTCTTCCGGGAGGGAGGGTCAGGATGGGGAAACACATGTATACCCATGGCTGACTCATGTGAATGTATGCCAGAAGCCACCACAGTATTGTAAAGTAATTAGCCTCCAATAAAATTTATTTTATTACAAAAATAAAGTAAAACCCCCTCTTCCTTGCATTAAGCAAACACGAACCTCAGAGTGCCAGCCCCATCCCCCAGCTCCTCCAGAAGCCCCAACAGAAGGGGGACGCTTCTGTCAGGGAGAACTCTGACCCTGCTGATTGCCAGGGTCCCGGTGAGCACAGTCCAGATAGTTATCTGAAATTACGTGGCTGGACCACCTGCTGGCCTTGCCAAGCACTCAGTCCAGGGAGGGAGCTCAGGCATGCTTGCTTTGTAGGGAGGAGAAATGCGACCTGCTGTGTGGAACCCTTTTGAAGAAAGACCACGTGAGCATGAAGGTCAGCAGGCAGATAAGAGAAGCCTGGAGCAGAAGAAATGGGCAGCGTCTCCGCACTGGCAGAGGAGAGCTGTCCTCAGCTCGCAGAGGCCGTGTCCCCGCCTGAACCCCAGATCTCATCCCTCAGTCTGTCTGGCTCCCCAGACACCTCTGATGTCAGCTGAGCTTAAGTGATTCACTCACATGAGCCTGGCCAGCTGACCTGTTGGATTTCTCATTAAAAAAAAAAAAAATAGACCACTTTTCTTGGTTATGTACAGGTTCTTAGGATTTTGAAATATGTGCAAAAATGTGTCTGTAACAATTCATATAATTAAAGTCAGTTTAAAATGTAAGGAAATACATACCCTTTAAGAAAATTGGTTCTTACCCTTCAGTGGCGGTGGCTAAGCACAAATCTCACTGTTGATGATGGCGGTGTTTTGGTTGGTCTTGGCTTTGACTTTCACCTTCAGATCCCTGTGTTTTGTAGACAATAAAGTACGCAGCTGCAGTCATGGGAATGTTTATTTTCAGAGATGGGGTGCCCTCTGCTGCTTTGAACTCCTTGCAGACAAGGCGCACGTCCTATCAACATCACGGCATTAGCCCAGCCGCTTGGCCTTTGGTCATCTACTGCTCCCGGGGGCGTGATTTTTAAACTCATGGAGAGGAAGGTCCTCTGTGAAAGTGATCTTATTATCTTGTGTTCCCAAGAACCCTTATTATCTTGACATGGATCAAAACCCTGAGTTTAGTTTTGTCAAATTGTCTATTGCTGATCTGTTACCAAATGAATCCCAAACACTAAGTGGCATTAGAATAGAAGAAATTTATTTTTTAGCCACAAAGCAGAGAATTCAGTCTTGGATAAAGAATATTTTCCCAGTCCATGGAGAAAAATGATCTGTGTGTGTGTGGAGGAGGAGGACAAAGAGAGGGAGAATGCTTCTTTAAAAAAAAAAATTACTGATTTAAATCCATTGCCTTCTTTTCCCCCCAAGTAAAGTGGCACTAGTGGTAAAGAGCCCGCCTCCCAATTGCAGGAGATGCAGGAGGCGCGGGTTTGATCCCTGGGTCAGGAAGAGCCCCTGGAGGAAGAAATGGCAGCCCACTCCAGTATTCTGCCTGGAGAATCCCACGGGGAGGAGTCTGGCAGGCTACAGTCCCCAGGGTCGTAAAAAGTCAGACACGACTGAAGCAACTTAGCATGCATGAGCAATCAGTCTGAAAATAATTTTAAGTTATGCGATTTGTCCTGAGACCCAGAGCTGGGGAAAGACTTCTCTGAAAATAGGAACCATTGCTCCTGACGTAGTCTTCTCTAACAGCAGCACGCTACGTGAAATATTTTGATAAAGAAACGGCAAAAGATCCTTTCTCATCCGATTTCAAGGATTCCTCACTGGATGGAATCAGCCAGAGATGCGAGAATAGGTCTGCAGAAAGTATTATCCCCACAGGACCTGCTCGGGAAACCCATGAACTCGGCCCGCTCCCTACAGGACCTCAGAAGTGGCCCACAGGCTGCACAGGGGCGATGGTTAGGAAGCCGGCATGAAGACTCGCCCAGGCCATCTTCAATATGTTTCTCCTCTTTTCTACCAACGTGTTGAAACTTGTTTAAAGAGCCGTGTTTTCAAATAGTTATTTCTTGACCCCAGATATTCTATTCAGTTGTAACGGCCGCAACAAAAGGCCCGCCCTGATGCAGTAGTTTCTAGGTCAGATAGTCTTCCTAGAGCTTTACGTGTATCCCTCACTGAATGCTTGGATCCCTATGGTGTGGAGGCTGCTATTAGCTGCTCTTACGCATTCAAGCCCAGGCGTGGTGGGTGCGCTGGCACAGCTGATCCCTGGCAGGGCAGAATGCATGCAGGTCCTGCTGCCCTCGGTTTCCCCTGCCTGCATCGTGACCTGTCTGTTCCCCCCAGCTTTCTCTGTGTTCAAGTGTTCTCAAGCCCCCAGCGATACAACAGAAAATAAAGCTGAGCACGTCACCCACAGGAGCAAAGAGAGGACACATAAACGGCAAAACTGGGCAAGCTGTAAAGCAGAGGAAGACGGGAAAATCATGATGCCCAAGCGTAAGCTGAGTCACACCCCGGGAACCGAGCTGGTTTCTCCCAACCACCCCCACCCCCAGCGTGGTCCTCAGCACCCCAGCACCTGAGGAGAAGCCAGCGTTAGGACCAAAGCCTCTTCTTAAATCCTCAGATGACTTGTTACCCTCAGGAGACAAAACAGAATAAAACGTACCGTTTTTGAATTTCAAAGCACCGGACTCTTGGAAATGAAAAATACGGTAGAAATGAAAACTCAGTAGAAAGATTTAAAGGCAAAGGTGAAGACATTATCCCGAAAATGCAACAGAGACAAAGAGATATGAAAAGTGGGAAGGAAGGATGAGATACGGAGAAAAGACACGCGGATAATTTAGAGGCCCAGCCAAGACATGTACGAGCACATAAAGGAGTCAGCTAAATATAATTTTTAATGATACAAATGAGGTTACTTACAAAACAGAAACAGACCTAAAGACATAGAAAACAAACTTATAATTACCAAAGGGGAGTGATTAAAAAGAAAAACAGAGGCGGGATAAATTATGAGTTTGGGATTAACATGCACACTGCTGTATATAAATCATAGACAGCAAGCTCCTGCTGCACGGCACAGGGAGCCCCACTCAGTGCCTTGCAATAACCTCTAGTGGGAGATGACTTAAAGAAGGGTATATATGAGTGTGTGTGTAACTGAATCCCTCTGCTGTACACCTGAAACTAACACACGCTGTGAATCAGCTGTTCTTCAGTGAAATTTTAAAAATAAATAAACCCAGACTTTAAGCCCCTGTATCCACTGCATGTGAGAATCTTGCCCGCTTTCCCCCCGGTAAAGCTCACTCTGTCCACACATCACGTCTCACCCCACCCCGTGTGTGTCAGTCGCTCAGTCGTGTCCAGCTGTTTGCGACCCCATGGACTGTAGCCTGCCACGTTCCTCTGTCCGTGGAATTCTCCCTGCCATGGGCTAAATGCATCCCAGAGCCCTGCTGGCTGTTAACCACAGAGCCCAGAGCCCAGCCCAGGGCCACGTGAGCAGGAAGAACCCAGGCTGCCCGCCGAGCCCTCACTGTATTGAGTGCCGCCCAGGCGGCCTGTCTGTGGACAGGTTGCTGGATCCGTTTCTAGGAGGGCTGGGTCTTGGCTCCAGAAGCTCAGCGCCAGGAATCGCCCTCAGCACGCCCCTGGACTTGGCCTTTGCAGTCTATAGATGGGCAGCCCAAGGGCACCGTGGGGGACCGAGGGGCTGGCCCAGCCCAGACCGTGGACCGTGGTCTTGGACCAGGACCACCCATAAAGGCTTCCTCTGACTTTGTTCTGCCCTGAAGCCCTAGGAGGGCTGGATGACTGTCTGAGAGTTGAAACCTCCGCCCAGACCCCACCTCATGCAAAACATGCCTTGGAATAATAAGATTATTTCAGGCCTGGCTCTAGAAAGAAGCCCCCAGATTAATTAAGATGTCTGAGTTATGCCTACCAACATGAGGAGGATGGCAGAGCAGATTGAGGGGCGAATCTGTGATCAGCAGAAGAGGAGATGAGTCCTCAGATCAGCAGTGGGCTCTCAGAGAGCAAGAAGACACCTCTCTGCAGGCTTCAGACACGTGTGCTGGCGATTCTGTTGAGCTCGGGGATGCCGGGGAGAGAGCGACGCAGGGTAGCGGGCACTTGCCGTCTTCCCGGGCCCTTAATTAGCTGGAGAATCTGAGTCATTTCTGTTCCAGAGTTTTTTTCCTCTGTAGTGTTCGGCGGTGGTCCGCTTTCTGCCTTGCTGGTTCCCGTTGCCCACCTGCGCTGCGGGAGATGTAATGTCTGGCTTCTCTGGGTTGTGCTTGTTTATTGTCCGTGTGCACAGTTGTGTGTGCGCTCAGTCGCTTCAGTGTGTCCGACTCTTTGCGACCCTGCAGACTGTAGCCAGGCTCCTCTGGCCATGGGAGTCTCCAGGCGAGCACGCTGGAGTGGGTGGCCACGCCCTCCTCCGGGGCGTCTTCCCAGCCCGGGGACTGAACCCAGGTCTCTTATGTCTCCTGCACTGTCAGGCAGGCGTCTTACCACAAGTGCCGCCTGGGAAGCCTGTACACAGTTGAAAGTGAAAGTTGCTCAGTTGTGTCCGACTCTGCTACTCTTTGCGACTGTATAGTCCATGGAATTCTCCAGGCCAGAATACCGGAGTATTCCCCTTTCCCTTCTCCAGGGGATCTCCCCAACTCAGGGATCAAACCCAAGCCTCCTGCATTGCAGGCGGAATCTTTACCAGCTGAGCCACAAGGGAACACCAGATATACAGTTAAATTGGCTTAAAATAATTCTGTGAAGGGCCTCATCATGTCTTAAGATAACATCCCCAGCTCTTGTTCAGAGGGAGCCTGGTTCATTGATGACCAGGCACATGGAGCGGGGGAGCCGAACCCCTACACGTGTGTTGGACGTGTGTGGGCAGGTCCGCAGGGCTCCATGGAGACGCTTCGGTCACTCAGCCTTCCGGGGTGTTCATTCTGCTGAACCAGCCCCAGGAGTCTCAATTCTGTTGCATTTGACTCTGGTGCCATTGAAAGCCCCGCCCAGCTTCAAGGAAGGATATAAACTCCATCTTGGGAGGGAAAGCACCTAGATTTTTTGAAAAAGCGTTTGGGATGGGGAATACTGTTGTGGCCGTGTTGGGGAAACCTCATTTGCCACTCAGGCTGAAAAGATTTGCTGGGTTTTCTCTCTATGGTTTACATTTTAAATATATAATTCTATATCAGATACACATTTTTAAACTACATTCACACCATCTGTCCTGAAATTCAGATCTGGACTGACTTGAAGACCGTGGGCAGAGTGTATTATGTAACAGCCCTGCTCTCATTGTGTGAAAGGTAGCCTTCCTTATCCCACCTTTCTGCAGGCTTCCGTGTAAGAAGCATTAGAAGTTCCTTAATAAGTAAGACATATAGCCTCCCATCTAGATATGTGCAGTCCATATTTAAACAGTATGACTTCTCACAGCAAATCTCCAAACTGTCTAACGTTTCTACTGAATATCCCATCTCTTCTTGGAAGAGATGCTTGAATAGAAAAATGTAAATTTTTTGGAAGGTGTTTAAGAAATAGTAGAAGCAAATGTCTTAAGTGTCAGAACAGGAAAAGATGACCTTCCCGCCGTATCTGTGATGATACTTGCTAGTGATAACAAAAGTGTTTGGGACCCTGTGGGTTTGTAGGAATTCATAATGAAGCGGTTACTTCCAGAGTCCCCAACTTTTAACACTCTAATCTGCTCATTCGATTGTTTATTCTGTTGACACGCTGGCAGTTTTTCAGTCTAGCTAATGTTTCAGCAATTGCTCGATACCAGAAACTTGAAGGGACCTTGTTATTAATGAATACCATCTTATGCCAGTACTGCATGCTCTTGAGAGAAATTCCATTCATGACGTGTGTTTCATCCTCAAATACTGCCAGCTGATAAAGGGATGTGGGCCACCCTGCTCCTTCACCCACCCAGAGACGCTGACGCAGTGGTGACCAGTTGCCCCTGAGTCTCCATCACTCGCTGCTTTGCTCCCCTGCGTGTGACTGATGTTCATTCATCAGCTATTCATACAAGTGCCAGCCTTGCTTCTAAATCACAGAAGAAAGCTCTCAAATAGCTCTGGAGTTTCCAGGTTTGGATTACCTGTCTTTTACACCATTTCTGTTTGCTAAAACCACACCTGAGATAAACGGGTTTTGAGCAGTGTGTCTGGGCCCATAAGAGCGCGTCTCCCCAGACTCCGACCTATGCCTGTAAGCAGGCAGGGAGGCTGAGAAGGGCAGGAAGGGCAGGGAGGAGGGCCAGCCCTCTGAGGCGGAGGGGACAGAGCACCCTTCTTAGCCGGCTGCTCGCTCCGTGCATTTCCTTAAAGGGCCTGTCTCCTCAGAACTCCGTTCTCCCCGGTCTCCATGGCTGGGAGCTCATTTCACTCCAGACGCAGGCCGGGAAGGGATCCCTGGCTTCCTGGAAGTGTGCGTTCTATGGCACCCTTCTTCAGTTCTTTTGTTCTGTCGTGGAATTTTACTAGAAGCAGGAACAAAAGAACCCTTGAAATGGTCAAACACGTGTTTTTCTCAATTTCGTTGACGTATAGCGACTTTCAGTGCTGTGCTCATTCCTGCCGTGTGGCACAGTGCTTCCGATATGCAGATATCTTCTTTTCCATTATGGTTCATTGCATGATGCTGAGTGAGGTCCCCTGTGCTACACGGCGAGACCTTGTTTATCTGCTCTGCGTGCAATAGTTTCCTTCTGCCGACCCCCCTCCCACCCCACCCTGGCGGCCACTAGTCTATTCCCAGCGTCCGTGAGTCTGTCCCAGCATCTGTGAGTCTGTCCCAGCATCCGTGAGTCTGTCCCAGCGTCCGTGAGTCTGTTCCCAGCGTCTGTGAGTCTGTCCCAGCATCTGTGAGTCTGTCCCAGCGTCTGTGAGTCTGTTTCCAGCGTCTGTGAGTCTGTCCCAGCTCCTGTGAGTCTGTCCCAGCTCCTGTGAGTCTGTCCCAGAGTCTGTGAGTCTGTTCCCAGTGTCTGTGAGTCTGTCCCAGCGTCTGTGAGTCTGTTCCCAGCGTCTGTGAGTCTTTCTGTCTGGTAGGACCGCTCGTTTATGTCGTATGTTAGATTCCGCATATAACTGCTGCCACGTGGTATTTGACTTTCTCTGACTTCCTTCGCTTAGTATGGTAATCCCCGGGTCCATCCACATAACTGCAAATGGCGTGATTTCATTCTTTTGGGGGCTGCGTAATATTCCGCTGTGTGTACGTGCCACATCTTTATCCACTCATCTCTTGATGGACATTTACGTTGCTTCCATGTCTTGGCTGTTGAGAATCGTGCTGCTGCTAACATACAGATGTGTGTATCTTTTCAAGTTAGAGTTATTTTCTGGATCATATGGCAACTCTAGTGTTTGAAGGAATCTCCATACTGTTTTCCGTAATGGCTGCACCAATTTGCATTCCCACCAACAGTGCAAGAGGGTTCCCTTTTCCCCATGCCCTCTCCAGCATTTATTATGTGTAGGCGTTTTAATGAGGGTCATGCGGACAGGCGTGAGGTGGCACCTCATGGTGGCTTCGATTCGCATCGCTCTAATAAGCAGCAGCGACGAGCACGTTGCCATGGGCCCATTGACCCTCTGTGGCTCTTCTTTGGAGAAATGTCTGTTTAGTCTTCTGCCCATTGTTTGACTGGGAAGTTTTTCTGTTGTTGGGTAATTGTTTGTATATTTTGGATGCTAAGCTCTTGTTGGTCACATCCTTTGCAAATATTTTCTCCCAGTCTGTGTGTTGTCTTTTTGTTTTGTTAATGGTTTCCTTTGCTGTGTAAAAGTTTGTAAGTTTGGTTAGGTACCATTTATTTATTTTTGCTTTTATTTCTCTTGTCTTGGGAGAAAATGAAAGTGAAAGTTGCTCAGTTGTGTCCAACTCTTTGTGACCCCATGAACTATGAAATTCTCCAGGCCAGAACAGTGGAGTGGGTTCCATTCCCTTCTCCAGAGGAATCTTCCCAACCCAGGGATTGAACCCAGGTCTCCTGAATTGCAGGTGGATTCTTTACCAGCTTAACCACAAGGGAAAGCTGTTTACTGACCTACAAAAACACTGGTACAATTTCTGTCAGATAAAGTTTTTTGTAATTTAAATTTATTTATTTATTTTAATTGGAGGCTAATTACTTTACAATATTGTATTGGTTTTACCGTACATCAACATGAATTTACCACAGGTGTACACGTGTTCCCCATCCTGAACCCCCGTCCCACCTCTCTCCCTGTACCATCCCTCTGGGTCATCCCAGTGCACCAGCCCTGAGCATCCTGTACCAAACCTGGACTGGCAATTCATTTCTTATATGATATTATACATGTTTCAATACCATTCTCCCACATCATCCCACCCTACCCCACAGAGCCCAAAAGACTGTTCTATACATCTGTGTCTCTTTTGCTGTCTCACCTACAGGGTTATTGTTACATCTTTCTAAATTCCATATATATGCATTAATATACTGTATTTGTGTTTTTCTTTGATAAAGTTTTGCCTTTGTTGTGGCGTTTTATGGTATCGTGTCTTCTATTTAAATCTTAAGGCCATTTTGAATTTATTTTTGTGTATGGCGTTCTAATTTCATTGATTTACATGTGGCTATCCAGCCTCACCCCACTTGCTGAAGAGACTGTCTTTTGCCCACTGTATATTCTTGCCTCCTTTGTTGAAGGTTAATTGACCATAGGTGTGTCGGTTTATTTCTGGACTCTCTATTTTGTCCCGTTGATCCCTGTGTCTGTTTTCGTGCCAATACCATGCTGTCAAAAACTTGTTTCTACTGCTGCATGGTGTAAGGTGGAACCTCCGAGAAGGTAAACAAATATGTTTCTTCTAAAGGAGTTCACTCAGACGCCCAGACTGGCACACTCGCTGTGAACACAGGGGGCATCCACACTGCCACCCTGCCTGCAGAGATCCCCTGAACCGAAGGTGCCTGAGAGTCTGAGAGCCTTAGGCCGCAGGGACCATCTTGCTTTGGAAAAGCCCTGAACGAGTGAATCGTGCCCCCTCTCCCGTCTCCCAGCTCCTCCACTGTCATCAGCAGAAACAGCAGAGCGGTTACACCTCTGCCCTGGTTTCCAGGACCATTGCCGGATCTGCTCGCCTACACCTCGCCGTAGCCCCCTGAGGAACGACCCCATGTCACAGAGAAGAAAGTGGAAGAGCTCAGAAAGGTTGAGCGTCTCACCTGAAGGCGATACAGCCTGGGCGTGGGCTCTTGGCATTTCATCCGTGTCTGATCCGAAGGCACGTTCTCTCCTACTCGGAAGGACACCGAGTCAGGGCGTTGCTGCCCGCTGTAATTTCACCCGAGAGTACAGGACGTGTGTTGTCACACTGCCTGGGTGTCTGCTCCAAGAGACCAGGGCCTGGAGGAGCGGGAGCAAGGAGAGCCACGTGGTGATGGGAGAAGAGCATGGAAAGGTCAGGTCCCCAGGCCCTGCAGAGTGGCAGCCCCGCGTGGCACCGTGGGGTGTTCGTGGGGCCTTCTTGGAGCATCAGACCTTCTGGAGGGGATGGGAGCCAGGCTGAGAGGCCCGCGGACTGCACCCTGACCAGGCCAGGCCCCTTTAGTGTGGCCCCTGGGTGTGGTGGGGAAAAGGACAGGGGTGGGCTCCCTCCAGAGGGGCAGCGGGGAGCTCGGGTTTGCTGCCTGCTGTCATCTCCCCGAGACTGTCCACCCTTTCCAGGGGGAAGCATGGGAATTCTGATTCAGGGAGTGCATCCTGGGGAGGCAGTAAGAGTGTGAAGGCTTGACACCAGGTCATGAGCAGAGCAGAGGTCACCTTGAACCTAGGCTTTGCCCGTGAGGCTTGATGCCTGGAGCAGCCACAGTGAGGGTTCCTCCTCCCCTTCCTCCTCCCTCTCCTCTCCTTGTATTTAAAACCAATCTTCCAGTGTGGTTTTATTTAATACTTGCGCTTGTCATCACGTATATTAGAGTATGGGACTTCCGAGGTATCTCAGTGGTAAAGAACCCGCCTGCCGATACAGGAGACGTGGAAACTCGGGTTCGATCCCTGGGCTGGGAAGATCCCCTGGAGAAGGGAATGGCTACCCACTCCAGTATTCCTGCCTGGAGAATCCCCGTGGACAGAGGAGCCTGGCAGGCTACAGTCCATGGGGTCTCAGAGAGTCAGACACGACCGAGTGAGTGAGCCCACACTTACACATTAGCATGTCCCTGTAGATGGGGTGGGTGGGAATGTCACAAATATCTCAGAACAAGCCTCCCCTAGTCACTCTCTCGTGAGCAGAGCTTCTCTGCCTGGAAGCTTCAATGTCCAGATCTTTCACAAGGAAAGGAACTTCCCATAGATCATAGGTATAGAAGCATCTTAAAATGAATGCTAAGACAGGTACTCAAAGCGCTGGCCATTCAGGAAGGGTTTGTGCCAGGAAGGATGCCTGCCCTAAAGGATTAAATCGTGTAATTTAAGATATACATAAAAATGGTAACACAAATCTTTAAGTTCTGAGTCAGTTTAAGATACCGCAAACCCTAGACTAGACCCTATTTTTACCCATCCAGCCATCCATTTGTTCATTGTTTAGTCAGTATACATAGACATCTGCTGTGTGTCAGACCCTGTGCTACAACTGGGAGTGCGTCTCTTATTTTTATATTCCCCATCATGCAAAATGCATACTTCATTCCACACGGATAATGCTATTTTTGATGTCTTTCACTGTGAAAGTTTAGGAACCAAATAAGCAATTTTTTTGCTTTTCTTTGCCAAGTGCCGTTTTTGTTGGGAAGCTTTTCAATCCCCTGAACTCGCATTGGAAGATAAATGAGTAAACTTGGCTACATTAATTTACTTTTCAAAATTCAACATGATTTATGCCCTATTTTGTTTATTGCTCAAATAAGCAAAATACGAACGGATGGCATGATTATTTTGAGATATAGGAAGTCCAGATAATTTTATTCTTCCTTAATCATTTTTAAACCAATTCATCTCTATCCTGGAGATGATTCATCACAGAGCTTACCATAGATTTTTTAAAATAAATAGTAAATAGAAAGGAAGATAGCAAAAGGGTAGAAGGCACCAACCAATCCCCAAATAAATCCATAGCTTTCTGCATTTTCTTTCTTATTCTCTCTCTGTGTGTATCTCTCACACACACACACACTCACCCTTGAGAATAACCCAGTCCATGATGGAAAATCATTTGATGACAGGGAACCAGGTCTTGGGCTCAAGGCAGAGAGATCTGCGAGTGGTCCCCGCAGCTGGAGGAGCCGCGTGGAGCTGGCATCCGGGCCTCTGTGATGGAGAAGCCTCCTCCACGTGAAGCCATGTGAAAGGACAGCGAGAAGTCAGCAGACAAAGCTTCCTTGGCCTCCCCTCTGAGCGGCTTCCTGCTTTGTTCTTCAGTCCGTTGGAGACTTTTTTTCCCTTTGACTAAAGCAGGAGATTTACCTTCGAACGAAAGCTAATCGGCTGTGTGTCCTTGAGCAAATCACTCACGACCCAGGGCTTCAGCTGCTCTGAGAAACGAAGTTTCTTGGGGCTGCAGTAACAAGTTACCACGAACCGAGTGGCTTAAAGCAACGGAAATTTATTCTCCCCTGGTTCTGAAAGTCAGTGGTCTGAAATCTGGGTGTCAGCGAGATCGCGCTCCCTCTGACACTTCCTGGGGGAACCCTTTCTCGCCTCCTCCAGCCCCTGGAGGATGCACTCAGGCCCTGGCACACCTTGGCTTGCGGGCACCTCACGCCAATCTCTGCCTCCATCGTCACGTTCCCTTCTCCCCCTGTGTCTGTTCTGTGCGTCTCATCTTCTTATGAAGACTCCGGCCACCAGATTTCCATCAGCCTCTCTCCTTTTCCAGAATGACCTTATTTTAATGTGATGATGTCAGCCAGGAGCCTATTTAAAAATAAGGTGAGGACTCAGCATCTCCTCTGCAGGGGACAGATTTTGACCCACAACACATAGCTTTGGCTGCTTGACCTCTAAGATGCCCGCAGCAGGTTCCCAGCTTGCATGACCAAGCAGAGGCAGAGAGGGCACAGTTCACTCGTGTCAATGCTGAGGACTAGGGGATGGCCCAGTGGACATGGCCTGTATGACGTCTGATGTATGGGGGAGACCTGGGCTGGGATGTGATCTTGGTGCTCCTCAGAGTAGAGACTGAGATTGACCGTGACTGTGAATGTTCAGACTACTGCACAATTGCACTCATCTCACACACTAGCAAGGTCATGCTGAAAATCCTCCAAGTTAGGTTTCAAAAGTATGTGAACCGAGAACTTCCAGATGTTCAAGCTGGATTTAGAAAAGGTAGAGGAACCAGAGATCAAATTGCCAGCATCAGCTGGATCACAGAAAAAGCGAGAGAATTCCAAAAAAACATCTACTTCTGCTTCATTGACTACACTAAAGCCTTTGACTGTGTGGACCACAGCAAACTGGAAAATTCTTCAAGAGATGGGAATACCAGACCACCTCACCTGCCTACTGAGAAATCTGTATGTAGCTCAAGAAGCAACAGTTAGAACCGGATGTGAAACAACAGACTAGTTGTTTCAAATAGGGAAAGGAGTACGTCAAGGCTGTATACTGTCACCCTACTTATTTAACTTCTATGCAGAATACATCATGCAAAATACCAGGTTGGATGAAGCACAAGCTGGAATCAAGATGCACAGGAGAAGTATCAATAACCTCAGATACGCAGATGACACCACCCTTATGGCAGAAAGTAAAGAGGAACTAAAGAGCCTCTTGATGAAAGTGAAAGAGAAGAGTGCAAAAGCCTGGCTTAAAACTCAATGTTCAAAAATTGAAGATCATGGCAATAGATGGGGAAACAATGGAAACAGTGAGAAACCATTTTCTTGGGCTCCAAAATCACTGGGGATGTGACTGCAGCCATGAAATTAAAAGACGCTTGCTCCTTCGAAGAAAAGCTATGACAAATCTAGACAGCATATTAAAAAGCAGAGACATTACTTTGCTGACAAAGGTCCATCTAGTCAAAGCTATTGTTTTTCCAGTATTCATGTACAGACATGAGAGTTGGACTATAAAGAAACCTAAGCACCAAAGAATTGATGTTTTAGAACTGTGGTGCTGGAGAAGACTCTTGAGAGTCCTTTGGACAGCAAGGAGGTCAAACCAGTCAATCCTAAATAAAATCAACCCCGAACCCGAATATTCATTGGAAGGACAGATGCTGAAGCTCCAATACTTTGGCCACCTGATGAGAAGAGCCAACTAACTCGTTAGAAAAGACTCCGATGCTGGGTAAGATTGAGGGCAGGAGGAGAAGGGGATGACAGAGGATGAGATGGTTGGATGGCATCACCCACTCAATGGACATGAGTTTGAGCAAGCTCTGGGAGTTGGTGATGGACAGGGAGGCCTGGCATGCTGCAGTCCATGGGGTCGCAAAGAGTTGGACGCGACTGAACAGCTGAACAACAGCGAAAATGACCGTGAGGAGAGCACCAGGGTGGGAGTGCGGTGGGAGGGGCAGGTGGGCCAGTGGAGCCCAGGACACTCGGTTTCGAGGAGGAGGCGGAAGAAGAGCCCACGGAAGGAGAGTTTGGCAACTCAGTGGTGATGGGAGACCCTAGGAGCAGCCCAGCTCCACAGTGGGATGGAAGCCGCACTCCCCCAGGTTGAGAAAGGGTGGAAGGTCATGCAGGTCATGACCCCTGCATGTGATCTACTTCTTGAGGTTCCAGAGAAAAGACGAGGGTGAATCATAAATGAATGAAATGGCGTTTCGTCCCTTTGGTAGGCTTGTCTCGCATGTAGATGGGAAAGCACCCCCTTGGAAAGAAGTAACAAGGAAGAGAGGACAAAGGTAGAAAGGGCAGACGGAGCCAGTCCTCGGGAAGCTGGGGCTTCATGAGAGCTACTCCACCGCAAAGGGGGCCCTCCTGCCCTGCTGGTGGGGATGTAAGCTGGTGCAGCCACTACAGAGAACAGTATGGAGGTTCTGAAAAAGCTGCAAACAGCTGTCATTTCCAGCAGTCCCACTCCTGAGCATACTGGGGACAAAACTTAGAATTCAAAAAGATGCATTCACCTCTGCGTTCCTAGCAGCGCCATGTACAGGAGTTACGACGTGGCAGTGAGCTACGTGAGCATCACCAGGTGAAGGGAAAAGGACAAGGTGTGTGCTGTCTGTATGCAGACAGTGGAATATTCCTCGGCCATAAAAGGACCGAAATAATGCCATTTGCAGCACCATGGATGGGCCTAGAGACTACACTCTCACTAAGTGAAGGAAGTCGGGAAAAGAGGGACACCACATGCATCTCTTCCATGTGAGATCCAGACTACGGCACAAGTGAATGCGCCTGCCAAACAGAAACACATTCAGAGACGGAGAGAGCAGACCTGAGTGCAGAGGGAAGGGGCTGGGGGATGGATTGGGAGTTTGGAGTTAACAGATGCAAGCTATCACATAACGAATGAGCAAACAGGTTTTCCTGTGCAGCCCAGGGAACTGTGTTCAGCATCCTGTAATAACCCATAGTGGGGAAGAATATGGGAAAA
This sequence comes from Litocranius walleri, assembly GCA_006410535.1. Taxonomy (NCBI): domain Eukaryota; kingdom Metazoa; phylum Chordata; class Mammalia; order Artiodactyla; family Bovidae; genus Litocranius; species Litocranius walleri. Next base: position 834,586 of record SJYG01000489.1, on the reverse strand, counting down.
TGTATTTATATGTGTAAATTAATCTTTGCTGTACAGCAGAAGTTAGCACAGCACTGTAAATCAACTGCGTGTGTGTGTGCGTGCATACATTCGTGTGCTTGTGTGTGCGTGTGTGCACACGCATGTGTGTCCGTGTGCGCTCAGTCGTGTCTGACTCTCTGCGACCCCATGGGGGTCCTCTGTCCATGGGATTTCAGGCAAGAATACTGGAGTGGGCTGCCGTCTCCAGCGCAGCAGGTTCCTCCTGGAAGTTGACCAGAACCAGGCCCCTTCCCGTCTGCCCCACAGGTGGGTCTCTGCTCAGAGCAGAGGAGGAAAGGGGCAGCAGATGAAAGGGGGCGTGAAGAGAGAGAAGAGATTGGAGTTGGTGTCGAGAGGCTGGCAAGCACCCAAGCCCTAGTTGAAAGGACAGCGACAGGTGGGTTAGTCCCAGTGAGGGGAGGGACTCCGGTTGGCTCCGTGCTTTTCTCTGCTGGTTCCAGGGATCTGGGTGTGTCAGGGGGAGGGGGAGGCTGGAAGAGATGCACTTTTAATGTGAAAGCAAAAGAATCCAACATAATCACGTGCAGATACAAAAATACAGGTTTATTTTACAGAAACAGATGTGGAGTATGTGGTTGAGAGCTAACGTTTCTGTACCAAGCTCCAGTCTAATACAGAAATATAGGTCATGTGTTGGGTTGCTGAGTTCTGTACATTTGTCCTTACAGCTGATATGTGATTGGACCTTTTTGTTAAAATTACATAGAATTTGTGGTGCATACTCGAATATTTACCAACTTGTGTGTGTCTGAGTGCGTGTGTGTCTGTGTGCACTCACTTGCTCAGTTGTGTCCAATTCTTTGCAACCCCATGGACTGTAGCCCTCCAGGCGCCTCTGCCCATGGAATTTTCCAAGAATACTGGAGTGGGTTGCCATTTCCTACTCCAGGGGATTTACCAGTTCACCAGTGAGTAAATGGGCATTTATCAAGTATGTACTCGATAATGGCCTTCCCTGGTGGCTCAGTGGTAAAGAATTTGCCTGCAGTGCAGGAGATGCAGGTTCAGTCCCTGGGTTGGGAAGATCCCCTGGAGAAGGGAATGGCAACCCACTCCAGCATTCTTGCCTGGAGGATTCCACGGACAGAGGAGCCTGGCGGGCTGCAGTCCACAGGGTCACAGAGAGTCAGGCATGACTGAGCAAAAACCACTTTCACTTTCAAGTACTGTGTTGCCTGCTGTCAGTATATACAGTCTCGTATCCTGCTGAATCACGGAATCTGTGCTCACGTGTGATCAGCCCAGACACATGACCTGTGCATCAGGAAGCTGGAACCTGGGTTCTAGACGTCTGATCGCTAGCCTGAGGCTCTTCCTATAACTTTGCTGCCTCTAGGCTGTGGACACTTGTCTGTCGTCTCTAGAGAAGGAGAAACGGTGTCCTGAGCACAGGGGAGTGGAGGTAATGAGGCTGGACACGTGTGTGTGGGCGGGCGCATTGGCCTGGCGCTCAGCCAGCCTTCAGAGACATTTTACCTACTGGAGGTATGATTTCTGGGCAGCACTTATGGAAAATTTTACAGGAATTCACAGTTGTTAGATCAGAGAGAAGTTCGTCAGCTATTGTGAGTAAACTAGACACCTGCTAGAAATCATAATGGAACAAACTAATTTTCAGTAATAAGTAAGGCTACTTCTTTCTGATCCCCTACCCTGTTGTCTGTGCTTCGAAAATTCTGTAAACCCAGGACAGGTGAATTATTTCCCTTAGTGCCATCTACCCATCTGTAGTCCATCCATCTTGCTTATTCAGATGCCTGTATTGAGTGCTGATGCTGTGTTAGAAACAGAAGTCATGGTTTTTTCAATTACTGAATCAGCATCACAGTATGTCAGGGTTGGGGAAATTCTCCAGCTTTTCATTACGTACTATAATAATTTTTATAACCAACGAGCTATAAGCTACTAAGATTCTTCAGAATAGTTTTAGCTTTTTATTTTGAAGTAATTTTAGATGAACAAAAGCTGCAAAAATAGTACAAAGAGTTCTCTTCTATGCCTCACTCCCCTTCTCCTGCTGTTGATGTATCAGTGTTTCATACCCATGGTGTTATTATCAGGAACAGAAAATTAACACTGGTACAATGTTATTCACTCAACGGCAGACCTTATTTGCCCTTGACCAGCTTTTCCATCAGTGCTTTTTTCCCGGTATCAGAATCCCACATTCTTGCAGGTAGAAATTCCCCTCTGCCCCCTCCAGGCTGTGACATGTCCTCCGTCTTCACTTCCCTTTTGTGGGAAGAAAGGTCACTTTTGACGATCACTGGTCAGCTGTTTGGCTGAGCGCCTCCATCTGGGTTTGTCTGAAAGTTTATTCATGATTGGAGAGAGGCGATGCATTCTTAGCAAAGATGCTGTTACCTGACCCACCCCGGTTGGTTCCCAACAGCGGCCCTCCTGCCGTGTGTGGAGCCAGTAGGAGAAGGGTCTGAGCTCAGCAGCAGAGGGGAGCTTTGTCCTCTGATGTAAGGACTGGAAGGACACTGAGGTGGGAGGTCAGCCTTCAGAACACGCGCTCTTCTGCAGGTCCGGGCAGGGCTGCTTTCCCAAGCGTGGTCGGGGCGGGGGCGGGGCTCTCGCTCCAGATCGCAGGGCCCGACTCAGCGCCTCTGCACACAGCCTACAGGTGCCACCGTCTCGACTCACAGAGATGTGTGCCGCATTTCTGCACACGCCCCCGAGGCGGGGTGGCGGAGCTGCGATTTCACACCAGAAACTCTGGTGGTCTGAAGGGCCAGCGGCGAGGCCTCTGCATCTGGTCCCCTGTGAGCAAGTGGAATTGCATGAAGCACAAGGGGGTAAAAAGATTAGATATCTTTTTTTACCCAGATTCTATGTTTATTCCCTGGGGATTGATAATGGGTATTGCCAGTGATGAGCTTCCCTGATAGCTCAACTGGCAAAGAATTGGCCTCCAAGGCAGGAGACCTCGGTTCTATTCCTGGGTCAGAAAGATCCCCTGGAGAGGGGATGGGCTACCCACTCCAGTATTCTTGGACTTCCCTGGTGGCTCAGCTGGTAAAGAATCCACCTGCAATGCAGGAGACCTGGGCTCGATCCCTGGGTTGGGAAGATCCCGTGGAGAAGGGAAAGGCTACCCACTCCAGTCTTCTGACCTGGAGAATCCCATGGGCTGTATAGTCCATGGGGTGGCAAAGAGTCGGACACGACGGGGCGACTTTGACTTTTGCCAGTTGGCAATATCATAATATGATGTTTTGTTTTTCTCAGTGCACCTTGCTGGGCGGTCCTGGTGCTGACATGTTTTACTTCTGGTGATGCTGACCTTGATCTCTTGGCTAAGTTGCTGTCTGCAAGGTTTCTCCTTGGGAAGTTGCTATCTTCTCCTTTGGGGTGATAAGCATCTTGCAGGAGATAACTTTGAGACTATGCAAATCATTTCTCTTCAGACTTTCCCTGCTAACTTTAGCATCCATCATGGATATCTTGTCAGCAGCCATTTCTCTGCGGTTCCCCCAAGGGGGATGCTCTTTCCTTCTTCTGCATTTATTGATTGGAATTCTGTTATGAGGAAGAGCTGGTCTCCCCTCCCCCACCTACTTATGCATTTGATTCTTTATATTAGTAAGGCTCATGAATACTTATTCTCTGGGTCAAGTCAATATTATTGCTCATGATTCTGTCGCTCAGATTATTCCACCTTTGGCCAGGCGAGCTTTAGCTTCTGCCTTCTGTAAGCAAGCTCTATCTTTTCTGAGTCTTTCTGTATTTTCTGGTCCATGAGATGTTCCAGACTCATCCTGCATTTTTGCTGTTTATGGTTTCTCCTCCTGGGAGCCCTATTCTTTTTTCATTGGAAGATGGTGCTCAGAGACCAGGATGAGGGTACAGGGTGGGCTCGTTTTCTCCTGGGTGTCCCTGGGTCTAGTCTCCTCCGTGAACAAAGCAAGGGCGTGTAGCTGTGTGCACTAACCAGTAGATGCACACAGATCTGATTTTGGATCTATCTGTATATGTGTGAGTGTAGGTGTGTGTGTAGGTGAGAAACGATATCAGTGTAGTTTCAGTTTATAGTTCTCTAATTTTTGAATGCGTTTGAGTCCTTTTTAATACATTTCTCTGTATTTTTGTGAATTATCTTTTCATATCTTTTTCTTACGTTTCTTTTTGTTTGTTCTTTTATAACCTTGATAGTTTTAGAGTTTTTATATAATAGTGATATTAGCCATTCATTTGTTATGAATATTTTCTCCCAGTTTGCCAATTATCTTTCATTTGTCATTTTTGTCATGCAGAACATGTACTGTTATGTAAATTTACCTCAGTTTTATCACTGCTGGGTTTTGAGTCAACCTTAGAAAGCCTTTCCCACTTATGTTTATGAAAATGCTTTGAAATGTTAAAAGCGTACAGAGGGAGGGTTGGCTACAAGTCATCTGGAAGCTGGAATGTTAGGCCCTTCTGCTTGCCTGGTTGTCCGCCTCGAGACCGCCGTTATCACTCTTGCTTAGCGCTTATCATCCACCTTCAGGCTTCCGCGGTTTCTCCAGACCCGTCTCCACAATGCCTGAACCTCGGGGGCTTTGCAGACTATCCTGTCTCCCTTAACATCTTTTAGTCTGCAGTGCACTCTGTTCCGTCCTCATACTGCTATTGAGCATTTATTAGTACTTTAGAATTTTCTACTGATCGAAGCTCTGAATCACCACATTCTTGCCCATCCCACTCACCTCCCTTCCCTTCTTGCTTCATCTTGGTTCAGGCAGCTCCTAAAACTCAGCATCTGTCTTTTCCTAAGACCACTCAACCCTGGTCTTTAGACAAATGGGCACCTTCTCAGCTGTGTCTTCTGCACAAAAAACACTATATTCCGGTGACAGGTGCTCCTCTGCAGAGCTGGCATGTGCGGCAGATGTGTCTGAAAGAAGCTCGAACTTCAGTCTTTCCTACACGAGTACACAGTGGTAGCTGCAAAATACTCTGAAATAGTCAATATTTATAAAAGTGTTAGGTTTTTTCTTTATATTACTAGGACTTATTCACTAGGACCTTTATTTAAACACATAGGATTTTTAAGTGTGGCATTTTGCATATCAATAAATTAAGAATGAAAAATGTGATGCTTAAAAGAAAAAAAAATACCCTCCTCCTGTGCTTGCCCCCCTTCTCTCCTCAGGTCTCTGTCCCTCTCTTCCTCCCTCCGTCCTTCGCCACTTCCTTCTTCCCCCACCCCACTCTTCTTCTGTATCAGCACAAACTAAAGGGTGGGCTCTGTCCTGAGGCTGCTGCTTGGGAAGGGCAGAATGAGCCAGCTCAGGGGGAAAGCCAAAGATGGAGATGGAAGTTGTGGGGAGTTAGCCCTGCAGAGCTGCACATTTCTGTTTTTAATTTTGACTATTAGGGGTATTTTAGAAATTCGTCTACACACCTCTCTGCCTGTTCTCTCTTGATGAATATTTACTATGGAAGTTAAGCAGTGACCAGCCTATTTCAGTTTCATGTAAATTATATATATATATATATATCTCTAAGAAATCTAGTGGAGGCTGAATGAGATGTTTTAATTGAATAACACAAGCTCCTGAAAATGATGTGGTGGAAGAAACACGAGTGAGCTACAGGTGGAAGATAATATTACATCATCTTAACTTCTTATTCCCCACCTTTTTCTTTGCTTTTTTCTTTCAGGGACCCTCAGAGCCTGGATCCACCGGAAGTCAGCAATGCAAAACTTCAGTATGCGGGATGGGGCCCCAAGGGCCAGCAGCTGGTAAGCAGGTCGCTTTCGGTGACCGAGTGTCCGCGCTGATGAAGTTTATGTTTTGCAGACTGAATGCATCTCACTAGACTCAGAACCTGAGTCTGTGTGAATTGCGTTTTGGGAAAGTACCCCAGGACATCTGCGTGTGTAAATGGCCGTCTCTTTTGCTATAGAACTCTGCTGAAATTGGAAGAGCATATGCCTTGGTTCTGGTACCTGCTCCTTAAAACATTCCCTGACTGGGCGTGTGTGTTGTCTGTGGACTTAACCGTGAATCTGAGATGGACCTCATCAGAGGACAGCAGATGGGATTGGTCAGAACGGTGGAGTCATGAAATGCTCTTTGGTTCTGCTCGTGGAACTCTGGTTCTTTCCTTGGGAGGGTTTCATGAGAAAAGTAGATTTGCAGTTGCTGTGGACCTGGGCTCCCAGAGCACAGAGTCTGCAGAATGCCCAGAACTATTGGGGCCATCTCTGCTTTACGCCAGAAAGCTCCATGGATTCCCACTCAAATTGGCAAAACTAAGGCGTTTCGAGATACCCAATGGCCAAGACAGTGTAGCAAAAAGGGGTCCGAACAAGTGGTTAAAAGACACGGGTTCTAACCCTGGGAGTTCACGAACTAGGTGCCAGGTTGCCATCGGCTAGCCCAGCTCCTGCGCGAAAAATCTGGGTGAGGTGAGTACGCGGGTTCATCCCTAGCGTTGCTTCTGTCTAAAACCAGGTGATACTTGTCAGTCCCAGTAACAAGGTCGCGTGACCCTTTCCGGAAAGCGCCTGCAGCCTGAAGATCAGGTGGCATGGCGGCGGACCATTTTCTTCTACATCTGTGAGCCGATTAATAAAGCTGCCTTTTTAAAACTCTTCCTAAAATAGCACAGAAAATGATCATGTTAAAAACCTTGGGGTGAGATTCTGTTGAACAGGCTGCCTACTGTCTTAGGAATTAAAATTTTCTTACCCCAATAGTACAATTATTTTTTCTCGGTTGTGTGTTAATTCCACTGCCTCGAATTGATTTGGAGAAGCAGGAGGGTGTAGGCCACCCGGCTGCGTTAGCTGCTGCCTGAATGTTTCCTGTGCTGCACACGTACTGAGCAGAGGTTTCAAAAGGCACGTTTAACGGATCTAAACCAGTGACAAGAGGGCAGGAGGGCACCACGAGCTGACTCGCAGAATGACACCCGCCCACCAGTCAGTCACTGCCAGGAGAGGAGGGTCGTCTTTGCTCAAAGCTGCAAACGCTTATGCAAGGAAAGAAATCACCATTCCACAGGAGACTGCAGAAGACTGGGGTGCTGAAGACTCAGGCCAGGCTGCACTGTGGTCAGGGCTGGGTTAGATGATTATGGAAGCTATCACCTTCGTCTCCTAAAGAATAACCAGCAGCAGAACTAGGGTCAGCTTCTTTGAGAAAGCTCCTCTGGCCCCTCTGCCCACGTGGCCAGGCCCCCTCTCCGGGCACCCCGGTGTCTCACCACACAAACTCCTTCCACACACGCGTTCCTGTCCACACATCTCTCCCCGGTGGGGTGGTCCTTGGTCTAAGCCCCAAGTGCTTTCCATCTGTGAACTCTGAGCATCTAACTCCTATGCCTGGCGCTTGGGAAATAGCTGTTGAAGTCAAAAGTGAACGCATGAATGGACACATGAATCATCAGCTGATATATTCTTGTGGTTCTCAACCACTTACATATAAAATAATTGGATGGAGGCAAATAGCTGGCAGCTATGTGTGAAAGAAAACAAAATGTAGTCACTCTATCGTGTCTGACTCTTCTCGACCCCATGGACGGTAGCCCACCAGGCTTCTCTGTCCATGGGATTCTCCAGGCAAGAATAGTGGAGTGAGTTGCCATTTCCTCCTCTAGGGGATCTTCCCGACCCAGGGCTCGAACCCGAGTCTCCTACATTGCAAGCAGATTATTTTCCATTGAGCCACCAGGGAAGCGCTACCCATCTGCACCTTCGTGTATATTTAGGATGTGACTGACAGGGAAGGAAGTTCAGCTTCCTTTCTGCTTCGGGGAAATGAAGGTTCAGTCAAGCACGATTGCTGCTGCTTGGCCTTAGTACCAGGAGGACTCATGTGCTCCTGGAACCTGAGACTTTAAACTTTTTTAACTTTGCTGTTTTTCTTGTACTAAATCTAGAAGGCAACACCTCTCAGTGCTGAGAAAACATCCTATATGTTGGAGCAGGAGTCGGCAGCCTTTCCCCGGAAGGCACCAGTTAGTGAGTGTTTAGGGGGCCCAGTGCCCTCTTGGCTGTGCTCACCTGGGAAAGCCCGACCCCCGGGGCCAGGTGCTCCCGGTGGGCGCTCTTGGCAAAGACATTTTGAAACCCACAAGCAGGCCTTGTAAACACTCACAGATCTCTCATTGCTGTTTTATTTTTAAAAGTAAATATTGCTCCCCAAAGGAAATCGACTCTAATTATAATGAGTCAGAGTGAAATGAGTACTTCTCCTCCGGGAGCAGAGAGCACAGCTGCGGTGGAAGTTCAGCAAGGCCTTTCCGGGCGCCGCCTCCTCCCCGCGTGGCCCGATGCCCACGATGCCTCTGGGCTGGGGACCCCCTGAGCCACAGGAAGGTGACCCGGGCCACCAGGAGGGGCTGAAAGGCATTTTCTCCCACGCCTCCATGTGGCCTTCAATTACTGGTTCTTGCCTTTTAGTAAATTTCATTTGACCTTCAGATTGCAGCATAGGAGGTGAGCACAGCCTGACCGGCTCCTGCCCTGAGAGAGGACAGGGAGAACCTTGACCTCAGGGAGGCGTCCATTCTGCCCGAAAGTCGCTGCTGAAGCGGTGCCAGTCTGTGGTCTTCCTGAGGGGTAACGGGGTGGTTCCCAGAACTCGGCATTATCTGCCGAAAGCCTCGAGATGGGAAAATGGATTTGACTGGGATTTAAGTGGAAAAAGATGTTCAACGCTGAACAGCTGCCTCCCGGCTTCATCTTCCTTCCATTCTTCGTTCTTAAATATTTTTTGAAGTTTGACAGAAAACAGCGAAATTCTGTAAAGCAATTATCCTTCAATTGAAAAATCAATGAAACTCTAACGCACATGTTACTTCCTTGTTTATCTGGCTGCGCCGTCTTGGTTGCAGTACGAGGGATCTTACGGTACAGCGCCCGATTCTCTAGCTGTGGCGGAAGCCCAGTGCGGTGGCGTGCAAGCTTCATTGCTCCGTGGCACATGGGATCATGGTTCTCTGACCAGGGATCGAACCTGAGTCCCCTGCATTGCAAGGCAGATTCTTAACCACTGGACCACCAGGGAAGCCCCTCCTCCGTCTTTTTCAGTCTCTGTAGCGATTTACACGGATATATAAACTGATATGCACTGATATATAAACTGTATCAGAATATCTCTCCAAACTGTATCTTTCTCTAGCAGATGAATGTCTGCCTAATGGAGAATTCCCATTTTCTTTGATCATTTCATGATGTCCTGCCCACCCCTCCCTGCATGTTCGTCTGTTTATGTAAGGTTTTGTCTCTGCTGATCTAGAATATGATTAAATTATCCTTTCATTTCCCTGTATGTCGTCTCTGCTAGAAACGTCTAACAAAATCACGCAGACTCTGAGGGCCCCCCAGTGGGCTGCTTTGCGCTTAGGGCTACTGGCACGCTTGGGGCTCAGGCCTCCGAGGGCCCCACGTGGCCTGCTTTGCACTTAGAGCTGCTGGCACACTCGGGGCTCAGGCCTCCGAGGGCCCTGCCCGCAGTGCCCTGCTTTGTGCTTACAGCTGCTGGCACGCGCGGGGCTCAGGCCTCCGAGGGGGCCTCCTCCTGGGGTGAATGCAGGCGCCTGCTGTCAGCGTGGCGCCCTCCCGCCCCGTGCGTCCGTCGGGCTTCCTCCCCGACTTCCGGCGGCCTTCCTTTGTGGACACGTGTGCACCCGTGTTGCCCTGGTTGCCTCGCGGGGACCCCTCTGCGGGGCCCTGGGCCGCCTCCCACCTCAGTCATGACTGTGCCTGTCAGCGGTGTGACCGCTCTGACTCTGAAGTCCCTTCTAAGGAAACTAAGCCTTAAAACAATTCACTTCTTAGGAGTCTTCTATCTCAGTGCTATTTTCCTACCTACTTAACAACACTGCTTTATCAACAGAGGTTATTTTTCTTTCTAAAATGTCGACAACAACAAAAAAAAAGAAGAAAGGAAAAGCGAGAGTCTCACCTTGCCCATTCATTGGTGCTGGCTCATGCCCCTCCCGCGGGACAGCATCTTGACATGTTTCTGAGAGTTAGTGAAGGGTTCAGGAAAACCCGAGCTGAAGGCACGTGCACTCATGCTGGGCCATTCGAGTTTTCAGTTTAAAGAAAGTAAGCTTTTTTAAAACAACTCGTTAACACTGTAAAACTTCATGCTACCAAAATGTCAGTAATTCAACAAGAGAGGCTCGATGAAGAGATTGTTCTGGAAAGCACGTGGGCACATGGAATGAAGGGCAGAAAGATGAATGGAGATGAACGAAGGGCAGGCTGAGGAGTGGAGTGCCCCTCGCAGGCGTGGGCTCCTGCAGAGAGCTTGGCTGCCTCGGGGGCCCCTCAGCTCTCGGGGTGGTGGCCAGGTGCAGACAGAAGGGCCAGTGTGGGGCACTCACCCTGCAGCCGTGAGCTCAGACCCTGCGCAGTGCCGGCAGGGAGCCCCGGACCCAGCCCCGATTGGAACCTAGCGCCACAGCCCCCTCGTCCATCTCAGAACCTGAAGGTCCTCATCTTCCACCTCAGGAGGAGAAGGGAGTTTTCTCCAGTTTGTTCTGTTATCGAGGACCAGTCATAACAAAAACACTGGCGTCGCAGCATTTCGTTCAGACCTTGCACTTTAAAGCCGCGATCTGGATTAAAATGCTTAACCTCTCAAAGCCCCAGTTTTCCTTATCTGTAAAGTGGGGACAACAGTATGTATCTTGTAGGGGTCACCGTGAGGGTTAAGTCAACCCGTTTAAAGTATGTGGCATGGAACCTCGTGTGGAGAGTGTTCATTGAGTGACGGCTTTCCTGTTGCTGTAGTTATTAGGATTATTACTAGGCTTAACCAAAATGTAGAGAATGAGAAAAAAAATAAGAATATCATCAGCTGAGGGTCTGGTCTGTGCAGGAAGGTGACTGAGGCTGCATTTGATAGACTAGAGAGATGCTGGCTATAACCGAGAGTCCGGGTGCGTGTCTAAGGCTGTCTCCTCCCCGAAACTTCTCCAGCTCTTCTCGGGGAAGGGCTGCTGTTCACAAGACAGGCCATCACCTCCCTCGGCCTTTGGTTCCACCTAGGTTTTCAGATGTCTGTGTCTTTAGAGAAGACCATTCCCAGGGACAGTTCCCCTGCCCTGATGCCCCGCCAGGGTGATCCCTGGAGAGACAGAGAGGATACGTTCCTTACAGGAATCCCGGGCAGTCATTGCAAGGCAGATTCTTAACCACTGGACCACCAGGGAAGCCCCTCCTCCGTCTTTTTCAGTCTCTGTAGCGATTTACACGGATATATAAACTGATATGCACTGATATATAAACTGTATCAGAATATCTCTCCAAACTGTATCTTTCTCTAGCAGATGAATGTCTGCCTAATGGAGAATTCCCATTTTCTTTGATCATTTCATGATGTCCTGCCCACCCCTCCCTGCATGTTCGTCTGTTTATGTAAGGTTTTGTCTCTGCTGATCTAGAATATGATTAAATTATCCTTTCATTTCCCTGTATGTCGTCTCTGCTAGAAACGTCTAACAAAATCACGCAGACTCTGAGGGCCCCCCAGTGGGCTGCTTTGCGCTTAGGGCTACTGGCACGCTTGGGGCTCAGGCCTCCGAGGGCCCCACGTGGCCTGCTTTGCACTTAGAGCTGCTGGCACACTCGGGGCTCAGGCCTCCGAGGGCCCTGCCCGCAGTGCCCTGCTTTGTGCTTACAGCTGCTGGCACGCGCGGGGCTCAGGCCTCCGAGGGGGCCTCCTCCTGGGGTGAATGCAGGCGCCTGCTGTCAGCGTGGCGCCCTCCCGCCCCGTGCGTCCGTCGGGCTTCCTCCCCGACTTCCGGCGGCCTTCCTTTGTGGACACGTGTGCACCCGTGTTGCCCTGGTTGCCTCGCGGGGACCCCTCTGCGGGGCCCTGGGCCGCCTCCCACCTCAGTCATGACTGTGCCTGTCAGCGGTGTGACCGCTCTGACTCTGAAGTCCCTTCTAAGGAAACTAAGCCTTAAAACAATTCACTTCTTAGGAGTCTTCTATCTCAGTGCTATTTTCCTACCTACTTAACAACACTGCTTTATCAACAGAGGTTATTTTTCTTTCTAAAATGTCGACAACAACAAAAAAAAAGAAGAAAGGAAAAGCGAGAGTCTCACCTTGCCCATTCATTGGTGCTGGCTCATGCCCCTCCCGCGGGACAGCATCTTGACATGTTTCTGAGAGTTAGTGAAGGGTTCAGGAAAACCCGAGCTGAAGGCACGTGCACTCATGCTGGGCCATTCGAGTTTTCAGTTTAAAGAAAGTAAGCTTTTTTAAAACAACTCGTTAACACTGTAAAACTTCATGCTACCAAAATGTCAGTAATTCAACAAGAGAGGCTCGATGAAGAGATTGTTCTGGAAAGCACGTGGGCACATGGAATGAAGGGCAGAAAGATGAATGGAGATGAACGAAGGGCAGGCTGAGGAGTGGAGTGCCCCTCGCAGGCGTGGGCTCCTGCAGAGAGCTTGGCTGCCTCGGGGGCCCCTCAGCTCTCGGGGTGGTGGCCAGGTGCAGACAGAAGGGCCAGTGTGGGGCACTCACCCTGCAGCCGTGAGCTCAGACCCTGCGCAGTGCCGGCAGGGAGCCCCGGACCCAGCCCCGATTGGAACCTAGCGCCACAGCCCCCTCGTCCATCTCAGAACCTGAAGGTCCTCATCTTCCACCTCAGGAGGAGAAGGGAGTTTTCTCCAGTTTGTTCTGTTATCGAGGACCAGTCATAACAAAAACACTGGCGTCGCAGCATTTCGTTCAGACCTTGCACTTTAAAGCCGCGATCTGGATTAAAATGCTTAACCTCTCAAAGCCCCAGTTTTCCTTATCTGTAAAGTGGGGACAACAGTATGTATCTTGTAGGGGTCACCGTGAGGGTTAAGTCAACCCGTTTAAAGTATGTGGCATGGAACCTCGTGTGGAGAGTGTTCATTGAGTGACGGCTTTCCTGTTGCTGTAGTTATTAGGATTATTACTAGGCTTAACCAAAATGTAGAGAATGAGAAAAAAAATAAGAATATCATCAGCTGAGGGTCTGGTCTGTGCAGGAAGGTGACTGAGGCTGCATTTGATAGACTAGAGAGATGCTGGCTATAACCGAGAGTCCGGGTGCGTGTCTAAGGCTGTCTCCTCCCCGAAACTTCTCCAGCTCTTCTCGGGGAAGGGCTGCTGTTCACAAGACAGGCCATCACCTCCCTCGGCCTTTGGTTCCACCTAGGTTTTCAGATGTCTGTGTCTTTAGAGAAGACCATTCCCAGGGACAGTTCCCCTGCCCTGATGCCCCGCCAGGGTGATCCCTGGAGAGACAGAGAGGATACGTTCCTTACAGGAATCCCGGGCAGTGGTTCTCCAGCGTGTTCATCCTCCACCTGGAAGCTTGTTCCCTTTGACTATCATCTCCCCGCCCCCGTCCCCCACCCTCCAGCCCCTGGCGGCCACTTTCTGCTCTCAGTTTCCGTAAGTTCAGATTTTTCAGATCCCACAAGTAAGTGAGGCCACACAGTATTTGTCTGTCTGACTTGGGAAAGGCTAAGTGACTGGATAGACACAGAGGTGTCCACGCTACGGTGGTGATCGTTTTGCAGTAGAGAGAAGTGTCAGATCCACACTGCATACCTGAAACTTGGACAATTCGTGACAGTTACATCTCAGTAAAGCAGGAGTGGGGGAATTAAAAAAAAAAAAACTTGAAAACTAAAAAGCGGGTGAGACTTCCTGCCTCCTCCTCCCTTTGGTAAACCAGAGCCCCCACCCTGGGACCTCCAGCTGGCTGACTGCTCTCTACCCTAACCGTACCCAGAAACTGAGCAGAAAGAGGGCATCACCCCCAGGTCACAGCCCCCGAGGGTGTCACCGCCAGGTCACAGCCCCCCAGGGCATCATCCCCAGGTGACAGCCCCCGAGAGCATCGCTGCTCCCCCAGCTCTGGGAACCAAGGGGGCAGGGAGCATCTGTCGACGATGACAAGTCCCATGAGGGGAGAAAGACGGATCTTTCCAGCAAGCGGAGATTATTTAATGAAACTGTCGTAGATGTGGAGAGGACCAGGCCGGAGTGACATCCCATTAATAACTTATAAAAGCCTCTAATCAGTTTGGGTTAATTTGGTATTCATTGTAAAAACATTCATCATGGGCACTGAAGTCCATGACAGTAGCCAAGAAATTAATTCACGGGGAGGGAAATCGCCTGATGTGTCCTCAGATAATGGATGGAGCCAGTGTAGTGAGTGATTTACCAGCTCCACCAAGGGTACCCTTCAGATTTAACGCAATATGTTACCACTTCACAGCTCTGAGGGACTCCGTCACTTTAGCAGTCACTTGCACTCAAGTAAATGAGCTGTTTCCGGCAATTAACCCGAATGGATGGCGCGGTAAGCAGTGGTCACCATCGATGAAAAGAGATGGTTCAGAAGTGGTTCCACGGCTTTTCCCTTTGACCGGCAGAGTCCCTGAACGCATGGGATTCCCGAACACAAAGGCATGGTATATGGTATACCCCAGTGGTGGGATTGCTGGGTCATGCGGCAGTTCCTTTCCTAGTTTTTAAGGACCCTCTGTGCTGTTCTCCACCGTGGTTGTATCTGTGCTGTTCTCCACCGTGGTTGTATCAGGATGGCACTGATGAACCTGTTTGCAGTGCAACGTAGGGAACAGACTTGTGGGCCCAGCGTGGAAGGGAGAGGGAGGGGAAAACGGAGACAGTGGCATGGAAACATACACGGCCATATGTGAAACAGAGAAGTGGGAATTCACTGTGTGACGCGGCGAGCTCAAACCAGTGCTCCGCGACAGCCTAGAGGGCTGGGGTGGGGTGGGAGCCGGATTCAAGAGGGAGGGGACATGGGTGTGCCTGTGGCGGCTTCATGTGGATCTATGGCGGAAACCAACACCATACTTAAAGCAATTATCCTCCAATTAAAAATTTTTAAAAAACACAGAGGCAACTTTGTTACCGTAGGATTATAGAGAAAGTGAGGAGAGCAATGTAATTAGTGTTGACTGGGAAAAAAAAAAAATACACGCAACCTAAAAGTTGAGAGTTCTGCTTATTCAGGCCTGGGAGACTGCGTCTCCAGTAGCCCGGAGAAAACACCTCTGAGGAGGGGGTGTGGGGGGGCAGGGTATATAGAAGTCTGTAATAAAGAGGGGAGAGGCTGTCAGGATATCAAAGATTACTGTTAATTAGGGAAAACCTGATATCTCAAATTAAGGAATGTAGCGCTCCTCTATGGAGAAGGCAATGGCACCCCACGCCAGTACTCTTGTCTGGAGAATCCCATGGACAGAGGAGCCTGGTAGGCTACAGTCCATGGGGTCTCAGAGAGTCAGACATGTGAGCGACTTCATTTTCACTTTTCACTTTCATGCATTGAAGAAGGAAATGGCAACCCACTCCAGTGTTCTTGCCTGGAGAATCCCAGGGACGGCAGAGCCTCATAGGCTGTCATCTATGGAGTCACAGAGTCGGACACGACTGAAGCGACTTAGCAGCAGCAGCAGCAGCAGCAGCAGCAGTGCTCTTCTAAATGTGGGAAGTTACTAGAGTCTGGGAGCGTCATCATTTCTTTCATTTCCCCTCCACCTGTCTGGGGCCAGCATCCTGCTGCTTGATTTTATTGCATCCTTAGTTCCTCAGTCATCTTAGGGAGTGGTGACAGCTGACACCTGTGAATCCCTGGCTTTGTTCTTCTCCCTGTTGGGCACCCTCCCAGCTCAGAAGTTTACATTTGGAGGCCGGAAGTCACTGTTGGTTTTGTGGCATCCTTGTTTACAGATAAGGCAGGAAATACTCCATTTCATATTAGTGAATTACGATTCAGTGCAGATTTCTTTTTAACTTTCATCATGCTGTATGAATGGGGGTGACGCATAAGAGAAAATTCATTCCCAAACATTATGAAAATATGTAGTAAGAGTCATAAAGACGCTCCTGCCCTTTAGCAAAGAAAGTGAAAGTCGCTCAGTCATGTCCAGCTCTTTGTGACCCCATGGACTATACAGTCCATGGAATTCTCCAGGCCAGAATACTAGAGTGGGTAGCCTTTCCCTTCTCCAGGGGATCTTCCCAACCCAGGGACTGAACCCAGGCCTCCCACATTTCAGGCGGATTCTTTACCAGCTGAGCCATAAAGCCCTTTTAAAGAGAAGCCAATAGCTACATCACAAACAGACATTCATAATGCTGTTATCTGTAATGATAGGTTTAAAGGCTGGAAAATCAGTGTCAATAGAAGAGCAATTTGGTGAGGTATGGTCCATTGACAGGAAGAGCAATTATACAGCCATCAAAAATAGTAAACAGACTGTACAGGAATATGGGAAATACAGCATCTATTAAATGAGATCACAACTAAAAATACACTGTTGGACATGTATATGGGGAAGGATAAGTGTCTGAACCTGGCCGGGCAATGGGCACTTTATCCACTTTCAAAAGTTTGTAGGATAAGCCTCATTACATATTCATTAAAAATTGAAATGAGAATGATTGTCAAATGCAAGGCTTAGGAATTCCATTCAGTAGACGTGTGTTCCACCCCAGGGGAAGTCCAGTGTGGCGCTCTTTGCAGGCACACGTGAGGATAAGCTGGCCTTCAGGACGACGGTGCCCCCCACCCCGCTGGTTTCCGAGCACTGTGCATTCGCCCTTTCTCCTGGGCTCGGCTGCAAACCCTCAGGAGAGATTACCCAGAATTTACTTGTAAACCAGAGCAATTAATAAGAAGGTGGATTTGGGGTTGAAAACCGGCCTGACCTAGTTGTGCACTTAGGTCTGCGGAGATAAACCACGTTCTCTTCCTCATCACAGCTTCCCTAATGCAATTGTGATGGAAGCAGTGTATTATTTTTTATGAAGAATCTAATTTCAAAGGGTGCGCACATCAGCCTTGGGAATATTAGGTTAGAGAAGTTCAGGATGATCTATCAAATAGAATTTAGAAGCAGGACCAGAGTTCTGCATTAGTAAAGAGTGCATTAGTGATAGATTCCTCAGATAATGTAACAAGGCAGTTATAAATTAAAATAACCTTTTTAAACATTAGGATGTGAGGCTGGAGGGTATGGTTGCAGCGGCAGCCACGGGCAAACCCATCCGTCCCCATTATGCAGAGATCCGGCTCTGGACATTTGGAGATTTCTTTTTCAGTGGCCTTGGGAGTGATCTGCAGTATTTGTGCTGCTAAGAATTCTCTTTAGTGTCTGTAATGGGCTTTTATAGGCTATTTTGTGGACTTCTCCCGCTTGGATAGAAGGAACACCTCTTTATCATAATTCCTAAAATGTTTCACAATTGGAAAATATCAAGGTAATGGTTCCATCTCCCCGTCTCCATGGAATAACCATGACTTTTTCTTTCTCTGAACTGCTGTGATATTGTCAGCCCCACTTAGCATAGCAGTTAATCAGCCTCCTCCTTTCATTGTTCATCTGTTTCACTTTTGAGTAACTTTATTTCCCAGACCAAACATAAGCTGTTCAAGGACAGAGTGTTTTTCATCTCCCTTTGATTTTCCCTGGCCCATGGCTCCAACCAAGCAGAGTCAGGTTGTCACAAAATACCTGGTAAGTGAATGGGATCCATAAAGGAAAGTAAAACTAAATGTCAGATGTATGGGCCCATGGTCCAAGATTCATGGAAATTAGAAAAGCGTTATGTTACAGACTAAAAAAATTTCAGATTTAACAAGTTTGTTGCTTTGTTAACTGAGCAGTTCAGACTGAGCAACACTTGGAAGGAATTCTGGATTTTTGAGTCATATTTTTTTTCCTAAAATGGTTGTTATGTTATGTTGTTGTAGTTTAGTTGAATAATCACATCCGACCCTTTGTGACCCCCTGGAATGTAGCCCGCCAGGCTGCTCTGTCCATGGAATACTCCAGGCAAGAATACTGGAGTGGGTTGTTACTTCCTTCTCCAGGGGGTCTTTCTGACCCAGGGATTGAACCCACATCCCCTGCATTGGCAGGCAGATTCTTCACTGTGGAGCCACCTGGGAAACTCCTAATAGGCTGTTATGCTGTGAAAGCTCTCAGTACAAAGCAGTGAATTTCACTATTAAAAACAAGGTCAGGAAGGACAGGCTGGCCTGACTGTCGTGACCGAAGGGTGGGGACCCTGTGGTTTTCCCCAGGCACGTCGGACCACAGAAGCACCCCCTTCTCGTCCCGCCAGGCGCGGGTGTCGCCCTTCTGTTCAGTATCGGAGGGGACGTCGGGCCTCCGTGCTGCGAGTCCTCACCGGTCCTCTGGGTGCTGCGTCTGGGTTGGTGAACATCACAGAGAAGGCAGGGCGCCAGACGGAAAACAGTTAGCTCACGTGAAACAAGACGCTTCTAAGAATGTTTGGAGGCAATTTAGCAATATCTCTGTCAATTATGTGCAAATAATTGACTCTTCCCACCTTGTCTTCAAAACAGATTTCCCAGGACTCCTCCAATGTCAGCCCTTATTGATTATTGAAATCAATTATAAATTCTGAAAAGTGACAATACTTCACTTTTCTAAAGATCTTGTCTTGATACCAGTGTCTTCTTTCTGCCCTATGGCATAGTTATTCCCACAATCCATGAGGTTTTGTTTCACTCGTCTGACACCTAGGGGCTGCCCGAACCTCTTATGACAGAACAAAGATGCGAGTGGGCATAATTAATCCATGAGTCAGTTTAAAAAAAAAAAAAACAGACCCAGTTCTCTGCACTTTACACTGTGTTTATTTTTGTTCTATGTATATCATGGCTAAAATCCATTTCAGTTCAGCTCTTTCCTCTTGTAAAGGACAATTAGCAAATTTGTGAATCGATTTTTCTGTTTGTTCTTCAATTTGGAAACCTAATCATTTGTCTGAATGGTTTGTTTTTACCATAATGGCTCTGATGGCCAGTAACAGCTGGAATTACATTTTCACGTCCTCATCTGGGCCTTATTTAATGAGTGTAGGTCATTCACGTTGATAAGCCAAATCCAGGAGATACTTGAATTTGCCGTCTCCCCAACCCGGGTCTCACTGTGGTCCTTGCCCATGTGAGCCATGCCTGCTGTGAACTGACCCAGACTCAGAACTTGGACTCAGACCTTCTGTACTCCTCCTGCAGTAACCGCCCCTCAGTGAAGGGACCACATGTCTTCTGCTGCCCAGATCAGAAACCTGGCGTCCCAGGCTCCGCGGGCCCCCTCGTCCCTGCCCTGACCCATCCAGCAACAGGTCCTGCGCCTCCTGCTTTCCTGATACTGTTGGACCCTATCCCGTCCTCTGCCTTCCCACCATTACCGCCCACTGGGCCCTGTGAGTGCCGCTGGTGTGGCCTCCAAGCCCAAGTCTGCCCTGCTCCAGAATTTTCTGGAACAGAGGGGCTGTGTCGCCTCCCGTGTCGATCCTGCCCCAGGCTGCATCACCGGTAGGGGAAGCCCGACCCTGACCCTGTAACCCTGCTGCCCCCGACGCTGGTCCCCCCACCCCCAGGCTGAGCATCCGGCCTGATGAAGGCTCTGCAACTGCCTGGCCGTCCCAGCGCCTCTCCCCTCTGCACCTGAGTCCCCAGCATCCAGGACAAAGGCCCCACCCCACCTCAGGTGCCCCGTTAAAGCCACCTTCTGCCTTCAAGAAGCCTTCTCAGATCCGCAGCCACAGCCACAGCTGGGCTGGAGACCCTCCACTCATTCTCCACCCCCCTGCACCGCTGCCTCCCACACTCAGCAGCCGTGTGTCAGGATCCAGTCCACCATAAGCTCCTTAAGAATGAGAGCCTTCTCCTGTCCCTAAAGTGTGCCCAGCCCTGAAATACAGACGTGACAGTTCATAAACACGCAGCGAGTATTCAAAGGCTAAACGAAGGCTGTGATCCATTAAAGCATTTTTTTTTAATCAAAGTGTAGCTGATTTATACCAGTGTGTTAGTTTCTGCTGCACAGTGTATGTATGGTATATAACATGTGTGTGTCTGTGTGTGTGTGTACGCACTCAGTCATGCCTGACTCTTTGTGACCTCATGGACTGTAGCCTGCCTGCCAGGCTCCTCTGTCCATGAGATTTCCCAGGCAATAATACTGGTTTGGGTTGCCATTTCCTACTCCAGGGGGTCTTCCTGAGCCAGGGATCAAACTAGCATCTCTTAGGTCTCCTGCATTAGCAGGCAGGTTCTTTTCCACTCGTGTCACCTGGGAAGCTGCACTTTCATATTCTTCTCCATGATGGTTTATCATAGGATAGGGCTTCCCTGGTGGCTCAGGTGGTAAACTGTCTGCCTGCAATTTGGGAGACCTGGGTTCAATCCCTGGTTCAGGAAGATCCTCTGGAGAAGGGAACGGCAACCCACTCCAGTATCCTTGCCTGGAGAATCCCATGGATGGAGAAGCCTGGTAGGCTACAGTCCATGGGGTCGCTTTTTCACTTTCACTTTTCTTTCTTTCATTGAATATAGTTCCCTAGTGGGTCCTTGTTTATCTCTTTACCATATGGTAGTGTGTATATCAGAGAAGGTAATGACACCCCACTCCAGTACTCTTGCCTGGAAAATACCATGGATGGAAGAGCCTGGTGGGCTGCAGTCCATGGGGTCGCTAAGAGTCAGACACAACGGAGCAACTTCACTCTCACTTCTCACTTTCATGCATTGGAGAAGGAAATGGCAACCCACTCCAGTGTTCTTGCCTGGAGAATCCCAGGGACGGGGGAGCCTGGTGGGCTGCCATCTCTGGGGTCACACAGAATCGGACATGACTGAAGCGACTTAGCAGCAGCAGCAGCAGTGTGTATATGTTAATCCCAAAGTCCTAATTTATCTCTCCCTCACCCTCTTCCCCTTTGGGAACCATAAGTTTGGTTTTTGTGTCTGAGTCTATTTCATGAATAAGTCCATTTGTGCCATACTTTAGATTCCACATGTAAGTGATATCAAATGGGCTTTCTGATTTACTTCACTTAGTAGGATAATCTCTTGTTGCATCCATGTGGCTGCAAATGGCATTATTCCATTCTTTCTTTTTATAGCTAATATTCCATTGTATATAGGTACTACATCTTCTTTATCCATTCATCTGTCAGTGGACACTTAGGTTGCTTCCAGGTCTTGGCTATTGTGAGTAGTGCTGCTGTGAAAATAGGGGTGCATGTATCTTTTTGCATTATAGTTTTCACCTTTTCTGGATATATGCCCAGGAGTAGGATTGTTGGGTCACACGGTAACTCTATTTTTAGTTTCTTCAGAAACCTCCAGACTGTATTCCACAGTGGTTTCCCCAATTTACAGTCCCACCAACAGGGTAGGAGGATTTCCTTTTCTCCACATCTTCTGTAGCATTTATTATTTGTAGACTTTTTTATGATGGCTGTTCTGACTGTGAGATGGTACCTCATAGCAATTTTGATTTGCATTTCTCCGATAAATTAGCCACGTTGAGCATCTTTTCATGTGCCTCTCAGCCATCTGTATGTCTTCTTTGGAGAAATGTCTAAAGGTCTTCTGCCTATTTCTTGGTTGGATTATTTGGTTTTTTGTTATTGGGTTGTATGAGCTGTTTGTGTATTTGGAAATTAAGTCCTTATTGGTTGCATCATTTGCAAATATTTTCTCCTCAGTCTGTGGGTTGTCTTTTGGTTTTTGATTATGATTTCCTTTGATTAGGTCTTATTTGTTTATTTTTGCTAATTAAGGCATATTGTTTACCCAAAGTGAAAGTCAACTACCTTTTCTGAGAGTGAGAGAATGAAGTCACTCAGTTGTGTCCGACTCTTCGCAACCCTATGAACTGTCTGCCTACCTGTCAGGCTTCTTCATCCATGGGATTTTCCAGGCAAGAATACTGGAGTGGGTTGCCATTTCCTTCTCCAGGGGATCTTCCAGACCTGGGGATGGAACCCACTGCAGACAGACTCTCCCACACTGCAGGCAGACTCTCCCACACTGCAGGCAGACTCTTTACCACTTGAGCCACCAGGGAACTCACCAGGGTCTTCCCAGTTCACGGGGTCACAAAGAGTCAGACACAGCCTTTTCTGATATAAGCATAAACATGAGGTGCATTTTTCCTATTTTTCCTTTATTTTCACCTACTGCAGCTGGCCTTCTGTCTTAGGCCATCACTTGTGATATACCTCCCTTAAATCTTAACCTTTTCAGCCTCCAAATGAGTTATAATTACCCCTGACATGAAGTTGAAGCTGGGACTCAGTGAAATTCCAGCAAGTTTCCAGATTAAAAAGAATTTTAATTGCATATACACATATTTATTTAATTAAACTAATTTCCTCCGTGGCCATACAAGCTCATATTTTTTTAAGTTCGCTGAAAATGTGAACGTTTAATGGAATCTGAGTCATTGAAATGTGCTCTGAAATCACTGCTCTCTATTAAATATTTCCTATGGATCTGATCACCCCAGGACAAGGTTCATGGTAGACTTGCTTAATGAATTCTGTCTTTTAAATTTCCTGTGTTACTGCCTTATGAGATTAACTAATTCCACAATCTTCCTGTCAAAAAGCATGGAATAATAAAAGCATAAATTTATCAGTCAGTGGAAGGTAAACTCTTGTGTCTAGGTGATGAAACATAATAGAACGTCACTGTAGCACATCTCACTGTTCTATGCCTCCGCCATCTCCCCGCATCCCTGTTGACAGGCATCCGAACAGCAAATCAGTGTCATAACAAAGCAGCCTGTCGGGCAGCGGGTAGACCTGCCTTTCGCCTCCCATATTGTGAGGAAATGTGTCAGTGTTTTTGTGATTTCCCAATTCAGAGTCTGTACATCCTTCCTTCCAACAGCCCACAAATTGTGTTGTCCAAGAGTTCAACAGCCTAGTACACAAAGGGCATGGCGGTCGGTGTTTGCTTGAGCCAGTGGTTCTGAGCTACGCATTGACGTTTATAAAGACTAGTGCCTGGGCTCCATGCCCAGGGATTCTGGTGTGTTTGGACCAGACGTGGCTCGGGCACCACTAAGTGCTGTGTTAAAGCTCCCAGGAGCTTCTCACATTCAGCCAGATTTGATCATCGTGGGCTCAGATGCCAGCAGGCAGGGTGGGGACTGCGAGGCCTCTTTAATAAACTCGAACCCTCATGAACACTATTCTCACTTCGTGAAGAAGCAAAGAATGTGTGAGATTATGTTTTTAATCACCAGGCCAGTAGCAAAGGAGTTGTTGCATATGAAATCGCCACCCAGAACATTCCTGGTCAAACCAACCATCACTCCCCGAAGGCAGTGGCCCCTGGTCAGGCCCATGGGCATGTCCAGGCAGATGCTGCCTGTGCTGCAGCTAACCTTGGTCAATCAGTTCAATTCAACGTTTAGATCAGGATGTTTCAAAAGTATTGTGTTTTCTTTTTCTTCTAACCCTGGGTGAGGCATCATCGCCCACAGTGTTAGATCTTTTATTCAGTGTTAATAATTTTGGGGGGATTTTCTCTAATCAGATCTATAAGCAAAAAATGTCTCCTAAAAAGACAGTCATGCAGACAGCAAGTTGTAACCTCATGGCTGCTCGGTTTGAGACATAATAGCTGATAATATAGGAGAAGGCAGTGGCACCCCACCCCAGCACTCTTGCCTGGAAAATCCCATAGACGGAGGAGCCTGGTGTGCTATAGTCCATGGGGTCGCTAAGAGTCGGACACGACTGAGCGACTTCCCTTTCACTTTTCACTTTCATGCATTGGAGAAGGAAATGGCAACCCACTCCAATATTCTTGCCTAGAGAATCCCAGGGACGGGGAGCCTGGTGGGCTGCCGTCTATGGGGTCGCACAGTCGGACACGACTGAAGCGACTTAGCAGCAGCAGCAGCAGCAGCAGTTGATAATATAAAGCAGGGGCTTCCCTGGTGGCTCAGACGGTGAAGAATTGCCTGCGATGCAGGAGACCTTGGCTCGATCCCTGGGTCTTCTCCTGGAGAAGGAATGTCTGCCCACTCCACTATTCCATCTATTTAGGGCTGCCAAGGCCCCAGTCTGCAAGACAGGCATTGCACATAGATGGCCTTTTTGTTCACTGTATCTCCATTTAGCTGTGAGAAAGTTGAAGTTCAGAAAATGAAAGATATTTGTCCGAGACCATGTATTCCTGATGGTATCAGAACGGAAACCTGGGGGCTGCTTCCTCCTGTGCACCACACTGTACATCTGGACTCAGCATCCCAGCTGAAAAACCAGGAGGAGTTATCTTGAGAACAAATGAGTTCATGTCTGTGAAAAGTCTTTGAAAATCTCCTAAATGCCCTGCAAGTGCAAAGTGTTATTATTACTGTGAGTGATGCCATTTGTATTCAAGGCCACCCATGTGAACCATTTATGCAGTATCAAGAAGCTGTCTGTCTCCTGATACAGCCTCTGGCGTAATTAATCCAACACCCCTATCTTTCTCCTGCCTCGCTCCTTAAAGGAAATGAAACATTGACCTAACTGATATTTTCATCTGAAATCTCTGCAGCTTCCATAAAGGAGCTGCCAGGGCCCCAGAGCAAGCAATGAGCCCCGTCTGGAATAAAATGTCTCTCCCATAAGAAACGGATCATCAGCCCAGTATGACGTCCTCTCAGAAAGCCTTTGTAGAGGGTTAAACAAAGAAAACCCTGAGCGTCCCCTTCCTGGTGGCAGGGGGTAGGGTAACACCTTTGTTTTAGTTTTCTCCCTTTAACTGTTTTGTGTTTCAGATGCATATTTCTATCTTAATGAAATGCATTGTAAAAACAAAATTATATATATGAAGTGCACGTGTGTGCTCAGTCATGGCCAACTCTTTGTGACCCCGTGGACTGTGGCTTGCCAGGCTCCTCTGTCCATGGAATTTCTCATGCAAGAATACTAGATTGGGTTGCCATTCCTTTCTCCAGGGTATATTCCTGACCCAGGAATCAAACCAGTGCCTCCTGCACTGGCAGACAGATTCTCTTACTGACTGAGCCACCAGGGAAGCCCATCACTGTTACTGAAATCTTGTAGGTACTCTTGTTCCTCGCTTTCTGCACTCAGCACTATCTGTGGTCTTTGTGGGTATTTGTGATACGTGTAGCTTTAATTGAACATTTTCCAGTGCTGTGTTGTTGTCCATTGTACAAATAGGTCCCAAGGAGTTTATTCAGTCTCCTGTCCATCAATATGCAGGTCCTTTTCTAGTTAGTTTAAAATATTTTCAGTGTTAAGTACATGTCACTCATTTCCTCGTACAAATGTGTCAAAGTTTCGGTGGATTTTAATTTGCGTATAATTGATTACTAATGAGGCTGAATTTTTTCACAGGCATAATTATCCATATCACATCTTCTGTAAAAATGCTTATTTATGCCTTGTTTTTCTTTTGGGTATGTCCCTTTTTATTGATATTATTATGTACAATTTATTTGTACAGTCTTTTTTTAAACAAAACTAATATACAGAAACCTGGTGCATTTCTTTCTTATTGAAGTACGGTTGGTTTACAGTGTTGTGTTAATTTCTTCTGTACAGCAAGTGATTCGGTTACACATATATATATTCTTTTTCAGATTATTTTACATTTTGGTTTATCACAGGATATCAAATATAGTTCCCTGCACATGCTTGTCCTTACATATTCCAAATCATAATTATTTGTCCATTTTATTATTGTCAATATTTCCTTGCATTTTATAGCTTTTCTTTTCACTTTCATTTTGATATTTTTAATAGGAAAAGGTATTAACCTCATTGAAATCAAGTTTATTTATTCATTTATGGTTTGCATTTTTTGTGTCTTTTTAAAGAAGTGTTTCCTACCCTGAGATCACACCCTCCTATCTTGTATCTTGTAACAGTTTTTGTAATTTCATCTTTCAAAACAGGTCTTTAATCCACTTAAAATTGATTTGAGTGTAGAATGTGAAGACTTACAATTATTTTTCATAGGAATAATCATTGTACCAAGTTATTTATTGAAAAAAAGAAAAAAGCAAACCTTCCTTCCATTCCTCCCTGATCTTTAGGGCTTCGTCTACCATTTATCAACTTTCGTGTGTGCGTAGGTTTGGTTTCTGACTCCCTGCCATGTCCCACTGGTCCTTTGTCAGTGTGACGGAACCGCACGTTCTTAATTGCCGTAGCTTTATAATCAGTATGGCAGCGTAACCGCTAACAATAGGTGTTATTATGTCTGTTTTACTAGATGTTCACGTTGTTCTTGGCTACTGTGGGTACTGTGTTTGTGTGTTCTTTTAAAAACACTTTGGGGAGATTAATGGGGAGTTGCACTGAATTTACACACCATCGTGAGAGAATTTATAAACTTCAGCTGTTGAACTTTCCCAGTGGCGCTAGCGATTAAAAAAAAAAAAAAGCCTGCCTGCAATGCAGGAGACACAGGAGGCGTGGGTTCCATCTCTGGGTCAGGAAGATCCCCTGGAGGAGGGCCGGCAGTCCACTGCAGTACCGTATTCTTGCCTGGAGAATCCTGTGGACAGAGGAGCCTGGTGGGCTACAGTCCACGGGGTCACAAAGAGTCAGACATGACTGAAGCGACACAAGCTCGTTGAACTTTCTAATACATGGCATAGTTGCCAGTTTATTTACTTTTCCAAACAAAATCTCTTACACTAAACTCTTTATTTTCTCCATAAATTTCTTGCAAATATTTGGCTTAAAATCATTCCTAAAGGTAGTAGAATATTTTGGAACTATTGCATATATTAAATTTTTAAAATAATTTTCCTAATTTATATATGCTGCTGGATAGAACTGCAGGTGACTTTATGTTGATTTCATATCCCTCAGCCTTGCTAAACTCACTTAACTCCAGTACTTTATGGCTGGTTTGGATTAGGGATTCAGGCAATCCTGGCCTCTCCAAGTGGTGATGAAGTCATTTCTTCCTTTTTCCGCCCTGCTGTGCTGTCTAAGGGCGCCACTGCCCCGTGGGACAGGGCGGTGGCTGTGGGGTGTGATCCTCGTCTTGTCTCTGATCATCAGCTTTCACCTTTCGGTGTGAAGTCGCTGCAGGCTTATTAGGTAGATGCCCTCGACCAGGTTGAGGAGGGTCATTTCCGTTTCCGGTTAGCTCTGCGCTTTTACTTATTTCTTTGTTTTATTTTTGTTGTTGCTCTTGTTGTTTTGTGTTCTGTGATTCACTATCTTAAACTGTGCTTTGAAATCTTGCAGTGTGCTATCGTCATCTATTGAGACGATCCATGTGGCATTTCTTCCTTGTCAGTGTAATATTATACTGATCAATAGAAAACCAGCCTTACTGAGGATTCTAATCAGAACTAGTGGTGACTAGGATAAATCCAGTTAGATAAATCTAGATTTTTTTCTTATATGCATACATATTTTGCTGGTTTTTTAAACTAGTAGTTTCTCTATGGTTTTTGCATCTATGTTCATGAGTAACATTGTCTGCTAATGTGGTAAATATATTCTTGAATTAGACTTAAATCACTTTATTAAAATGGTTCAGTTCAGTCACTCAGTCATGTCCGACTCTTTGCGACCCCATGGACTGCAGCACACCAGGCCTCCCTGTCCATCACCATCTCCTGGAATTCACTCAGACTCACGTCCATCAAGTCAGTGATGCCATCCAGCCATCTCATCCTCTGTCATCCCCTTCTCCTCCTGCCCCCAGTCCCTCCCAGCATCAGAGGCTTTTCCCCTTAGTCAACTCTTCGCATGAGGTGGCCAAAGTACTAAAGTTTCAGCTTTAGCATCATTCCTTCCAAAGAACACCTAGGACCGATCTCCTTCAGAATGGACTGGTTGGATCTCCTTACTTGGGTACAAACACAAAGCTCGGTATATACTTACATAATTTATAAAGCCAAATATAATTTACCAGTGAGCCTCAACAAATCTACTAAATCAACAGATTAAAAGCAGCAGTGCCTGGCGATCATAGCACTGACTGTTCCTGCCTTTCCTTTTTCATGCCTGTGTTACCCTCATGCCTGTGTTAGTCATGTTGTGACTCAGTTTCCCGTGACTTTGCTTTATTTGGCACTTTTCCCCGGTGGCTCAAATAGTAAAGAATCTACCTGCAGTGGGGGAGACGCAGGTTCAGTCCCTGGGTTGGGAGGATCCCCTGGAGAAGGGATAGGCTACCCACTCTAGTATTCTTGCCTGGAGAGTCCCATGGACAGAGGAGCCTGATGGGCTACAGTGCACAGGGTTGCAAAGAGCTGGACACGACTGAGCAACTAGCACTTTCACTTTCTTTATTTGACCTGCTGAAGAAACTTCTTTGGAACCATAGAGCATGATATTATTTTAGCTTTGCTTGTGAGAGATGTATTATTTACACGTCACATTCATTTTATCCTTTTCTCATTGGTTCACAACAACTCTTGTAGTGTCACAGGCACTTTTGTGCTTGTGAACATTAAGTCAAGAATGAAATTACATGGTAGGACTTGGTTATTAGTCATCTTGGAGGACTAGAATATGTCAGGTTAATTTTATTGAGGTTCTCATCAAAGTGAACGTGGCATGTGTTGGCATGCTTGGTCGTGTCCAGCTCTTTGCAACCCCATGGACTGTAACCCATCTGGCTCTGCTGTCCATGGAATTTTCCAGACAGGAATACTGGAGTGGGTTTCCACTTCCTACTCCGGGGACTCTTCCTCACCCAGGGATGGAACCCACATCTCTTGCACCTCCTACGTTGGCAAGTGGATTCTTTACCACTGCACCACCTGAGAAGCCCAAAATAACATGTGAAGCTTAGAAGTCCTTTAAAAGCATCTGTGAGCTCAGATTCCTGGGTTATTGCCAGTCTATCCAGAAGGAACCCCCATCCCTAGATTGCGTTCTACTGGAAACAGCACGGGTCAACACAGCTGTGGAACCTCCCTGAACAGCGGGCAGGGTTGTAGATGAGCCCTCGTACCCTGGGTGGGCTGGGGCCTCCTCCAAGACCTGACATGTAGACACCACAGCTTTCACACTGACGTTCAGTAGCTTCTCCGTCATGAACAGCAAAGAAAAGTGAGCTGTGTCTGTCAACCTGCCATGCTCTTTCCACATGCAGCCGTCTCAGCCTAAGGGGAGAGAGGAAACAGTCCAGCCGACCGGG